>JAIFZK010000130.1:5352500-5862500 GCA_027481765.1 Tenualosa thibaudeaui | reverse complement strand
CACACACATGCACGCACACGCGCACACACACACACACAATGACACATGCCAGACACAGGCCCCCAGCCTTTGGCCCTCAAAAGCTTCCGTAGACGCACACACACCCAAGCTCACACACAAGCACAAAACTCTCCCATCCAATGCCTAACTCCCACCCCCACCCCCAAACACTGCCACTGCGCACCCTCCGCCCCACACACACACACACCCATATATCCTGTGATCTTTCCCACCCCACCGCGGAACTTACGAGAGAGCCTGTCACAGTTCTTAATCTTCAGCTCCCCCAAATAACGAGAAACACAAAAAAAAAAAAAATCATTACATCATAAAACTATTATTTATTCAAACCAGACAGAACTACGGCGGCACTGCAGCAGAGGGTCGGACTCAGCACACACACACACACACACACACACACACACACACACACACTTTGTTTCTCATCCTGCAGAGCAGCAGGAGGAATCTGACTAAATATACCAGATGAGTAGGCTGCCAGCAGTCAGATTGTGAGGAAGAAACACACATTAGCCTTAAAAGTTCCCTGCTGAGAGGAATCCTGTCTGGGCACAAGGCAGCAGTGGACTCAAGGCGGCAAAGCCTGACAGGTCATGCCCTGATGCACATCACGTTACACCTGTCAAGTCTGACAGATGCGAACATCCTTGACCAGCTAAACCTGAACAATCACATTCTGGGTCAGCAGCACCTTAGCGAGAGGCTACAGACACACAGAGAGACAGAGGCAAGAGCAGAGTGGAGCAGACAGGAGCAGAGAGGAGCAGAGAGGAGCAGAGAGGAGCAGAGAAGAGCAAAGTGGAGCGGAGTAGAGCGGAGCAGTGCGGAGCAGAGTGGAGCAGAAAGGAGCAGAAAGGAGCAGAAAGGAGCAGAAAGGAGCAGAGAGGAGCAGAGTGGAGCAGAAAGGAGCAGAGAGGAGCAGAGTGGAGCAGAGTGGAGCAGAGTGGAGCAGAATGGAGCAGAGAGGAGCAGAGAGGAGCAGTAAGGATGAGACAGTAACAGTGAGGGAGGGAGAGAGTTGCAACAAAGGGTGGGGGAGAAAGAGGAGTGCGCCAGAGAGATGTGCCCAGACTACTGAGTTGGTCTGAGATTCACTACCAGCCTTATTTGCAACTTATTGAAGCAAACAAACTGGATTCTCTCTCTCTTCTCTCTCTCTCACGCACGCACGCTCTCACGCACGCACGCACAGTTTTTAAAAGCCATTTCAATCTCATCATGTCACGGTTCAATTAGGCTGGACATCTGAAGGTTCTTCAGATAGCTACAATACTGACTGATATTTCTTGTTTATCAACAAAATATTGTCACGAGGCTTCAAGCAACAGGAATCAGCAACAGCAATCTGTCTTGTAAAGCACTGGCCTCTAACAGATGACTTCACTGTTGCCTTTGGCAAAAATCAGAAGGAAATAGTCACAGAGAAAAGTGCTTTTACACATATTAAACAACTCCCTTTGACTCTGCTGACAGGCACTTTCCTTACCTAAACCAAGCATTGATTATACTGCTGTTGTAAAGGTCTGAAGATAGTTTGACCTCCTACACGGATATGAAAATCGAGACAGCAATAAATATCTAATACTTGTGACGTTCAGCAGAAAAGATAATGGAGCAGATATCTGGAGCCACGTGACTTACTTAGTGGAGGTCCAAAGAGAACTGTGTCCAAGGCCTTGAGTTGGAGCTTTTGCACATGGTTGCGGTCCAAGATCTTCAAGACCGTTACAGTCAGAGTGGAATTCTTTATGGCTAACCTGGAGAACCACAGACAGAGGCATTTAAGACTACAAACCAACATGTCACATGTATGAGACATGTATAAACACATGACAAATGTATAAAATGAAAGAACTGCAAAATCATTCTTTAGAGTTTGGCAGCCTTCAGGTGTACCAAAAATAGCAATGTCAGTAGGAATAATTCACAGATTGTAAGGGCAGAAGGCTCTCTATACTCTATACCTTGACATGACTTATTTGTGCCATAAAGACAAATGTGGCCGACAAGTCCAAAACAAGCTATATAATACAACAGGCTGTGGTAGCATGTGGTATCTCATCCACCATGCTAGCTACTGCATGACATGCTTCTCTGCAACAGCAGCCCATGATAGCCTAGCTGTGTAAAGACACTGCTGCTTAGGAAAGACCCAAGTTCTCTTCCGTTCAATTTGAATGGAGTGGTGGTGTGTTAAGTCTGTTAAGTCACCTGGGCATGGCGGTGCCATTGAAGTTCATCTTGCAAAAGGCTTCCTTGTACTGGGGCAGTTCCACATATTTGTTAAGCCACTCCACGACCTCATCCACTGTCCAGTTGTAAACTGTGGAGCAAAGGAGATGTTAAGAATAGTGTGGCTTCACACCACTGCAATATTACCCCAGTGTAGACAGCCCCATATCCCTGTTAATGACTCAAGTTATATTGGAGATGGTGTTTGCAGAATGCCTTTAAATTGACACTATGCAAGATTTTACCATTATTTGAGGTATCTTCTTATCAGGCTATTAATTTGGCATCATGTACAAATTACTTTGGATATTGTATGGTGGCAGATAAACATGACAGGCAGATAAACACAAGCGTTATTCCCACAAGTCATCCACTGTGCAGTTCTGAGTAAATGGTAACAAACCTTTAGAAAAAAAAAAAAAAAGGTCCAGCAGTGACAGTAAGGCTCTGAGAAGTATCTGAAAGGTTTAGTGTGTCTTTTTAGCAGCTAATCCACTACTTATATACTTGAAACTACATAGTGTTGCTTTTGAGGCCAGAACAAACCTTGAAAGTGAGCTGTTGTGGGCTCTGACCTACATGCACGACTGGGAGACTAGATTTACTAGACTTCCCGTACCTACAGGGCCCAACAGCATAAACCTCACATAATACTCCACACCTCACTATGACGGCTGTGATGATCATCTGTGACACTACCACCACTGACTACTCATGAATGCGTGGCCACTAATGTTGACAATAACGTTCTCTGCCGTCTTCAACAAGCAGGAAGACCTATTTTTTTAGACCTGGCTAATTTGGAACTGCTGCCAGTCTTTTGGCTCTCTCATTTATCTCCATCCTGCGTTTACACTTATGTAATGATGACATACACACACACAAATATCAGACGGATGAGTCAGCAATACTTGAAAGAGTCGTTCTAAATAAAGTCATTTTCCTGATAACTTGCACATTCACTGATGGTGATGAAGATATGACAACCATAGATACATCACCCACTAAGGTACAGAAAGACAAAAAAAAAAGAAAGAAAAACATGTCTTACATTTTCGCTAAGAACTGCTACACTATGCCCTCTTGCATAAACTAACAAGGGCCACAAAGTCATAGCAAGAGCCCGTGTGGAGCTATTAATGAAGCCAAAGCTGTAAAGTCGCAGACTACTGCTTAAGAGAGGAGTGTGTATCAGGCACTCAAGAAGGCATCCTCTATCATAACAATGTTTTAAAAGGCACACCCTGGCCTTGAGTCAAGAAAAATAGTGAGAAGGCTTCAGTCATCTGAGTGGAGCCTGGCAGGGAGTCAAGAAGAGGGCCCATGTGTCTGCTAATGTGCTGCTTGCCGCCTAACTCAGACAGCTCTGGTTTCCTCCCTGGCTACAGAGCCAAAGCTGAAGGAAGAACTGCAATGCAGGGTGAATGAGTGTGTGACAGAGAAAGAGAGAGAGAGAGAGAGGTGTGATTGAGAGTGAGGACAAGATAGGAAGATATAAGACGGACAATAGGTAAGTTACTGACAAAGCGTGTCTGTCTGTCTGTGCCTGTGTGTGTCTGTATACATAAGAATAAAGCGCAAACCACAGGAGCAGCATAAGCCGGCTTGCGTTTACTCCAACTGGAGGAAAGAACATGTAGCACCCCAGAACAACCACAGAGGAGAGAAGAAAGAAGAGAGATAGCGTAGTACACCGCTAAGAGCCTCTATGGGAGTCAGTCAGGGGCTTTTATTAAGAGGTGTGAATTTGCGAATCCATGACGTGAGATAACAGCGGAAAGCGGGGAAGAAGGTGTTTGTGTGTGTGTGTATGTGTGTGTGTGTGTGTGTGTGTGTTGTACACAGCTGGATCCAAGCCTATCTCTGCCCGTCTCTGTGGTGGTGACAGTTTCAATGGCGTTACTCATTCACTGTCCACACAACGGCCAGCATGACTCATCACACCGCTTAGCTTCCCACAACCACTGTGACATCTCATAAGGTCTGCTTCCTCTTCTATCTCTCCATGCACAGTGATTAGTGATAGCAAAGTGGGACAGGGCAAATGAAAAGGCTAAACTTGACATGTATTCAAATAGAAGAGATATTAAAATGAAACCGCTGGGAGACACAACAGGCAATCTGAGGCAAAAAGAGGCAGCCAGACTAACAGACTGTCAAAGAGAAGAAAAACAGAAAAGCAAAACAAAATAAACAAAGGTAGAAAAAAAACAAGCAAAGCAGGCCTAAGACCATCTGTATGTGTGATAGAACACTTAACACAAACTCATAAAATAAATAAGAGACCAAAATAAAAAAAGAAGTCACAAGGCCACCGGAGAAGCACTGTTGTAGAGCTGACCACACTGGCTGGAACACAGTGTCCTGGTTGAGAGAGTGTGCACCCTTCTACAGAGCCCTTCTTATGCAAACAGATGCAATCAGCCTGCTTGGCCTGAGGGCCAGCTCATTCTCACTTTGTGGCAAGAGACGGGGCAGCCGCACGCACACACGCACGCACGCACGCACGCAACCACGCAACCACACACACAACCACACACACAGAGTTCCTGTACAGTACCTTCCGAGCCCTTCCACACATTCCACAGGTCTTCCACACTGATGAACTGGTCATCTCCATGGAAACTGTTATGCTTGGCTTTAGGGTCATGGTAGTTCAGGTCCTCTCTCAAGAACTGTGTGTTGAGAGAAAAAGAGAGAGAGTGGGGAAGAGAAATTGAGCTGTCAGTCACATCCATGTTCACAGCTGTGCAAAGCTTTACTGGTGGGAGAGAGTCATGATGTGTCCAGGCAATCTGCAGAGGCACATCCATCCGCTTCCCTCTCTCTGGCGGCTGCAAACTCATTTCCTGTGTACAGCTAACTTAGTGCTTTTGAGAGGGATCTTACTTGCCGGTTAAGCTCACACTTATGAAGGGGAATTACATCTACGAGCCATAAAGATCCCCTTCTTACAAACATGCCATGCACACACACAGACGCTCACACACAGACTCAGACTCACACACACCAGTGTGCACTCAGACATGAACTCTCCATATGCATGTCACATACCCACTTTAGAGTCAAACCTGCACTCTGTGAACTGGGTCCCAAGTCCTGAGAGAAGGAACGCTAATGGAGGCTACTGAGGGAAGTCTGATCCAATAAAACCACAACTTACACAGAGACCCTGGGACTATAAAAGTAACTGGTGAAACCCACACATACCCACAGTAATCATCCCCCACAGGTGCTCTTTCTGACCTGCCATACATGTGAAATGTCTGAAATGCTACAGAGCTCACTCTTTATGAGTGTTCGAGGAAAGCGCTCTAACATCACCACAGACGGTATGTTCTATTTTCAAACAACACACTTTGACTTTGGCAGCAGTAAATGCCTGAGCCTAGAGTAGTACAGGAACAGGGGGCCACAAATGATCACAAAGGCTCACAGAGCCTTTCATAGGCCTGTGCCGATGCTGCCAGGGGCAAAATAGAAAGCCCAATCAAACTGGCTTCAACCCACTGAACTGGTGAGTGGGCAAAGGCCATGTTTGCTTGGCCACTGTACATGGACCAATCGATAGTCAGGTGTGCTCCTGAAAGGCCTTGGTGGAGTCAATGGAAAGTTCAATTGGCCAAAGATGTTTTTAACTGTTGCTGATTGCTAACTGCTAATGGCAATTCGAGAGGTATGCAATCAGATTTTATCTGGTTATATTAAAAAAAAAAAAATCCCTGTACAGCATAGTCTCTTGATTACTGCATGAATGAACACACTGCTACCATTTGATATTGTAACAGTGGATCAATAGTATGTTCATTCTGCAATTTAAAAGAAGTTTCATAGTTCATAGATAGCAAAAAGGAGAAGGAGGGATCTATTCTGATGGATGGATGGTACATGCACCAAATGACTGCAAAAAGTCAAGCTAGGCAAATGATGGCCATTAATGGCAACATACTCAACATGTGGCCCCCACTCCTCAAGATGAGTCTAGTAGACCAGAGAATAGCTCTCACATGTCAAATCTTATCTCTTCCTCAGTTTAGAAGAAGCAAAGCTAGATGTTCCTCTTCAAAAAATTCTATAGCAACAGGCCATTGTGAAAAGTGTACCAATGTGTGGCACAGCGTTTCTTCCCACTAACGATAACAAGGATTCCCCTTACCTGGGAATTGTCAGGTCACTACAGAGCATATTTAATCTTACAGCTGGCAGCAGCCAAACCTACAAAAGGCAGGGGAGATTGGTGTAGGCGGTTGCTGGGGGGGGGCAAGCTTGGAAGTGTGTGCATGCCTACTTCAACAAGGCTTACTGGCTTGCCGCCATTGTTGGCTCCCTTCGCCCATTGAGGAGGCGTGCTAGTTGGAATGGCCACCCATGCTTGTGCCTGGTTGGAGGCTGCTGTAAAAGGAGCCGCTCGGCTCAGATCGGCGCTAAGGAGGGAGCGAGGGAGCAGCTGTTCAGAGGACAAGCCAGCTTTGGGCTACAGGTCTCAGCGCCAGGCTGACGGTGGAGAGGAAGTATGATGACGATGGCGGCAGCAGCTCTGACTATCTACAGGCGGATTACTTACAGAGGCACTCTGGCTGGCCCTGACCTTTCCTTGGCATTCTGAATACCAGACCATTCAGTCACACCCATGAAGGAGGAGGAGGAGGCTGTGTGAGAGGTCCAAAGCCAGAGGACCCCCTTCCTTACAAGGAAGATTAAAGATGAACAATTGTACACAAACACACACACAAAAACACACCCACTCACTCACTCACATACACTCTCTCTGTGTCTCTCTCTCTCGTGCACGCACACACGCACGCACGCACGCACACACTTACACACTAAGCCCCCACAAATGCTGCCATCAGGTATACACACAACTAATGGGGCTTTTAATCTCATCTAGGGTTTAAGGCCATGACACCGCTCAAGCAGAAGTGAAGTAAATTAAAGAGAACTGGTGTAAGTGACATCTCATTATCCCATTACCATCCTTACAAGATCCAGCTCTAATGGATACAAGGGGATTACTGTAGACGAGGCACTTTAATCTCAGCCCAGACGGTGGTGCAGGTAACTGCAATGAAATTGGTGCAGTGCATTATGTCTTTTGGGGGGACGGGCCTCCTACACAACAAAGATGCAAGTGACTGACAGGAAGAGATCGTTGTGGTTTCAAGGTGGTGAGTTATTGAGGCGGGCTTCACTGCTGCAGTGCATGCTAAGGACCTACGGCTGTGTGACCGCACGACTGAACTCACCCCGTCCGTCTCAAGCACGTCCACGTTTCCATTGGCATCGTCGTCCATCTGCTTGTGGATGCTGCAGATGGCCTCGAAGCTGAGGATGGCATTCTCATCCTGGCACAGAGGTTTATCAATGCGACAGAGCTCTGGATGATTGGGAGGGGGAGACAAACAACCACATAATTATCAAGTGGAATATTACATTTTCAAGAAGTTATTGCAATGCAACTGCAATCATTCAATACAACTGCAATCATGTGTTCATCATGTGTTCATCATCGTGTTCATCAAACAATTCATCGATAAATCAACTGTAAAGTCTATGGAATGCTCAGAGACCTGCAAGCTTTGGTATTTGGTTATCAATGGCAGACAATGTCCAACCCTCCATTATACACCTGCCAGGAGTTATCATACAAGTTGAATGAATACATTGTTAGAGAATCAAACAGGACAAAATAGCGCATAGAAAAAGAGAAGCCTGTGAGCATTAGAATGGTTCAGGTATGGCAATAGACTGGATGATGGTCCTTTTAACATTTAGTCATGGTTACTCCAGGGACCTCAGGTAAATTAAGGCCAACAACCACTCACTTAGTCTGAACTCCGAAGTAAACGTGTTACATGCGACACGTCTGCTTCGGAGTTCAGACTAAGTTCCCTTTCCTTAACATAAAGAATAAATGAAAATGACCACCTCAAAAAGGAGATTTTGAAAATAATTATCTAAACAATAACAAACTGAAAAAACTGAGCCTTTATCAAAGTGTGAACAAAGACTTGACCAAAAGCTGCTACGTGATTTAGCTTCATAACATCAAATTCCACCACCTTCTAAAGTTCCGACAGTTCCGATGTCCACAGAGAATTCCTGACCAATATGACTGCAGGCAAATTACTGCTCCAACTTCAAACCATACAGCCAGTTAAATATATCTACAACATCAACTAAAACTAGCCTGTTACTATTTTTAGACCCCAAAAGGCCATACAGCTGTCGAGTTACCAGAGAAAGAGAGCAAGAGAAAGAGAGTTGGGGGGGAGGGACACAAAATTAAATGGCCATGTTGGTTATTCAAGCAGCATTATAGGGGCTTATTCAAAATTTTTCATTTAGATACTTGAGGATTCAACTCTTTCTACAATTTTATGCCACAGAAATGCATTAAAGTAGTGACAGGGTAGACTACGTTTGAAACCTCTGCTCAATGTCACACAAATCTAATTTATCCAACTTAGACGGGTCACAACGAAAGCCATTCCAGGGAAACACATGCAGATAAAGACAGCCATTAATAGATAGCCGGACAAACTTTTTAAT
Organism: Tenualosa thibaudeaui; assembly: GCA_027481765.1. Classification (NCBI taxonomy): domain Eukaryota; kingdom Metazoa; phylum Chordata; class Actinopteri; order Clupeiformes; family Clupeidae; genus Tenualosa; species Tenualosa thibaudeaui. Next base: position 5,853,695 of record JAIFZK010000130.1, on the reverse strand, counting down.
GTTTGAGAAGGTGGTTGAAAAAATTAATTAACTAATACCAGTTACTGGAATATGTTTGCTCTTTTTTTTTCTAGAATTACAACGCCCATTAAGAACTGGGTGTTCTTAGCCTGAAAGTCAGTTGTTCTCTGAATAACAAAGTCAGTTGTTCTCTGAATAAATCACAGGAAAAGACAAATATGTCAATGTAGATATTTTTCTGTCTGAGTTTCAGTTCAAGTCAGTGCTCCACATTCAGGTGGTATTCCAGTGCAATTTCTCCCAATATGTTTCCTGAGTATTCCCCAGAGAGTGATCATGGACATGCCACTGTCAGCTGTCTAAGAGCACACACTGGAGCGGCACTGCTGCGTTTATTTTAACAAAGCCTTCTTCACAAAAAGGGGTTTTCTTTAGAGCAACATGCCAAAACCTCTGCTCAGTCATGCACAAATGCACAAAAACAGTGTGTTATGCATGATATGCAAAGTGATAAGCAAGGTTATAAACCAGACCTATGAGCTGCAAACATTTTCAATCCTGAGTTCTTACCAAGAGAGTAAGCTTAGATGAAGTAGCCTACTGAACTCATAGTCATTTACTGTTTGTAAAGAGTCTGCCAGTCTGCTAAATCCGGATATAGCATATATGCTCAGTATATATTAGGTAGAATATCAGGACACTATCTTAGTTCTGGACATTGATACTGTTCCTTCACATGGCTTTCAAACTGCAAAACAGCAACATATGGGTCACTGGGACAGATAATTATTGACTAGCTGTAAGGATATTTGTGCTGTGGGCTGATCTTTATATAAGACACCGTAAAACATCACAGATACTGGGCCAATACGCGAGGAATTACAGCATTGTCAATCAAGCAGTTTATGTATGACTTTCAAAATGTTTCTGTCAGTGAGCTCTTAAAGACACTCAAGACTGTTTTGAAAATCATTAAAAGCTCATGATGCATACAAAGAGCAGCTTGGCAGCAATATTCACATACAGAAATAAAAGATGTAACATTTTAAAAAAACTCAGATTAAATTATGAGGTCACAAAGTACCCTGTATAACAAACACACTATGGTGATTTGTTTTGTCCACTTTATTCTGAAAAGAAATCCAAAGAGATGTAGTTTATCACAGGAAATGACACTCAGTTATTAACAAGACATCAGCTAGGCCAACTTAACTTGTCAATCATGATTCTAGTCTCTCTATACCAGGGGCTCTCAAAGTGGGTGCAGGCTGTACACCCTGGGGTGCCAAGTGATGCTTGTCCAGGGTTGCCATAAAATACTTTGATTTTAAATTTGTCATTGTCACCTATATTTTATATTAATTTGATATCCATTTAAATGTCTAAAGTTCTAACCATGACATACAGGCCTATTCTTCTCTTATCATCACCGCGATCTCTGTACACAAAGCAGAGGCTCACATTTCAATTATTATTCAAAAACAGTATGTTGTGGGGGTTTTTAGGTGTGGCTACAGGCCCTTGTTATCCTTAATGTTAAAGTGTTATTCTACAAGGTGGTGGTGGTAGTACAATGATTCAGAGAAAGGAAGAATTTAGGTTAAGGGTGCCACTGATGACAAAATTCTCAAGAGGGGTGCCTTGAGCTCAAAGAGCTCTATGCTACTATAATATGAACATGTGTTTTGTCTACTAGAGGTAGAAACATATCGAGTATTACAACATTTTTAGGCATAATACATCAGATTATTGTGGTACCGAGTATAGTAATATTTATCAATTATTATTTCAATAATACAATTTTACTGTACTAAATGTACCACAACTGTAGCACATTTACCCATAAATCCTTTAATTTCTTCTGTCACATTGTAGATGGTAAGTTAATATTAGCATATATATTGACATGCTACCGTAGCTACAAACTCTAAATTCGATGTTCGGTGCAAAACTTGTTTGCGACCTACATTCTTGCTGAGATTTCTAATGAGGATGAGCTTAGCTTAGAAACCGTTATAGCTGACCCTTTTATGATTCCAGTTTCATCTCTCACTTGACTGACTAAGCGAGGCAAAATAAAAAGGTAAAAGATGCCCTGTGACACTGAGCAGAGGGAACAAACTCTATTGACCATCACCAATGTTGATCATTAACTACGGTGAGAAAGAACACTGCTTTGTCCACATTTTTAGTCATGGTATTCCACTAACAAGTACATACCATGTTGTGGCCTAAACAGAGCATATCCAAACCCTCAGTCAGCAAACAAGAGCATTCAGTGCAAGGAACCAGGTCTCTAAAGTATTATTCACTTATATAGCAACTAGAGAGACAGGTCCATGTAATGGTAATGCAATTTACTGATTACAGGTGAACTGGAGGCTTTGCAACCACAATCTCAACTTTAGTCTACAAGTAACAACTGAATCACTGTATGTGAACAGGGCTGTTGTGGTGCGATAGATGTGTGTATTTGCCTCTTCCATTCTCCATCCATTATTCTTTTCAAGTGCATGAAAGTGCAAACACAGACGAAAAGCTAATAAGGTAGCTTAGGCCTAATACTTGCTTTGACCCATCTAGATCAACAAAGTTGTGTGAACACAGCCAGATGACACACAAAAACAGAATGGACTCCCCTCTGACAGTGCAGGCGACTATGTTTGATGGAGAACGCATTGGCCTATTCAACCTATTCTCAGCATGGCTGCATTTAGACACAATTATTAAGTACAGATAAGGTTGAGGACTCAATACTATTCAGGTCTACCACCCTAACAATAGAAATGAACACTGGCACAGTCCTGGTAATAATTCAGGTTTAGACATAGGGAACTCATTTAAAGTAACCACTAGTGATGAATTCCATCTTTAAATACAGTCGAACAGAAAAAAGGGTAATATCACATTGCCACCCCATGTGCTAGTAAACTGTGCTGCAGTTTAGTTATTATTTCCACTGTTCATCAGTAGCCTAAGCCCATATACAGTGGCGCTCAAAAGTGCATCAGGATATTGGCTGACAACAGCCAACCTCACAATCTAAACAACCAATTTCTCCAGCTGTGTTGTAACTGCATGCAGCTGTGTAGATTGCTTGTGTCTTTTTATACAAACATAGCCTTTAAAAGTCACATCATAGAAAGTGCACCTTGACAGGTCATTGCATTGTTCTTCGTAGTGCATCTTGCACTTCATGGTCTAGCCTACAGGCTAGTTTACTGCACAGAGATGCAAACCCAAATTCAAATTATATTCACACCAACACACAGGCCGCATGAATGTGAACAACGTCTACTAAAGATGACACTGTTGGCAGCAACATATGGGTCACTGTTGGGTTTCACTGAGGCTTTCACTGTTGGGTAAAGAAAAGAAAGACCACTTACCTGACACACTACTGTCAGTTTGTTGCTGTTCACTATCAACAGAACCTTGTTTCTCTGTTAAACTCTTGCCCAGCAAGCAGATACATAAAATCCACAAGGTCATCGATTTGCTGAAGTCCATAGTGGGGGATATCTCTGGATTTAAATTAGAAAAGGTGCATTAAGGGTTTATGATGTACCACAAAGAAAGCATTAGCCTAACTAATATTGTACCTTATAATCTTAAAAGCCTCATAAGATAAGATGGTATCTTTGGCTATATAGACTTCATTTTTATATATTATTTTTTTAATCTATTATTTATATATGTATAAAATTCATAATGCAAATCAAGGCCGAAGGCAACGGTGAATTAGTTCTTCCTCTAGGCTAAAGTACTTGCTTACAGGTCATGATTTTGTCCCTACGGTTTGAGCCATTAAAAGATATGCATCTTCACATCCATAATGGTCTTGTCCCTCCAGTCTGAGCGTATTAAAAGATATGCATCTTGTTAGTAATCATTCATCAGGTCTCATAAATCAAACGGAATCCATTGCCCTGGTGTGAATATATTGTTGCTATATCAGGGGAATGCAGAAGCATGTAGGTGGACTTTTTCACTTAAAATGTTTGGAGTGTATGATTTCGTTTGTAAGGATAGCTCAACCGAAGTCATGACTTGCCAGCTAACACGTAACGCTATCGCTTGGCTCCAGATCCAGATCACATCGAGGGCCAAGTTAACATTACATACGGAAATAGAGATTCACTATCTAACAAACATCTAAACAAAAATGCTTCTGTCAGAATCGAGTGGTGGTCCACTGGTGAGGTGAGCCGTGAGAGGCTATCCCATGGGTTACATAACAGGTGGAAACACTGTTGGATGTTCACATTAATGTTAATGTCACCCACTGCAAGTTAAGTTTGGTGGTAACTTGCTATAACCGATTTATCTGACATAAAAGCAAGGAATAGCTAACTTGCACAGGTTCTGCTCGATAGGAATTTAACGTTGCTTGTCATGGCCAAAGTTACGTTGATGTTAACTTAGTACAGTCGGCACCGGACACGAGTAAAAATAAAAGAACCAGTTATTGGAAAACTCCGTTACTTATAGCATACCTACACGCAAGACATGTATGAATTGTTCTACATTTTTAGACAGCTGACGTCGACACAGCGAGCGGAGATATCGTTAACTATGTTCGCCAATGTGAGAATGTTGACGAATGGACTTCAGCTAACGTTAGCTAGCTTAACGTTGGATAGCTTACCTTATAGTAACCATATTCATTAGCAAACGCTACCACCTATCACCAAACGGTATTGCAAACATGTTCAGAAAACAACACCTGTTAACTATGTACTATCTACTACTATTTACTCATTAAAGTACATGTCACCAGTTTGACACAACGTCAAGTCTCATGGGAAACGCTAACATACCACTGCGCCTTGGTACAGATGTAACGTTAACGTTAACGTTAGCTCTAACATCGGATACACAAGTTTGTCGAGGCAATTTGTTGAACCATTGTACTGGACTCTTATCGCCACAAAAAATACCCGTCTTTAATTGAGGTTCAGTGTTTTAAAGACAGCAAGTACGTCCTTTGGCCAGAAATAACGTTACCATCCCTACTCCATCATCTCCCGTTGACATTCGTTAGCGCACCTACGTTACTCCATCAGGATTGCAAAATAGCGCCAAGAAAAGATGCAATTACTATAGGACATAACTTACAAGAGGACCAATTTCAACAAAAATGTCCTTTGAGATACAGGCTCCCTTACCTGGGTCTTGGCAAATCACTTGATGTGAACGTTACGATATTGAGGCCGCTTCTTGGCTGGTCCAGCTGGCCGCTAGCAGCGTTAGGCTAGTACACTTCCCTAACTGGGCTCGTCCTTTCGCTGCATTGTAAAACTTGACAGTAGACCTCTTGAACGGAATGTGAAAATTCAGGTTCCACAGATAAATAAAAGTAGTTCCTTTGTATGTGTCCACAAAATTCCAACACAGGTTTTCAAATATTTATCACTTCAACGGGGCAGCTGCACCTTCCACTCATGTCGCGATGCAGCAACTCCTGCGCTCCATCTCACTGTCTTAACATTAGCTGAAAACTGCAGAATGCGCCTTGTCCAGGTTTGATATCTTCATCACCCCCTAGTGTAGTGGAAGACAAAAAAATACACAAAGAAGCACTTTGCAATTTACTTTCAACGTAAATATGATGCCACCCTGCGGCATGTATTATATTGTGGGTCGTGCTAAATGTTCAAAAGAATTCCCTTGCCTTGAATTCATCCTGGCATGCGGATGTGAAAACCTTACTTGAATTAATAATGTACGGCTGTTCAAGAAGATATTTTTTGCATGTATTGCGGGCATAACTTCAAACGTATGTACCAGTTGTGGTCAATCTTAACTGCCTTAAAGTTGTTGGCCAAAACACAATTGCAGGCTTTGTAAAAGTGTGCACTAGTTCAGATTAGGCCTGTGAAACAGCTTGTTAAAACCAGACCACTCAGTCTACTTCAAGACTTTTGTCTACAAACCCCACCACTGTGAGGCTGAAATAAGACTTGAAGAGGCAAAATGGCTGTAGGCTATTTGATTCATTAAGCTATTCAACCCGACAAACCATTTAAATTAAAAGTAAGGATCAATGAAGATTATTACTATTCAGTCTTTTTGGAATTAATCCAGGTCTCTAACCCTACAATCACTTAACTTTTTAGACATCAGTGGGACAGGCATGTTGAAATATTCCAGCCCAGCAGTTAACCCGCTTAGTCAATAGAATCGACCGTGGGCTAATAAAGGCAACTGTTTGTATTTTACTTCCTCTTTGTGACCTGCTCTAACTTCCTTCAACGCGTTCTCTTCTACTTTTCAACTTGGACGACGCAAGACTTGACAAGACCATTCGCTGGATAAAGAGTATGTTTGGTGAGCTTTTCTTGTTTATTGTGCTACACTGTGTTTGTGTTCCAAGTGTACTTGGAAAGTTGCACAGGCAAGACCAGCCGAATACATTGAGTGACAGGTCCGCTACTTCTGTGGCAAGCCAACTGTCACCACCCTGATAACTCAACAATGATCGCAGTGCGCAGACAGGCTATTCAATACTGGGTGTCATGAATGCCAACAGAGATATCAATTGTCAATATCAATTGTCTTTATATTATTTATAGTAATTGATTTTTGGTCAGAAATGTTTGTAATGTAATGTTTATCACCTAAGATAGGCATGCAGTCTTTGTTTTCTCTTTCTGTCCACTGTTTTGCCTTCGACGATTACCCGGAACCGGCTTGATACAGAGAAACCTACAGTTTTTGTTGAATGTCCGCTGCAAGTAAAATGAATGATGTTATTTTGAGCGCACTCGGCCTAGCCTACCGCGCGCGGTGTGTGTGTATGTGTACGTGGGTGCGCGTGTGCGCTTGCGTGCGTGCGCGCGTGTGTGCTTAGGCTAAAAACTAGTATGCCAGGATTTTAAGGTGACCCCAAGCGTTATTTAGCTTCTAAATCTTCTATCTCTGAACTTGACATATTTCAATTTGTCAGTATCTCAACATCTCGATTCTGCCTGTATGAAAACGGGAAGTAGGCTTGCCTGTAGGCATTGTCTGCAAAAGGTTCCGCATGACGCAAAGGGTAACATTAGCCTAATAGTAAATAATATTTTATTAGGCTAAAGTGATGGGAGCTACAGAAGTCATTCAGATGGTAGCTGAACCAGTTCCAGAACCAGAACCAGCTTTACATCATTTCAATCCAGCGGTTTTTATTTGTTTTAAATTCAGTATTTAAATTGACATCAGCATATTACATGGACAGTGTGTTCCGAAGCAAATATAACTGCCTATACATTTTTTGCTAATTGTCTTTTCATCTAAACACTTAAAATGATCGCTCAAATCTCCATTATACCTTAGTGCTTAGTGCTGCAAATACAGAAGTAACTACACCAGAGATTACACCAGTAATCTCACAAGTAAAAATAGCAAGGGCTAGTTAGAACAATATAATGACTCAGATGACTTCAGCACAGTCAAAGGATGGATGTGATAGTGTGAAATGACCGCTGTGTATAGAATGTGAGAATTATTAGTGTAAAACCACCAAGTGCCTTGGTGTTTAATGCTGCATTGTATGCATCTACACATGCTTCAGCACCTTTTAGTTAACATTTATTCTATACAGAATTATAATATCAGCATTAGCTTAGCACTACAAAGCTTATTATATTGGAGCGTATTCAAACATTCTTGTATGTAGGCCTGGATTTCAACAGCATCTCATTCACACATGAACATCTTCTTGATGCCATGTCTCATTCAGATAGCATTTCAGAAACATCTGTATTGTAAACATGCTCAGATAAATCTTATTAAGTCCTGCATCCCTTCTCTCTGATCTCTGCTGCAGGTGCATAAAGCTGTGAAGGTGCCAACATGCAGAGTATAAAGTGTGTGGTGGTCGGAGATGGAGCTGTTGGGAAAACCTGTCTCCTTATTTCCTACACAACCAATGCCTTTCCCAGCGAGTACATCCCCACCGTGTTTGACAACTACAGCTCCCAGGTGACTGTGGATAGTAGGACTATTAGTCTGAATCTATGGGACACAGCTGGGCAAGAGGAGTACGACCGCCTCCGCACCCTCTCTTACCCACAGACAAACGTCTTTGTTATCTGCTTCTCGATCGCCAGCCCACCCTCCTATGAGAACGTCAAGCACAAGTGGCACCCAGAGGTGACACACCACTGCCCCAATACGCCCATCTTGTTGGTGGGCACCAAGAAGGACCTGCGGAATGACCCTGAGATCCAGAAGAAGCTGAAGGAACAGAACCAAACTACCATCACCCAACAGCAGGGTATGGCGTTGGCCCGACAAATCCAGGCTATCAAGTACCTAGAGTGCTCGGCTCTTAACCAAGATGGCATAAAGGAGGTGTTTTCAGAGGCTGTGCGTGCTTTCCTCAATCCACAGCCATCTACTACCCATAGGAAACCATGTGTGCTTTTGTAGATAAGTCCAAGAGCATGCTTCCCACTGTAAAAACTTGTTATGTCACATAATATAAACCTGTACTTAACAATTGTTTCTGCCAGAATACGCTTAGTGTCTGTCAGATTTTGTGCGGTTTTGCTAACAAAATATATTGAAGAACTGGATAAATTAATCAAATAGGCATATCCATATGGAGTTTTATTATATTCTGTGTTTTATTATATTAATTTAAAAGAGCCACTATGCTGTGAACCTCTAATTCTGATGATTGCTTTTTTATGTGTAGTGTTCTGACAAAGGAATTACCAGTCCAATAACAGCTTTCTACCTGGAATTTTCTGGAAATGTGTTTTCCTTTTCACACTGTTACACTGTTCTGTAGAGTGTGGAACAGTTCTTGGTGACATACTGACTTCAATATCATTAGCCTACTCTTAACCTGATGTCAAATGCTAATTTTCTATTCAGCCTTCATCCAGACTTTCTGAAAAAGATAAAATCAACAATTTTAGACATCTAATATGTGTGAAATGCAAAATAACAGTAAATCTGGATTTTTCTTTAGGCACAGAGACGATGAGTATGTTGCAACCTTATCTCACAAGTGATTCATAATAAATCACCCCTTATTCTTGTAAGAATTCTTAAAATGCGATAGTAAAAAATCAACTGAACTGATGTTAGAGAGGTGGTTAAGGGTGGGAATAAAGAAGAAGAACCCAGAATCAAATACTTCAGTTCACTGGAATTCTATGCCTCTGACATTATTGATTCCTCTTATCAATGGCAGCATGTTTTTCAGACCATGGTCAGTGGGTCTTTCTGAATACAAAATTGAAATCGGTAACAAAGTTCTAAATGGTTTACCTCAATGTAATAAGCTGCGATGGTCACCTTAGTAGCATAGGCTAATATTATAGGCCTATGTGCTGACACTGAAAACCTGTGTACACTACCTTCTAAACAGCAAAGAATTGGTAAGAGAATTGATAAAGAATTGGACCGATAAGCAGAATGATATTGATAAAATCCTTGATTGAATTCCCACCCCTTGTGGTAGTGAGAGTGGTTCACAAGTAGCAGTGAGAATGGTTTACAAAAATAAATGCAAACAGTCGGTGAAATTGTTATGTAAGCTTTAAAGCGATAAGAATTTTACTTGTGTGTCAGCAGTAAAAGCTGCAGTAGCTACACTTTTTAGCAGTCAATGAAGAGCATGGCCTTTTTACATTGTTTGGGAAGTATGGCTGCCCATGCTATAGTATAGTTTTTAATACTGTGGTGTGCATACAGTTCCATACAAAAGAGGAAACAAAGAAGTGCCACTTCTGATAAGCTGTGATCATTTTCCTATCAGAGTCATTAGTCAGCATGACAGAAACGGGGAGAGAGAAGCAGACTGTGTGTGAGAGAAAGAGGGAAAGAGGGAGCACGCGTGCACAAAAAACAGGAACCTGTTGGTTACTTCCTTCTAAAAAATCCACAGCTATTTTAACTGGGGATTTCATTTCTCACTCGCTCTTTCTCTCTCACACACACACTGTCCGGTTGTGTAACCCTTTCAAGATATCTTTACCAACCCTAAATGGTCGGAATTTCCAGACCACAGGGTCCAGTAAGAGGAGGAGAGACCTCTGTGTCAGAAATCTCAGCTCTGTTTTCTCTCTTCTCTGAATAGCCTGTCTCGATCGTAACCTAAATCTTAAAAAGTAGAGGCACTAGTCTCTCATAAAGGGACTGGAATTCAAAGCATCCAACTGCTAATTTCTACTACTTTTTTAAACAGACTTGTATTAATATACTATTGATATAATTTATGAAAACATTACTATAATTGATGAAAACAATATCTTTTGGCTGTTGTTTCTAGTTACAAGCTGGCCAAGGATTTTTTTATGCAAGGTTCCAGCTGGGCACCATTCTTTCATGATACAATGTGCAACTTCACTTTATATTTTCTCCTGTCCACAAAAAAAGACTTTACAAACCCTGACCCTAAATTTACAAGTATAAATACCACACAGCAGTAGAGGTCCAGTGACACTTCTTCATTTCCCGGGGATTCATTTGATAGTGAAATTATCCTCTGGTCTGTCAAGAGGGTTGTTAGGCATCATTCACAGCTAAAACCACCTGCCCTGCCATGTCATGCCCACCTCCGTCAGGGGGTTCATTTGGTAGTGAAATCACCAGCCAGTGCTGCCAGGCAGCACAAACAACCAAACTAACAGATTAGGCTTTGTTTACAGGACATCCTAAAACTTTGACAATACAATGTGTGAGAGCAGGGATTTGTGAGGATAGTGGGAACACCTGCATATAGTTTATTCTAAGTAATGGTTAAAGCCAGGAGGGTTTTTAGGTTTGGCTGCTCTTTGTGTATAGGGATAATGTATGGCAGAGTATGGTAGACTGTGCTACGGTATACAGTTGAACAGGGTCCTCAACCACTGGCAAGGAATGAAGACATCTGTTATTAAGGTTCATCAGGCAACTGTCAGTGTGGGTGCAAATGTGTCTTTAGTGCATTTTTGGAAACCGTTCATGTGTAGTTCCACTTCTGCATTTTCATATATGTGTAGCCTCAGACAAATATGCTAATTAGTCTTAGAGATTAAAAACAATCCTCCTGAGTTTGTCATCCATTTTTGTGCCAACTAGAGGAACACAAGACAATGATGGTGCAAGTGACCTTACACACAAAGAAGGCCTTTAATTTCCATCTTCCTATTTTATTCTTCAACATCAATGGTTGTGTTGCACCATGACTGAACTCAGATGAAATCACCTAGGCCATCAACTGAAAATCCAGGTCAGCTGAGATTCATTGCTACACTATATGAATTTTCACAATTCTGTGATTTATATACAGTATAGTAACTTATCAAACCTTCTGAGAGAAACTGATAACTTTACGTGCCAGAAATTTCTTATGTTCTTGTGTTGGATGAACTGCATATTGTATGTCCATAATAAACTATGCAACTTTCCCAAAATATGTCTCTTTTCAAAACTGTTCTCACTGAACAAGAACATATTTTTCGGCCCACGTATTCTAGTAGAGCAGTAGAGCAGACACACCTCTAAGTGTGTCTTGAGACAGCAGGAAACCATGGTTCCTATGGGACACTGTTACAAGCCTTAAATGTGTAAACACAGCAGAAGCTTCCTTCAAGAAGGACTGCAGTCATTTCAGTTACACTCAGAAGAGTACATCTGTTTATGATCAAAGCGTGGCTCAGAGGACCAAGGCGTTATACCCTACACCCCTGGTTCGAGCCCAACTCCGGGTCATTTCCCGATCCTTCCTTTCCTGTCACAATGTACTGTCCTCTCAGAGTGAAGGCAAAAGAGCTTTTGCCGGGCTTATAAATAAGCATATATGTGAAACTATGTGAAAGCCAGTGGGTTTATCAGAGAGATAATACGCTCATTCACACTATCACATTCACACCATTCTTAAGCGGACTGTTTGACATGAAAGTTTCTCACTAGCCATTTCCGAAATAGAATGTGCTGTACCACAAACGACCTGGTATGAACCATTGCTAGAACTTGTTCGCTGATCTATATAGAGAAAATATGTGCTATTTTGTTGTAATTACTAGCACACATTCTCCCAGCTCTTGTATGCAGTATAGAGCAGTATGGGAAGCAGCAACTGATTGTGAAGAGGGTAATCACATTTTGCCCCTCGCAGATGCTGCAAATGATGAGTAGGCCTACCTATTGGAAATTAATTACGCAGTGCCACCCCGTGGATATATATCGAACTGCTATGCAGGTAAATCTCGCCTTTTTTGTTAGACAAAACATTTGGCTGGGTACTAAGGTTGTATGTGAACAATGCCTAAATGCAATTTTAAAAGTAGTATGATTGACCGTGTCCGTCTCAATTGTTAGTTTATGAAGTTAGCTTTTGAATAGGAAATATATAGGCTACTCGCTGAGATCAGATTTGAGATGCGAGGCAAATCCTGAGATGCGTTGTGAGAGAAGACTCGCAGAACAGATGGAGCTCATGTTTATGCACGGCTGTCACTTGAGTACAGTCATGTGACGTGCCGATTAAACGATGCTGTGATGCTCACTGCTGTTGTAGTCTGTCCTGCGTTTAGCAAGACTCGTTGTTTTTGCTATCTGTTGCTACATTTAACTCATAAGTGGGTAATTATAACTGGAAATATAACCGCATGCAGTTAAAGGAGTCGTTTCTAGAAAAATGATTTCACGGGAAATATACGCACTTGTTCTGCTCATGCTTTGCATACCAGGTAATACCTCAGTCAATATGTTGAATGTCTTTACTGCAACAACGGTTGATTATTAAACTTTTGACAGCATTATAAATTTGTTTTTACTGTTGATTTGAACAATATAATGCGGGCACTGTGTAGGCCTATGGCTTTAGCTACATGCTTACGAGAATAAAATTATTATTATTCAGATCAAATTGCAGGCTAAATTCTTGTCGTCTTTTATGTGGTTACTCCTCACGTTGGAGAATACTTTTCATTTAAATATCGTGAGGTTCACGCAGAAATACTAAACACAGTTCCCAGCTGTTTTCTGAGTCACTTTCTGACATTTAAGTATTTGCTGCTAAGAAGTGATTACTCTAGAGTAATCCTGCAGCCTTTCTGTACTGTTCTGAGAGCTTTACTGAGACAGCAAAGCTTTGCGAACATCTGGCCTGCCCCAATCCCACAGTCCTCAAATGGTAGCTACCACAAACTGATGCTATTGTTTGACATTAGAATAATCAGTTTTCATTGCGTTCATACAGTCTGTGCCAGTCAGAATAGCCAACTTTCTGAAGTTTGAGATGTGTGAAGGATTTTACAACATTTCGAACATCGAACATGATGGAATTATCAGCATGTAAAATGATATTCACACATCGTCTTGGAACATTAATAAATAAGAATTATACAATACAATATCTGCAGTAAAAACATACCATTATATGGCAGATATTATTCCCATACAGGTGACCAACAGACCCAGAGTGAGGTCTTATGTGAATGCAAGCAATGTCAGCTCTTGTTTCCTTTCATGGTTGATAATCTAGTAGCATGCACCTCTATGCTGGCGCCATCTGGCACAAGAACATGCTCTCTGTGTTAGAACAAAACATGGATATATCTGACAGAAAAACATGAATCTGTAAAGCTTTGACTGAAAAAATGCACTCTGTTTCTGCATGCATTTGAGGAAATGTGGAAAACTTCCACCCACCTTAGAATTCTTATGAATGTCCTGAGAAACTAAATAAAGTCTTTTTTTCAGGATTTAGTATTCACACTGGCCTCCTCACAAGAGACACATTCTTGATATTCAATTAAAATTAAATTGGTCTATCTCCTTTTGGAATTCTGTGGACTCCATTTGGGACTCCCGTTAATTTCTTTAAAATATCTTGATACTCCTCAAAAAGCATTTTTTTCTACTATGACTCTAATGATACTTTTCTGTCTGCCTTTCACTGTTGATGGTGTCATAGGCTGTCAAAGTGCCCATGCAAGTTATGCTCAGAAACTTTTAAAGGATTTATTCGGTAACTACTCGAATGCTCTGCGGCCAGTGGAAGACACAGGAGACATTCTGAATGTCACCCTTCAGATCACCCTCTCACAGATCATCGATATGGTAACACTGCAATAGTTAATCCACTGATTAATCATCCTGATAAGTAAATAGATCAGATGCAGGATCCAGTGAAATTGGGAAGAAATTAACTATAAGATGTGTTGTCATCTTAAAGTGACAGTGCACCATTTATCAGTACTTATCTCTAAGGTACTAAAAGCATAATCAACTGCATTATTTCAAAGAGATAACCAAACATGGCCTACAAATGATTTTATTTTCTTGTAGTTACTTGCATTCAGACTTCTGCTATGAATTAAATATTGCGCAAACAATAATAAGCAGGAAATGCACCACCTACCAAATAACCAGCAGCTGCCCTGTGCCCAAAAATAAAGTAATCCAAAATATTCAGATTACATTACTCACATAAAGTAATGTAAAGGGTTATGTTACAAAACACATTGTAGGGCATGTATTCTGTAATCTGTACTGGAATACATTTGAAAAGGTAACCTTTCCAACACTGCATAATGTTACTACAGGTAGCATCTGAGTAAAATGCATTTTCAGTGCATGATGCAGAATTGACTAAAATCTATTTTAGGACAGTGACTTCAACAAATTCAACTGCTGATATAGAGCTTTGTGTATAGTTGTTTGGATCATGCACTGGATCTATATTTAGCATTGTGCGGTTGCATGGAGCACATACATTCAATCATAATTTTGCAGCAACTGTTACTCACCCTTAGAAAACAGGGTTGATAATGGTGCATTGCCTATTGATGTCATGCAGGAATACATTTCACATGTTCCTCTTTTTCAGGATGAACGTAACCAGATTCTCACAGCTTACCTATGGATAAGACAGGTGTGGGTAGATGTACACCTGAGGTGGAATAAAGACGATTATGATGGACTCGATACCATCCGTGTACCTAGTAGTTATGTATGGAGACCTGATATAGTCCTATATAACAAGTAGGTAAGAATGGTATTGAGTTTGTCAGTTTGTCAGCATATTCCTCCATACTCTCAACTTGTGTTGAGATAAATATTTATGTTTACCTGTTCTTTTATTGTTTAAAAAATTGTGTGATGATTAAATTGGAGTCAGATTGGAGTCAAAAGATCAGATTAGAATGATGTACTGTACAGAAGATTCATATTGCATATTTTGGGACACCGTTGGGACCCCTCTTCCTGAGGAACCTCTGTAGTCCTACTTGACAATATACAGGCTGTTTTCTTTCTTTAATTCAGTGCTGACGATCATTTCACGGGCTCAATGGACACTAATGTGGTGATTCGACATGATGGTCAGATCATGTGGGATTCGCCTGCCATCACCAAGAGCTCCTGCAAAGTTGATGTCTCCTTCTTCCCCTTTGATGCGCAGCAATGTGGGTTAACCTATGGCTCCTGGACGTACAACGGCAATCATCTGGACCTGTTGAATGCAATGGATACAGCTGACTTGGCTGACTTGGTAGACAATGTGGAATGGGAGGTGCTGGGTATGCCTGCGAAAAGAAACGTAGTCCTGTATGGGTGTTGTGCAGATCCTTATCCAGACGTCACCTACACTCTGAAACTTAAACGGCGGGCATCTTTCTATGTGTTCAACTTGCTCATCCCGTGTGTGATGATATCCTTCCTGGCTCCCTTGGGCTTCTACCTACCAGTTGATTCAGGAGAAAAGGTATCTCTGGGTGTAACAGTGATGCTGGCCCTCACCGTGTTTCAGCTTCTGGTTGCAGAGATCATGCCACCATCTGAAAATGTGCCCCTCATTGGTAACATTTCATTTAATACTTGGAAAACTTTCACAAAGTGTGAATAGAAAGTTGGTAGAGTGTTTATGCCATCATAAATGTGTACAGTTATATTTGATTTACCGTACAGCTCACATTTACTTTGAACTCATACAATCAACATATAGCTATATTCAGCCATTGTGTATTCTCATTTTTTAAATCTATTTCTCACCTTTTATAAATGTATCTCTACAGGGAAATACTACATAGCCACAATGACCATGATAACAGCCTCCACAGCCTTGACCATCTTCATAATGAACATCCACTACTGTGGGCCTGAAGCAAAGCCAGTCCCCAGGTGGGCCAAGAAGTTCATCCTGCAGTACATGGCCCGTATCTGCTTCGTGTTCGAGGTGGGTGAGAACTGCATGATGCCACAGCCCGAAAAACCAGAGCCTCCGCTGGAGAAGAGCAGTGCTGAGTGCAGGATGAACGGCCAGGCTGGGAGAGAGAGCATCCTGAGGATGGAGAGGGCACAGGACGAGATGTCCCAGAGGATCCTAGAGGAGAATGAGGATGCTGACCAAGTCCTGAGCCCTGCTGGCTCTATAGGTAGAAACCCCACAAACCGCTACACAGCATGGAGAAATGGAGAGTTCATGAGCATGGACTATGGCGACAGCACTGAGGGAGCCGCAAGGCGAGCACGATGCAGTGAACTGGGTTCCGAGAGAGGTGGAGAGAAAAAGGGGCAGTATAAGAGCATGTGCGTGTGTGAACAGCAGGAAATGCAGAGGAATATCGAGTACATGGCCAACTGCTACCGTGACCAGAGAGCCACCCAGAAGAGAACCGGCGAGTGGAAGAAAGTGGCCAAAGTTCTGGATCGCTTCTTCATGTGGATCTTCTTCATTATGGTGTTTCTGATGAGTTTGCTAATAATGGGCAAAGCTATTTAAAAAAAAACTAAGAAAACTCAGATATTCATAACTCTGAAAGGCAGACACACTGTTGTCCTAACATGTCATATCAAACTGCATTGTATTGTAAACATGTATTGTAAAGAGTTCTGTGTTGATGGGAAGATGTAGCATTTTGTGTTTGAAAATGTATATTTCTGTTGAGCTGGGGCATAGTGGCTGGAGCACCCATACTATAAACATAAAGATGCCCCCAGGGATCTAGGTTCAAGTCTGACCTGTGGTCATTCCCGATCCTACCCTCTCTCACTTCCTGTTTCTTTTTACTCTCACACCAATGGCAGATCTCTTCTTCCACTTCAGGATTATTCACAAGATCACAAAGTGCATTAACAAGTGACAATGCTTTATATCACCCACTTGACTTATTTGTGCCCTGGTTTCAAACTTATGGTACTATATCCATATGTTGTGGTAGATTTGTAGCTCACTTCTCCATGTGAATTTGTTTCCTAACGTAATGTATTGCTTTTTGATATGTATGATTTATGATTTATACAACAGCTCTTGATATAATGTCCCCACTTGAATGTGAAAAAGGGTAGGATAAGTAGCCTCATTCACCAAACGTTTTCACATGTTTTCACTTTGCAAATCTTCTAGAATACCTCAAGTGGCATATGTTTACTTCCTCTGGGACAGATACTTTCTGTGAACATTAAAAATACTAAGCATGCCAGAGCCCTCTGTTCATTGATTGCCCAGCCAAAAGTTGTCAGAGCAAACCTGAGCTAATGGAGAGATCCCTGACTGTGCTGGAGTGAAATGTGATATTGAGTGGAAGCACTAGGTGGTGCTAGCCTGGTTACAGGATAAGAGCTTTGTAAATGCACTGTAATTTTCATTAAATTAATATGAATAATATAATAATTAAATAATTTATTGTTAAATCTCCTCCTGTTTTCTTATATAATTTTTTTCTGATGATGTGGTCAACTTTAAATATGATGTAGTTACACTTAAACGATTAAAGATTTGTTTGTGTTTATGTAGGTTATGGAATCAGCATGCTGTGATAGAGCCAAACTACATCATCCATCATATGGTTTTTGTATAATTTGTTGTTGTGACCCAGCCAGGCTGGCACCACCTACTGCTTCTGCTCAATTTCTCTTTTTCGGCAAACAGAGGGAGGGCTGAATGAGATGTTGAACTCAGGTGGTGTGTAACATATGTCATGACCAAGCAGTGCTGATTGGCTGAAGCAGAAAGTATCTTCTCACCAGGAAGCAAAAGTATCCAACCATTGAACCATGAAACCATTTGGTGCAGTCAGCAATGCTATGCAGGTTGTAAACACTTTCTTTAATGTAAAAATAATATCTCCTCATGATCCACTTGTTCTCTGCCTCCCGGGTCACCATCATTTTTTTTTTTAACAGTGAGTTACAGTATTATCTGTTATCTGTATTTGTGCTGCCTGGCGACTCCATGGTATATTATAGGCTCATGTCAGATTATTTAAGATGTGTTATTTTCAATACATTAACAATGACTCATGATTTCAGAGGACATCTATTATAGTTATAATGTCTGAACTGACAAAGTGAATAACATGACCATGACTGGGAAATTTACTCTTTTCTGAACACATTTCAGGCACAAGTCAGATGTTCCATGAAAATATTAAACATAGTGGTAAAATGCTAAATCAACAATGTTATTTTGCCATCTTTTTGGCTCTGTTTCCATTATAGATAAATATATATTGCCATTTAATTTATACAGGGTTCCTTGATAGTCATGGAATATCAATTCCATATGTGGAAAGTCAGGGAATTAGAATTTTTTGTGGACAAAGCCAGGGAATATCAGGGAATTTTGGCAATGGCATGTAGTTGTCCCCAAAATTATTTCCATGCCTCCTTCAAGGTCTTTATCATGTAAAATTCTCTCATGCTTTGTTGTGGTTAACCTGTAAACAGAATTTTGCACAGAAAATATGTAAAAAAATATATAACCTAAAAATGGCGACAACAGATTGACTGGTTTAAAATGTCTTGATTTTTCAGCTCTGAATCCAAGTGGTATATTGTACAATTATTTGAGAAGGTCATGGAAATTCCACTTTTTAGTCAGGGAATATCATGGCAAAGTCAGGGAATTTTAAGTGTAGCTTAGAGTGGGAACCCTGTTTATAACCATTTGGAAATTTGTAAGACAATGTACAGTATTCAAAACATGTAGAAGACAGCAAGACTAACTTTAACAACACTTCAAATATGGTGGTCAATTTAAAACTAATACAGTAAATATTTACAAACATTTTGAATATATTTTTACACTAGATTTAAATATATTTTTACACTAGATGGACCTAAAATGCATATTACACATTAGGTTGATATAATGTCTTTCACCTTGTATTTTAAGGTGGCCTATGATATAGAGACACTAAACATAAAATACACTTATATAATGGCAATACAATATTAATGCAGGCAACAATGTTTCACAGGATGATGTAAATATTTCTGTATTCTAACTGGGTGCTATTTTCCTGCCAAACATCTGCAATATTTTATTCCTTACATGTTTAGTTTGTATGCCATAAATGATGGGATTTAAACTACCAGGTACAATGTGAAAAAGAATAGCTACAAGTCTTCTTAAGAATGGGTATTCTGGAAAACGATGCATTATGACAATAGTGAACCCAGCAAATAGCATTATTAAGTACACAACTAAGTGACTGGCACATGTTTGAATGGCCTTGCTGTTGAGCTCTGCATTTTTCTTAGTCCAGCATATGACAGCAATCCTTATGTATGTGACAGCAACGCTACCAATGGATGAGGCCAATAATACAACTGTATAAAACAATCCAAATATATTATTAACAGACACATCTTCACATGATAATTTGAACAAGGATGCATTGTCACAATAAAAATTGGGAATAACTGATCTGCAACGAGACAACCTGAGACTGAGGCCCACTAGTACACCCACTAATGCAATTGCTAAACCCCAGGCAGATATAGACAAGATCCACACTGCCTTAGCTGTCATTATGGCACTGTATTGCAATGGATTACATATGGCCACATATCTATCAACAGCCATTATAATTAGTATGGTGTGGGAAGCAGAGCCATAAGTATGGGCACCAAATACCTGAAAAACACAGGCATTAAAAGGAATTAACCTGTTTTTAAAAAGCATGTCAGATAACAGAGGGGGAAGTAGGAATGTGTTACCAAGGATATCATTAACTGACAGGTTGCAAAACAGCAAGTACATAGGTTGATGCAAGCTTCTCTCCATAAGAATGATAATAATCATACCAATATTGCTTATTAGCAGTCCAAGATAGACTAACAGTAATGTGAAAAACACAGGATATGTAGATGATTCAGGAATCCCTAATTCTTCCAGCAGAAGGAGGTCTCTAACAGATGAAGCATTTTCCATCCTTGTACCCTGTAAACCTGTGGAAACAATAATAAAATAACATTAAAATCCTTTCTTTGTTCTTTAGGCAGGTTTAGGAGATTACAGATTTATGCTGGTCATATGCTTATACATGGTTCAGATAAGATTATGAATGAAAGTTAAAACCTTTAAACCTTCAGATAAACCTTTTTCCCAGATGCCTTTTTTGCTAAACTCCTTATATATATGCGTTTTTGGAATGCAAACAATCCTCTGTGAGTCAGCAGGAGGAGGTGTCATCAGAGGGATGGGCCAAAGGCCTTCTTTGAAGCCCATTGCATATATCGTAAGAACAAGAGGGACATTTCAATTCATTCACTTCACTCCAGTCAAAGACGTTAGTGTGGAGCACCAACAATGTCCTTGTAAACAAGTCATTTTTAATTCACTGAGACAAGATCATCTTTCATGCTAAACTACAAAATGCATGGTTATGAACATACCAAACTATAAGCCCTGTACGTAAATAGTATCTGTGCCCCCAACCAAACCAAAGATCAACGTAACCACAGTGTTCCACCGGGGCCCAGTTTTTCAAAAGAGTTTAATCTGGACCAAAGTGATCCAGGTTGGTAAATCACATGTTTTGCCATATGAAATCAAGGATTACTTTTGGACAACTTGTCCCTATTCACAGAATAGCAAAACATCATATTTATCCAGATTACACTGTTTTGAAAAACTGAGCTCAGAGCATTGTGTCCCTGTCACTGTAGTGTGTGTTGCAGGACTGCAGGGTCCTCAGCTGATTGATTGCTACACCTGGGCCTGGTATAGCTGGTCTTTAAATTTTAGTCTACTGGAGTCACTTCATCTCTCCACACACACACATCTGTAAGAGCTGTCTGCCTAGCAATCTGTTTCCAGAACGCGTCGACCAGGCTCAGGCTTGTAAAATATGACTACATTATATGTATGTGAAAACTTGACAGGCCAGGCCAGGTGGGTTGTTGTTAAATAGCATAATGATCGATAAGTGTGCATGTGTATGTGGCCTTGTGGCTCTATACTGAAAAAAGTCCTGGGCCTTTTTTTCCTCCCAGTCCGTCCCTAACCTTAGCAATATTTCGTTTTACGAATGCGTTTTACATGACTATTTAGAGAAAGGTCCTGGTCAATAACTACCCCGAGGTCTTTAACTTTTGTTTTACATGACAGTGAAAGGCCATTGAGTAAGTTTTGGTGAAGAGGTAGAATGTTGTTCAGCTGTTTAGGGCCGGTCATTATAACTTCAGTTTTGAGCATGACTCAAACAGTCATAATGAGGGACTGGGACTACCTGTTTTAGAAGTACAATTATGTAATAATTTATTGAACACCGCAAATAGTGAAAAGCTGTCACCACGGGTTATGATTTTTGGTCGTAAATTCAATTTGATTTTAGAACTTCATAGACTATATGTTAGTAGTTTTGGTTTGAACAATACCAAACTTCTTTAAAAAGCTTGGCTTAAAGGGTTTTCAGCAGTAAGGTATGGGGACCATAGTCTGTCATGCAATGACACTGATCACTGCAATCTGTTGTGCTATCTTGGAGGCATACCTCTCATACACCAATCATGTAGTGGCAGCTCCTTCTAGCTTTGCATGCCAACAACGGAGCGGGTGCATAGCAACCAGTCTGACTCGACAAAATCCTCAAACTCAAAAATGTTCATTAAAAAACGTTTACTGAGGAAATAGATAAGAAATACAAACAAAAAAACTCTATATTTTCTCTATATTTTCATTGCAGTTGAGCTCTTAACTGGTCGGTCGGTCAGAAAACTGTATCACCTCCACCTGACCATCAAAAAAAGAAAATTGCACGCGTCATATGACTTATATTTAACAGTATCTCAAGCACATTGCTAGTGGTTAAACACATGCACTACACAATAATGAACTATTTTTTCTTCCTTCGTGAATTTACACATTTCTGTGTCTCAAATAATATTCTAATCTACAATATTTTAAAGCAAAATACATTTGTTATTATGGCTCTTACAAATCATATAATTGTATATACATTTATGGGAGTACCACACCTGTCTAACAGCCATCAGAAGGTTTATACTATAAAGTTTACAAACCAAGTTTCTTTGCTACTGTGTATTGCATTTGTAAAATAAGTGTGACCATGACAAAGTTTTACATTACATTACATTAAGGAGAATCATATATAATAACATTAAAGGGCATTTCAATTGTTTTAATTTCCTCAAATGTGTCAGCTCCACCAGTAACAATATGCAATGTAAGATGACATACATTATGAACACATTAAAATAATGAAGTAATTAAGTCACAGTAAATTCTGTTTAACATGTAAATGGAATTATAGCCTGTATTTCTCAAAATTATATTTCTGTAGTAATAGTAGTATATTTTTCTCTTAATTCAATGTTGCAAGTAAACATTTTATGTACGTTTTATAAACATTTTAAGTATTTTGTGTGAGATCAGTGTGCACTGCTGAATTAGTACTTTGTAAAGTACTTTGTAAAAGGAAGAATTAATCTAGTAGAAGATCAACAATAATTCAGATTTTTCCTAAATGTTTTTTGTCATAGGTTATATATTGCTATTTTGTGTGTTTAGGGAATTTGAAGCAGAGTAATTGAGATGTAAAATAAATAAATAAATAAATGGTCTATTCCACATTATGGACAGGACACAAACATAGTCTTAATGGGGACACAGAATGAAAAACTATTGTACCTTGTTCTCTGATGTTAAAATAGAATATATGCAACTCTGATTATCAAATAAACTTAAATGCAACAAACCCAATTAAATCCTTATATTTAGACAGGGTACTGAAATGGTCCTTTTGGCTAAATGGCATCCTCTTTGGCAACCACAATTGAACTTTGTGCTATTTGACAGGCATCACATGTAGGCTTTGTTCTAATTCACCCATGCCTAAGTGGCTATTTCTAAGCTCAAGACATTCATACGAAGAAGGGTACAGCCATGCCTCAATGTTCATGATAGCTCGTTGGCCATACACAACCCCTCCAAATTCATCAAAGCCAAGGTACAAATGGTTTTCCATTACGTCTCCTTTTTGTCATTTTTTAAGTAACCTCTACAGCTGAATACAGCAAATGCTCAAATGTCACATAACTGTTCATGGAATACAAATATCAAGTTTTATTGATGTCATGGATGTGTTTCTGTGGAAATGCTCAAACGTAAAATAATGCTTAGGAAAACAGAATTTCTTGTTACAGAAGTAAGACAACTGTGAAATAAAAGGATATTGCTTTATACAATGCCCCCTAACAAGGTGTCACTTTTCTGCCAAATATTTCCAAAATTTTCAATGTAATTTAAGTGGGAGTTACTTTCCTTTTAAATATTTTAATAATTTTCAGCCTTAATTGTTTGGTCTGTATGCCATAAATAATTGGATTTAAATGGGCAGGTACAACATGAAATAAAATAGCCACGAGTTTTCTTAAAAATCGCTCTTCTGGAAATCGATGCATGATTATAACAATATATCCAGTCAGTAACATTATCAGATAACATACTAAATGAGTTGCACAGGTTTGAATGGCTTTGCTGTTGAGCTCTGCATTTTTCTTAGTCCAGCATACAATGGCAATTCTAATGTATGTGACAGAAACCGTACCCATAGAAGAGGACAATAACGTAACAGTGTAAAACAGTCCATATATATTATTAACAGTTACGTCTTCACAAGATAACTTGAACAAGGAAGCATTGTCACAATAGAAATTTGAAATAACTGATCTGCAGCGAGACAACCTGAGAGTCAAGCTGATTAATACTGCAACCAGAACTACTGCAGCACCCCAGGCAGATACAGTTAAGATCACAGCAGCCTTAGCTGTCATTATTGCACTGTATCGCAATGGATTGCATATAGCCACATATCTATCAATGGCCATTATAATTAGTATGGTGTGGGAAGCAGAGCCATAAGTATGACTGAAAAAGGCCTGTGTAACACAAGTGTCATAAGATATTAATCTGTCTTTTGAAACTGTGTCATACAATAGACGGGGTAGTATAATTGTGTTGCCAAAGATATCATTCACTGACAGGTTGCAAAACAGTAAGTACATTGGTTGGTGTAAGCTTTTCTCTTTAATGATGATGATAAGAACACCAAAATTGGTTATTAGCAGCCCAATGTAAACAAAGAGCAGTGTGTAAAATACAGCATATGTGGATGATTCTGAGTGTCCTAATTCCTCTAACACAAGAATATCACTGACAGAGGAGTTATTGTCCATTCTTGTTCCCTGCTCACCTGAAACAAAAGATGCTGATTATTCCACCATTTCATAAAGCCAAAATTGTTGTAACAGTGTGGATTACAGTTTACCTTTAGATGTGAACATCAGGGATGGGAAAATCAAATGTAACCTACCTTCAGTAATGACAGATAACAGTCCCTATTTTTTTCCACAGCAACCTGTCCGGTAGCCACAGGCCTACTTATGCTACATAAATTCTCTGTCTGCCAATGAAAATCATCTCTGTTAGTGTGTAGGACGTGGCACAAACCCCAAGTCCCAGGGCCATCCTTGTAGACATGAAGTTAAGGCGATAGTCCAAAATAAACAAACCCATAGCCCAGTTTTACGAGGTCACCAAGTGCTGCCAGTAGGAATAAGAACGAGAAAAATTTGGTACAGTGTACAGATAAGGGCAAGGAAACTCTGTTTAATTCCATGAGCCCTGTTCATTAAGTGTGCCAAGGTACACTATGTCCCAACTTCAAAGGTGTGTTATGGGGTACACTGTAAATATTGCACTTGGGTGCTTATTGCCTCTTGGTCTCAATCCACTGCGTCATCCTGTGCTTAAAAAGACCACCGGTCACAGGTACCTTTTGACAGAGACCATGTCTCCATTTAGGCCTCCTTTGTGTGTCCTGTGTTTTTTCCTCTCTCTCTCTTTCTCTCTCTCTCTCTCTCACACACACACACACACAATACAAAGGCCACAGAGGAAAAAAACAACCCAGCTCCATACGAAATGACCTTGGGGCTCACAAATGCCTAAACAGGGTTTTTGATCACTCAAGACACCTAGCTCAGATGAGCTCACTCGGAAGGATTGGGCATATCTAAAATTATGCATTTTCAAGGGCTCTAATAGCACGTTAGGGTTAAGTGGGGGCCTGAGTCAGGTGATTGCTAGTGTCCGTGTAACGCAAGGCAGGTTGGAATTACTGACCATTGAGGTACAAACACCACTGAGTCCCACTTTATAAAAAATCAAGATTTATTAATAGATAGATTAATAGTTGTTAAAATTGAATATTCCAAACTAACAATGACAGGCCACAGCCTAGTAAGTAGACGAAAACAAAACAAAAAAAAAACTAGAGAACACAGCTGCTCTCTTCGGCCACAAGTCACACCATACTCAGCACACAAATGGTCTAATACTGACACCTAGATCTTAGGCTAAGAGATGCTCCACACAATGTAGTTAGTACAATTTCACAGTGTCCGAATCTGCACTTCTTCTGTACGGCTGCACTCCCGCATTGAGTGGTCTTTGGGTTGGCTTTGTTGTTACTATCAGGGGTTCGAGCTGTGGAGGATGAGCCGGTGGAAACAGGGCAAGAGGAGCCCTTGGCCGTGGGGGCACTGGTTGTCCATTTTGTTGATGATCGTTATTCATCAAGAGTGCATCCATTAGGTATAAGTGGAGGCTGTTATGCTAGAAGATCCGCAGGGGGCCTTCCTTCCCTTCTGGGCGTATGGAAAAAAACGGGCAGTTTCAGTAGGGTTGGGTGACTATGATTGTTGTCTTGTTGATGAAGGTTGTAGGTAGCCACTGGGCTGCTAGTTTTCTGGGCCCTACAATGGAAGTTTCTTATGGGCACCTGCTCCCCAGGTAACAGTGGCAGGGTCCGTACATTACAGTTGTTGCGATCTTGGTTCAATTGAGTCTGTAGTTCTACATTGTTGCGGACCATGGCATAGACATGCAGCAGTGTATGGTGATGGATTCAGACCCAGCCATCCAGGGGGTGCAACATCATGTAGCATATCTCCCGGTAGCCTGGCATAGCGACCAAAGACGACATAATGAGGGGTCATGTCCATACTTCCGTGGGTAGTGTTATTGCAAGACCCAACTTCCCCACTAAACAAGTGGTACGTTCCGCTGCCCATGTCTTGCACTTGTGCTCATCCCAACCCAATAGAACTTTCTCCTTAAGAGAGACACTATCTCGTTGCCACTTGCATGGCCCCCAGCCTTATGATAGTCGTCCTAGAGTCTTCGGGCCTGTTATTCTGGGACAATGACTTGATCCACGGGTTGACCAGTGTGAGGTTCTGTGACACACCTTACTAATATTCCGTCTCGCAGTTCTAGACAGTCCAACTCTTGGAGGAGGCAGCGTAGATGGGTGGACAGAGAAGAGTGATCATTCCTGGACGGAGGCTCATTATTCACTTTCCAAGCATGAAGGCGTCGTAGATCTGAGTCCTCTTTCTGTTGTTTGCCCCACTCCTTATGTGTCACACGTTGCTCCAGAGGTATGGTGCACCCTGCCATATGCACTACTAACTAGCTAACTAACGTGCATGTGCACGTGTTACGACTAGCGTAGGCAATGACTCTCTCTTTCCCATCTTGAACTTGGGCTAACACTGCACACAAACCATTTAGGCTAGCATCCCTTGTATAATCGGAATGGTAGTTGGAAGTCTGCAGAAGCATGGATGGAGGAGGAGAGCAGAGGAGTAGAGCACAAGTAGCAATAGGTCACCAGATTAGAATTGCATAGGTGGGGATGACAAAGAGCAACACAGATAAAAACAAGTTAGTAAGAGAGATTAGCAAGATTAATAATACAGAGCAGGCAACCGTTAAGTTCTTATTAGGAAGGGAAAAAATGGCTATAAGCCAGGACAGTCCATGCACAACTGTAAGTCCAGAGTTTCACCAGTAACTGTAGGCCACTATCAGTTCCTGGTCCTGGAAGTCCTCCATGGTAGGAGTATGCCCTCAAGTAGAGGTTAGTGTCTGTGGTAAAAGGATTCCCTGTGTCTTAGATATGGGATCCCAAGTTACTTTATTTAGTTACACTTTTTTTCAGAAGCATTTTTGTGCAGATGAACTTTTTTGATGCAGGTGAGGTCCCATGGCTGACTTTGAGGGCAGCAAATGGTCTAACCATCCTGTATGTGGGGTATACTGTGCTGGACTTTGAAGTGGGTGGGGTACAGCTTTTGGATAAGGGGGTGGTGATTGTAAAAGACTGTGACTGACTGTGGGATATTGGGAATGAACATTGCTGATTGTTGGGCACAGGTCTTTCAAGGGACCCATCCCGGGGTCATGGGCAGCTTGCAGTTTGCCTGTGCAACCCTAACCCTTTTCCTGTCCAGCTTCCCCAGGGTCGTCCATTGGCGGCGGTGGTCCAGGTGATGGCCGGCGTTGTGCAGGGACGGAGTGAGCTGGTGCTGAGTAGTCCAGAGCCGGCAGTGGCAGCGGTAGTGTCAGGTCTGCATCAGATCTGGTCACGGCCACGCCCCCTCACTCAACTCCACAGACTCGCAATCTCTCTCCCAGATCGCAATCACTTCCCTGCGCATGATCACCTTCCCCTGAGTATTGATTGGTGTCACCTGGTCTCCACTCTACTTAAGCCTCCCCCCTGCTTCACCTGGTGTCTGGCTTCGTGTTTCCTAGGACTATTCCCGAATCAGTCTCGTTTCCCACAATCTCCTACGTTATCTTGTGCTGTTCATCCAGCGTACCCAGACTTCTGTATTGGTATTGTTATTTCCGTGTATTCCCTGTTAATCCATGGACTATTTTAATGACAAAATTGAATCCATTAGACTTAAAATAAACAACTCCCTTGTAACCTCAAATCCAGTTAGACCACATGTAATGGTTACAACTAGCTCTAGTCAACCTGTAGCATACCTTGATTCATTCACACCCACCAATATCAGAAATTAAGTCTTTGATCTCCTCAGCTAAAGCCTCAACGTGCTTATTGGATCTTATCCCAACTGATCTTCTTAAGGCTGCTCTCCCCCTTTTGGCTGAGATGATTCTTAAAATTAGAAATGACTCACTCATAGCTGGGCATGTCCCAAAATCTTTCAAGACATCTGTTATTAAACCATCAATTAAAAAACCAAACCTGATGTCCTTGCTAATTACCGACCCATATCTAGCCTCCCATTTGTATCAAAAATACTTTAAATAATAGTATCTAAGCGAATCTGTAGCTTCTTAAATTAAAATAATATCCAGGAAACCTTCCAGTCAGGCTTTAGAGCTAATCATAGTACAGAATCAGCCCCAAGTCTTCAATGACCTCCTTATCGCATCTGATAATGGATATATATCAATATTAATCCTATTGGATCTTAGTGCTGCCTTTGACACTATCGACCATGGTATCCTACTACACAGGCTTGAACACATGATAGGCATCAAAGACTCTGCATTAGCCTGGTTCAAATCATACCTCTCTGGTCGCTGCCAGTTTGTACATGCTCATAATGAGTCATCAACCCTAATGAAGCCTAATTACTATATGCCAGTGACTAAACTTGATGCCTGTCTCCTAGACATAAAAACCTGGATGACTAATAATTTCCTATGTTTAAATTCTGATAAAACTGAAGTTATGATTGGCCCTAAACAGCTTACCAACACTCTACCGCTTCACCAAAACTTACTCAGTGGCCTGTCACTGTCATGTAATGCAAAAGTTAAAGACCTTGACCAGAACCTCTCTAAATAGTCATGTAAAACACATTTTAAAAAACATATTTTTTCCACCTACAAAATATTGCTAAGGTTAGAAAGTTCCTATTCTTTGAGGATGCTGAAAAATTAATAGGTGCATTTATTACTTCCAGACTCGATTATTGCAATGCTCTGTTCTCTGGGTGTAGTAATACCTGTATCAAAAACCTACAACTAATACAAAATACTGCGGCCCAAACACTCACCAGGACTAAAAAATATGAACATATCTCTCCTATCCTTGCTTCCTTACATTGGCTCCCTATTAAAAGTGGAATTGATTTTAAAATACTCCTCCTAATCTACAAAGCCCTCAAGGGCGATACGCCAGCATATATTAAAGACTTACTTGTCCCTTACCACCCTCCTAGAACCCTAAGATCCCAAAAGGCTGGTCTCCTTGTAATCCCAAGAATATCAAAATCTACGATAGGAGGAAGAGCCTTTTGTTACCGTGCACCGCACCTGTGGAATAATGTGCTCCTTCTGTGAAGCACCACAAGACAATACTATTGTAAAAGGCGCTGTATAAATAAAACTGAATTGAATTGGATTGAATCCCGTGTAATTCTAACATTAGCGAACTAATGTAAATGGCCTATTCACTCATGGCTTGACATTATCACAGGGGGAAAAATGAGGCACTTTCCTCTAGGTCTTTTTGAATAGGTTGTATATAGCGTTGTTAAGGTGTCCTTGGACCATTTTCAACTAAAGTTACATACCTTGTATACTTTGGAAACCTCAGAGAACAATTTGAAATACCATATAGATGTATGGCAGGGCACCTTTAAGTAGATTTTTTGTATAGCAATACATCAATAAATCTTCCAAAGATCTGTTTGTTTGTTTGTTTTCAGAAAAAGAGGTTTTGTGTCATATGCCCCTTGCCCTCAGGAGCACACCACAAGTTGCAAGGAGTGATGCAAAAAAGGCCAAATAGTCTTGAAGTAGATTTCTTAGCTTTTACGTAGTGATAAATCATACGTGGTGGACTTTACAAAGATCCTTTTGTATCTTTCCCTAGAATTGTCACAAATATCTTATGTTATTGTATGGTACAAATCTGGTGCACATGAACCTGATTAGAAATAACAGTTCTGATCTGCTTTAATTCCTTTTTTTACCGAAGGCGGTATTAACTGATATTTATATCATGTAGTGTAATAAAAAACATGATTTTAGGTGGTAATATAATGTTTAGTGAATTACCTCAATGAAAAAAAAAAGTCACATCACCAGTCCAACATAGTTGTCACAAGGTCTACATGACCCATTGTATTTACTGGGTTTAATCTGTTGCTCCTTATTTATAATAACTTCACTATATGCAATCAAAATCAATTACATCATAGAACAATCTTGTACAGAAGCCATCAATGACAGTTGTTTCCGCAGTTGCCAGTTACATAATCATCAAAAGTGTGAAATATTTTAGATAAACAAAATTATGACTTTGAGATCACGAACTTACTTAAGAAATGTTGAAAAATCCTCTCAACATTCCCTATCTGGGAGCTACTTTCCTTTGAAATATTTTCAAAATTTTAAGTCTTAAATGTTTAGTCTGCAATCCATAAATAATTGGATTTAAATGGGCAGGTATGACAATGTAACAAATAACCATGAGTTTTCTTACAAATCGCTCTTCTGGAAACCGATGCATGATGATGATCAGGAACCCAGACAGTAACATTATCAAATACAAGACTAAATGGCTTGCACAGGTTTGAATGGCTTTGCTGTTGAGTTCAGCATTTTTCTTACTCCGGCAGGTGACACCAATTCTAATGTATGTGATAGCAACCGTTCCCATTGAGGAGGAGAGTAACACCACAGTATAAAACAATCCATATATATTATTAATAGACACATCTTCACAAGATAGCTTGAACAAGGATGCATTGTCACAATAAAAATTTGGAACAAGTGATCTACAACGAGACAACCTGACTGTGAGGCCTACTAATACACTTACTAATACAACTGTAAAACTCCAGGCAGATACCGACAAAATTGCAACAGTTTTAGCTGTCATTATTGAATTGTATCGCAGTGGATTGCATATAGCCACATACCTATCAATTGCCATTATGATTAGGATAGTATGTGCTGCTGAGGCAGAAATATGGGTAAAAAATACTTGTGCAACACAGCCACTGTAAGATATGAACCTGTTTTTAGTAGCCATGTCAAACAACAGGTGAGGTAGTATGACCGTGTTATTAAGGATATCATTGGCTGACAAGTTGCAAAAGAGCAAGTACATGGGTTGGTGCAAGCTTTTCTCTCTAATGATGATAACAAGGACACCAAAATTGCTTATTAGCAGTCCAATGTACATGAGAAGGAGTATGAAAAATATAACATCTGTTAATGATTCGGATTGTCCCAAGTCTTCTAGCCGGAGAATGTCACTGACATAAGATATATTTTCCATCCTTGTTCCCTCAGCAGCTGTAACAGAATCAGAAATTGAATTTCTTCAAATGTTTTTTGTGCATGTATTCACATTAATCATATTTTTTACATTAATCATAATCATTAATGAAAAATGCATAACCTACCCTTAGCAACTAAAAATAAAAAAACTAAACTCAATAGCTCTGACTTGAAAAACTACTTATATCTATCTCTGACAGCCTCCTTAAAACAAAGGTCCTCTGAGGGTTCACAACAGGTGATGTAAGTGGAAAAACAGATGAGGCTTTCTTTGTAGGCCAGTAGCATTAACTTGAAAAGGATCCCCGGCTAGTAAACATGCGCACATTTTACTAAATCATGAGCTCAATTTACTAAATTGTGCTCATGTTTTACTACATTGTGCTCTCGATTTACTAAATTATTTTAATAAAGGGTGCTCTCACCTTACTTAATTGTGCTGTGTCACCACCCAAAGCTGGGATGGTTATGCAGGAAACCCCAGTTACACACAACACAACACAGAAACTGCTTTAAAGGAAAAATATATATAAAAATTTTATTTTTACAAATAATATAAAAAAAACAGACAGTGCAACACAACTATCTGGACCAGGGGACTCACTCTCATACGGGGCGTAACGTTCAGGGCAAGCTATCCAAACCAGCAAGAAAACCCACCCCCTCACACAGGGCAATGCACATCAAAGTACAACACAGCAAACAAGTTTAGGAGCACAGCAAGTTCACAATGCAAGTCTCAAACTTAACACAGCAAATTTACAATGCAATTCACAGGTTTAGGAGCACAACAAGTTTTCTACACAGTAGTGAAACACCCACACAGCAATACTGCTTGAACCCCTATCATTTCCCCATTAGACTCTGCCCTCCCCTCCAGCCCGTATAATCAGCGCACACTCAAGACGCATCAAGCACACTTAAGACATACAGGGTGGAAAGGAAGGGGGAAAATAGGTTCGTTGGCCGGGGCCTCTCCCGGCCAAATAATAAAAAAAGGAAACAAAATGGAAAAAGCAAACAAGGTAAACAACTGCTGGGAGGAGCTACGATACCGTCTCTTTTTACAGTTGCTCCGCAGAAGCCAGCCTCCAGCCGACCCCACTCCACAGTAGAAGGCAGACAGCAAGCTGGCAGGGGCTGGGCTGCTGACGTCACGACGCTGCGCACAGACCCCCTCGTACGCTGGCGTCGTCACAGCTCCCAACACGGAAGCGGCGAACAATCGTAAATCCTCGGGAGCCGACAATTAGCAGTTCTACCAGAGCAGGCACTACTAATTCCACAGTATCAGGCAGGCAAGAGTTCCACAGGCAAACAGTAATTCCACAAGAGCAGGCGAACAGTTCAACAGGAGCGGGTAACCACAGTTCCACAGGAGCAGGCGAACAGTAATCCACGAAAGCAAGCTAACAATATTTCCACTGGAACGGGCACCGCTCGACGTTCAACAGTTCCGCTTAACGTTACTTCACTCACCCGGTACAGGCCAAGTGGAGTCACAAAGGCTGTCTTTTCTTGGTCACGAGGGTCCACTTCAACCTGCCAGTACCCACAGGCCAAGTCCAGAGTCGAATACCAAGCAGCTCGTTTCAGAGTGGTCAAGGACTCTTCAATCCGGGGAAAAGGGAAGGCGTCTTTATGAGTGAGCTGGTTCAGCTTTCTATAATCAACACAGAACCGCCACGATTCGTTCTTTTTCCTTACAAGGACAACAGGGGCGGCCCAAGGACTGGAGCACCACTCCCTTCTCCAACATCCCCCGCAACAGGCCTCGCAATTCAGCATATAGGCTGGGTGGAATAGGTTGATGCCTCTCTCGAACTGGGGGTGCTTCCCCTGTAGGGATCCGATGTAGAACAGCACTGGTTCAACCAAAGTCATCCTCATCTACAGCGAACACTGTGGACCACTTCCTTAACAGGGTAGCGAGTCGATCTTGCTCTTCCCTAGTTAGACCCTCCCCCTGCAGGGCCAGGACAGGGTGGTCCTCTGCGGTCATTGTACCCACTGACTGAGCAGCCACTTCCACCACGGTCGGCTCTGGGTGGGTGAACACCAACTCGGCTTGGTCTCTCACATCCGCAGCATCTACCTGGCCCACTGCAGCTAATGGGATACCCTGGGGGATTTGGACGGGAAAGGGGTTAGGGTTACAAAGGCGCAGCACCACCCCACCTTGGCGCATCCAAGTCAGGGTCCTTGCCACCCTCCATTCCCGACTCCAGTCATCAAGATCTTCAACCAGGACCCAGCAGTCAGCCCTGCCAGCTCCTTGAGGTACGCAAGTCCAAACCACCATCTCTGCCTCAGGGGGAAGCACAAGAGGGGTCTGACGCTCCAACTTGGCAATTCCTGTAACGGTGGACTGGGCCCCTGCACCAATGCCTTCCTGCAGGCTGCAAAGGCTCTCCCCCAAGCTTCCCCAGCCCTCTGGGTGGTAGTCGATTTGAAGGCCACTTCTCCCAGATGACTCCCCTGAAAAACCTGTCTCCAACAGTCTGAGATCACATTCATGCCCAGGATACCACATTCAGCCCCCAGACAAGAATCCCTAACAATTACGACCCCTGTACCAGGCAGACTAACTCCCCCCACCTCAAAGTCCATTACAGTATACCCAATATAAGGGATGGTGAGCCCGTTAGCAGCACGTGTGTCAGCCAGGGGATCTCCCCAGCCCCCTGAAGTGCCGCTGAAGCTCTTGTTGCACCGGGCCTGGCCTCAAGCCCATGGAAAATTGGGCCCGAAGCATCTCATCGTCGCCACATTCGGGTGCCTCATCCACAGTGCGCCATTGCTGATGGAGCTCACAGAGTCTAAGGGTAAAAGATGCAAACGACACAGCTTTCAGACAATGGGCAGCCACCCGGGGAATCATTCCAGCCTACCGCCAGACTACTGCCCGGAGTCCCTCCGAATCTCTCCCAAAAGGCAGGCCCCCCCATAGCCAACCTGTGATGTAGGCGGCAATTACCGGCACCCATTGCTTCACTTAACTGGTCATTGGCAGGCACCTGGACGTCCCTAAGGAACAGACTGTCACAGCACGACACAATACCACACCAATGGAAGATATACACAAGCAGTTCAGCACAATCAACACCCCCAATCCCCATCATTAAAAGGTTACTACCCCAAACATAATCAACAACAAAAACACGTGACATGTGCACAATTGGACTTGTTGCTTAACACAACTTGTATAACTTGTCCCAGCATCGGGATTAGACAACAATGATCCATCTACTTGCCTGCATAGCATTTTTTGACCACACAACCAGCTCAATGGAATCAAATCCCGACTGATATGATAATCGAGGAGGTGGAGGTGCGTAGGAAGACATGGCCAGCCGAGGTATAAGCAGTTGTTGGGTTTAGGTTTCACACTGGCTTTGCTTAGAGCTTGTATCAATGGTGCTTGAGCATGGGACTTTGCATAGAGCCTGTATCAGTGGGGCTGATATGTTTTATTCAAGATACCGCATACATGTTTATGTATTGTTTACACCAGCTTAGGGACATAAGCTCTTGCTTTATGTTTATGTATCTATGCAAGGCATTACCAGCTGCCTTCATAATTATCTGTGTGAAGGCATGGCTAGTGGCCAACATATCCCTATCACTGTATGGGCTGTATCTGAAGTAAAGGCAATGCGAGTGGTCTCCATGTTCTTACATCGCACCGTACTATTGTTGTCCTGATCGGACATGTTTATCCATGTAAATGCATTACTAACGGCCTCCATTTCCCTGTGTAAAGGCAAGGCTAGTGGCCTTCATTTGTCTGTAAAAGCGACGGAGGATTTGGGGGACGTGTGTTCAGCCAGGTCTTTAGAGAATATAAAAATGTCGTCCAGATAAACGAAGACAAACCAGTTTAGCATGTCACGCAGCACGTCATTAACCAGAGCCTGGAAAACCCCCGGGGCGTTGATAAGCTCAAGCGGTATTACCGGGTACTCGTAATGGCTGGTCGGGGTATTGAATGCCGTCTTCCACTTGTCGCCCTCCCGGATGCGTACCAGATGGTAGGCGTTGCGGAGAACCAACTTGGTGAAGACCGTGGCCCCCTGAAGCAGCTCAAACGCGGAGGCCAGCCCCCGAATCCACCAAGGCTGCCAGGGAATGGGTGGCACCCGGGAGGTGGAGGCGGATCTGGAGCAGTGGTCTGCGCTCGTTGGGGGGCAGGGACGGCATTGAGCTCAACCGGACCGTCCGGTGAGCTCAGCCTTTTGCTGGACAGTTGCCTGCACAATGTCCATCACCCCAACAGTAAAGACAAAGGTCTGAGGTGAAGCAACGCTGACGCTCTGCAGGGGTGAGCGCGGCGCGGCCAACCTCCATGGGCTTGGGCGGGTCTGGCTGGCCGGCTGGACATGCTGGCGGAGAAGCTCTGATAGAGAGGCCGCTCTGCGTGGTTGTCGTGGAGGTGCCCCCTCTCCTGGCATCGTACCTGGATCCTCCGGTCTATCTGGGTGGCCAAGGCAATGGTCTCATCCAGGGTGGTCGGGGGCTCATGGGACACCAGCTCGTCCTTCATGTAATCGGCCAGGCTATGCAAAAAGGCGTCCACCAATGCCTCCATGTTCCACAAGCTCTGGCGGGCCAGGATGCGGAAATCGATGGAGTAATCCGTGACCGATCTTCGACCCTGCCAGATGCTCATCAGAACCTGGGAGGCTTCGGTGGAGGCCGACTCAGTGTCAAACACCTTCAGCATCTCCTGGGCAAACATTCAAAAGACAAACACGCCAGGGTCTGGTGCTCATACTCCACCGTGCCCCACAACCTCACCCGGCCCGTCAGGTGGGTAATAGCGTAGTCCACCTTGGCCAGCTCCATAGCAAAAATCTGTGGCTGCAGGGTAAAGAGCAGTCTGCAGTTGGTCAGTAATGGGCGAACTTGCGTCGGATCCCCATTGAAACGTTCCAGGCCACCGATTCTGGGTTCAGGGACAGGCATAGCGGCAACGGGAGGGACCAGCACTAGTAAGTCAGAACCCGGCAGGCGGGTCAACGGGAGCTGGAGCTGTGGGCTGGCTGTCTGAGGGACCGGCAGGTGGATTGGCAGGTGATGACGCCAGTTTGTCGAGGAGCTGGGTGATCTGGACGAGTTGCTGCTGTTGTTGTAACAGGATGAGTTTCTGGTTGTGAGGGACCCACCCAGTGCACTGGTCTTAGATGTTGTGAGAAGAACTGAAGCCAAAGTATCCAGTAGATTTTTCCCAAAAACAGTGAGGGATTTTATGTTACCAAACTATTTATAAATAAAGAAAATAAATTCAAAATTCAATGATCCACTAATTTGCCCAGGTAACGGTAATACACACCAAAGATGGCAAGGTTCGTAGCTAGTACGTAGCCTCACAACAAGCAAGTACATCCACCCCCCACTCGCCAACCAATGCCGAATGAGACACCCTTTAAACAACCAGACCCATCAGCTCAAATTAACCCAATCAGCCTAGTCAGACTATACCACAAGGCTGGGGGAGGACAGGCAATAATTACAGGAAAAATACAGCTTTACAGTTCCAAAATTAACAAGATATTAAAATACAACCCAAATACAATAAACTAAACCCACATTTTTACTACTACCCAAACGGGAATATACAGAATATTCATATAACCCGGAACACCCCTAGTGGGTTAACCTGCACCCTCTGTCCCGGGACGGGTAGAAATACAAGCCTATTGCGGCGCGTGCTTCCACATAGGAGCAGTTATGTCGGTTCAGAGGAAGAAAGGAAGTGTGAGTATTCATATGTTTGTTGACCACAGTTTTATACAGCAACTAGGGAGAAGATAAGACATGAAATAGTGGGAACCGCACTACCTGTCAAAGATGTTACGTGGGGAAATGTTATTAATGGAGCAAAATGAGTTATGAATGTTTAGCATGAAATCGTGATGTAACCGCGACCCAAACATAGCCACATTAATGGTGCCAGTCCCATGCCAACCTCCCTTACAAACCCAGCCCAAAATACACAAAAACATTACCAAGCACGTAATTCAGGAAACACAATGAGAAACATAAAGTCCGTTTACAAGTCCGTGTGTATGTGAATGCGCGTGTGCGCGTGTGACTGTTCATAAAGTCTCTCTCCCTCTCCTTCCTGCTATCACGGGCAACGGCAATTACACGCCGCACATAGCGGGTCTTTTAGAAGAAGGTGAGAAGTGAGAAGGGGGTTACTTTCTCACACTGGTGTTGAAACTGCTGCGATGTCTCCAGTAATGCGATTGCCACTCTGTTCCGTCCACTCCAAGCGCTGGATCGCAGGGGGTCGAGCTGCGGGCTCAGAGTCCATGTCTGGGGCAACGTGTGCGGTGTCCATGTTGTTGGTCAGAGTATACCGTCACGAAACAGACAGGATGGACCACGGTAGCGTCTCGTTGGAAACAGTTTTTATTTTAGGATTGGGGAAAAAGGGAGCGTGAGTGTGCTCCGTTGGAGTGCCCTCGGCGTGGAGATGAAGGAGGCACATAGAGCGGTCGGGCTGACGTCGAGTCGGGTAGCCGGGGCAGGAGAGCAGAGGGTTGGTCGTGGGCAGGCAGTGGGTCGGAAGCTGGGGCTGGAGAGCAGAGCGTTGGTCGGTACGGTCCAGGTTAGTCACGGGTAGACGATCATGCAGGAGACAGGAGACAAAAACAGAGACAGAGGGGGAAGACAGGGCGGGGAAACAAGGAAAAGGCTGGAACAGAGACAGAGAACAGGAACGGGAGTCAGGATCTGGATGCTTGCCGGCAGCAGTGAAGCGTTCAGCTTCACGGATACTCTGACAAGGGGCGACTGAAACAGAGGGTAATAAATACTGTGAGACATTAGGGACAACGAGACACAGCTGGGGAGACAATAAGGGAACAGCCATTGAGAAGCGTAAAACACCTGTGCAACACAATATATGACGAGGGCATGGCCCATATACGAGGAGGGCATGGCCAGGCTAGGAAAGCACACCATATTGACAAGAATAAAAAATATTGAGAACTTCCCTCAGATGCATTAAGATACAAGTAACTAGCCTGTGCTGAAAATGTAAGGAGTAGAAAGTACAGATATTTTTGTTAAAATGTAGTGCGGTAGAAGTCAGAGCTGTCAGAAAAATAAATGCCAATGCTACTTAACTATAGGAGCCAAGTATTTGTACTTAGTTACTTCTCATCTCTCCTTTCAACACGTAAAAATGAAG
This sequence comes from Tenualosa thibaudeaui, assembly GCA_027481765.1. NCBI lineage: Eukaryota > Metazoa > Chordata > Actinopteri > Clupeiformes > Clupeidae > Tenualosa > Tenualosa thibaudeaui. Next base: position 5,815,173 of record JAIFZK010000130.1, on the reverse strand, counting down.
AATGAGAATTTGCAATTTTGTGTGCCTTTAATCATGACAAGGTACATAAAATACATGACAATGTGATATGTAATTATAATGAATGAGATGCTTTTCACAAAAACACTAACTCATCAACTTATCATTTTGAACAATCTACCTTTAACATGATACAGTTATAAAATTGCACTATAACATTAATTTACACACAGGGCATTACATATTAAAAATTACTTTATATAAACTGTGCATAATACAACCTATACAACAAATGTGAGGTTAATATTTCTAATATTTGTTAATATTTGTTTTATGGGGTAATATTGAAGGTAATATTTCTAATGTGTTTTCTTTGAAAAAAAAAAAGCATACTCATTACCTGGGATTGACTTTTTTACTAAATATCTGCAAAATTCTTAGTCTTAAATGTTTAGTCTGTAAGCCGTAAATAATTGGGTTTAAATGAGCTGGTATAATACGAAAAAGAATTGCAATGAGTTTCCTTGAAAAATAGTTATCAGAGAATCGATGCATGATAATAACAATGTACCCCATTAGGAGCATAATCAGATACAAGACCAAATGACTCACACAAGTCTGAATAGCTTTGCTGTTGAGCTCTGTATTTTTCTTAGTCCAGCATATGACAGCAATTCTAACATAAGTGACAGCAACAGTGCCCATTGATGAGGAAAACAATACCACGGTGTAAAACAGCCCATATATGTTATTAATAGAAACATCTTCACATGATAATTTGAACAAGGAGGCATTATCACAAAAAGCGTGACTAATGAGTGATCTACAACGGGACAGCCTGATAGTGAGGCTCAAAAGTATTCCTACTAATACCACTGGAAAACCCCAAGCACACACAGACAAAGCCACAACTGCCTTTGTTGTCATGATTGCGCTGTATCGCAATGGATTGCATATAGCCACATATCTATCAATGGTCATTATAATGAGTATGGTGTGGGAAGCAGAGGCATATGTATGACCGAAAAAGGCCTGTGTAACACAGGCACTGTAAGAAATTAACCTTTCTTTAGAGACCATGTCTAGAAGAAGACGAGGCATTAAGATTGTGTTACCCAGTATGTCATTAACAGACAAATTGCAAAATAGAAGGTACATTGGTTGGTGTAAGCTTCTTTTTGCAATGATGATGACAAGAACACCAATGTTGGTTATGAGCAGTGCGATATAGACGAATAGCAGTGTGAAAAACACCGGATATGTAGAGTATTCAGAAATTCCTAGTCCTTCCATTACAAGAGTATCACTGTCATAGGAAATGTTTTCCATACTTGCACACCGTCCACCTGTGAGAACAAGATCAAATCAAAACAGCATGTTTCTTTCCATAAAGCTTGTAAAATATTATACATCCAAAGTGAATCCATAACACTAATAATAAAATGACATTGTATTTTTATTATGTAAATATGACATTTGAGGATTTGCATTATTTAGCTGTACAGGTTACAATAAAAATAGCACAAAACATTTATACAATACTATGCTTGCTAATGTTGTGTCACATCCGTAATGCTGTTATTACCCACGTTACCCACATTTATATGTATTATTACATATTCATTTAGTAATATGCTTTTATCTAAAGCAACAAATTGAGAATTAACATCCCAACTGTGCTGAAAAGGTGCATTTAGGATAACAACCTATGTTCCTGTTCCTTCTGTCTTACCTGACTTGATGTGATTTGGCTTGGAACAGAAAGGTAAATTCACACATACGACCTGTTACTTTGGATACACATACCAACTCTGAGATACATGCCCTGTAGAAATGGCATATATAGAGGAGAGCTGAGAATTTATGTCATGTGACTGGACCTAAATTTAGTTTGCATTCTCCATTTACATCTGGAAAATAAGCCTAGCTGTGAGAAAAACTTCATGTGGCAATAACTTGGTAACTGATCACAAGGGTCTTGGTCACTGTTTTAGAAACCATTGTCCAGGTAATTGTCCATGTCAAAGCAATTAGGAGTCATAAATTAGCCCTAATGGGAAGTCTGTGTTAACAGCAGTCTATAAAAAACACACGGTGAGCAGCAAGAAAAATCACAGCAATCTAATACACAATCAGTCAGTTAATCAATCCATATGTGAGCACAGCAACCCAAAATCACAGCAATCTAAAACACAAAGCAGCATTCCCACATATCCCAGTAGGCTGACAATTGCCTGTCCTAAAGCCCCCCCTTAGTGACACAAACTAGGCAGAAGAGCTGAGAGAGAGATAGAAGAGCGTGAGTATAGCGGATTTTTTTCCAAAAAAAAGCTAAATTTCATCTAAATTTCAAAAGGCTGTAGCTTGATATTGGTAACAGATAGAGCCTGACTGTAAATGAGACAAATATTGAGGAAAACCTAAAGTTTATATTGGGAGTAGATTTACCCATCTCATTCGCATATTGTGACGTCACAGGGTGGCAGCAATCTTATGGATTTTTTGGGGAATTTGGAGTATTTTGAATGAATATTAAAATTATTTCATAAAGTTTGCTCTCCTTTCATCTGTTGTTATGTTGTGCACTTACTTTATGGTCAGAAACACCATAAATTGTAAAACACCAGTGTAGATTATAGCTAATATAGGGCCATATAATAACAGCATGTAAATAAATGCATGTAAAAACTTTTTTTTTTGTGTGCAGGCCTAACATGACATCTAAATTTCAAAAGGCTGTGGCATAACAGTGGTGATGTTGAGTATGATGAATGTATGAGAATGACCCAAAACTTATGTTTGGAGTATCTGATTTGCATATTGTGATGTCAGATGGACCCAACCGTCATCATTACCGTGTGCACCTGCAAGTGGAACAGGCACCATGGAACGTCTGCCTCTCCCTCTCCCTCCCCTATGGACGCTGCCAGCTCTACCCACTGCCCGTCTCTCGTGAGTGAAAGAACTGCCACCATCATCCCTGACACGACCAGATCCTCAAGTCACACTTCGACTCCGTTTACCTCTCCAACCCCCCCCCACCCGATATTCCCTTCACGGATCACACCGTCTCCACTACGCAACAAGGCTTGCACAGGCACACCGTGAGCAGCACAGTAGAAGGCTCCCACACCTAAACGTTTTCCAGCCCGATTCTCATTACATCCAGTGATACTACCACGTCCCCTACCCCTCCTACGAACAATGCCACCAGATTAATTTGTGTCACCTTCATCAGTGTTAGGAAAAGGGTTGGAAGTGTCTGCTTGTCTGGGTGTACTCATATTTGCCCTCCCCTAATTTGAGTAAAAGTGAAAAATAAGTAAGTTATATTATTACGCAAACTTTTGTGTTGTGTGTTACGCACACAATACAAAATATCACTTTTGTGATATTAAAGTTAGTCTGAAAATGTTTGAAATATTTTTTTTTTTCATGGACATATTGTTTAGAATGTTAGTTTTCAAAGGGGGTGTACTCATTTATGCTGAGCACTGTATATAGTGAGGAGGCAAAAAGAAAAAAGAAACAAAAACTATATATATGTAAATATATAATAAACAATACATCAACAAAAAATAAAGACAAGATTAACTAAGACCTGGGGGGCCGCTAGGGAAAAACACTAGTGAGACGCTAGGGTCCTAATACCACAGTTAGGGTGTGAACGCACTTGAATTCACACTTAGTGCTACAGAAGCCACATCCCAGGGAACTCAATGACTTTAGGCAAGTTGCCCTCGACTCACACTTGACAAAGACTCTTGAATGGCTGCTGCTCCATCTGCTAAGACCCCGGGTCTGCCATGCACTTGACCCTCTACAGTTCGCCTACCAGTAGAAGGTGGGACTGGAGGATGCCATTCTCTATCTGCTACAAAGGGTGCATGCTCACCTGGGCAAAGGAGGCAGTGCTGTGAGAATCATGTTCTTTGACTTCTCCAGCACCTTCAACACCATCCATCCCCTCCTCCTTAGACAAACCACTGCAGATGAGAGTGGACCTACGCCTGGTAACCTGGACCTCACATCTGAGACTGTTATAAGCAGTACTGGTGTGCAACAGGGAACTGTTCTATTCCCTGTAGTGTTCACCCTGTACGCCTCTGACCAGATACAACTGTTAGACATGCCACATGCCTTACATGCATACACTGCTTCATGGCACTGTAGCCTAGAATAGTCCTAACTAACTAAAGGGATTATCCAGAGTAAATCAACAACTGATGGTGTTTCATAAGAAATTCTGTTACTGTCCCATCCATGTTTGAATCAGCCTTAATGTTGGGAAGGCACTACCCTGGTAATAAAACCAGACCCTCCTTCTGCACTTTCGTTTTGTACAGAGGGTCTGGACATACGGTTGTGAAATTCATTTGCTTGCTTGGTGTTTAAGTTTAAAAAGATTGGATCAGCCCTTGACTGATAGCTTAAAAAGATTGGATCAGCCCTTGACTGATAGCTTGCCTCGACTGATAGCATTCTAGCTCTGCATTCATAATGCTTTCCTCTGTTTGCTGTATGGATAGATTAAAATGCCTCCTCAGACAACAAGCTTAAATCCATGCTAGCATTGTAGGGAGATGATAATCAAGCCGAAGTGCATAGGAGGGCATGGCCAGGCTAGGAAAGCACACCATAATGACATGATTAAAAAATATTCTTCCCTCAAACTTCCCTCAGATACATTAAGATACAAGTAACTAGCCTGTGCTGAAAATGTAAGGAGTAGAAAGTATAGATATTTTTATTCAAATTTAGTGTGGTAGAAGTCAGAGCTGTCAGAAAAATACTCAAGTAGTACAGAGACCTGAAAATGCTACTTAAGTACAGGAGCCAAGTATTTGTACTTAGTTACTTCTCATCTCTGCTTTCAACACGTAAAAGGACCTTCTGATACTGAGAATTTGCAATTTTGGGTTGCTTTAATCATGACAAGGTACATAAAATATACAATGATGTGAATATTCATTATAATGAGTGAGATGCTTTTCACAAAAATACATTAGCTCGTCAACTCAACATCATTTTGAACAATGTACCTTTAACATGATACAGTTATAAAATTCCATTATAATATTAATTTACATAGTGGCCATTACATATTAACACATTACTTTGTATAAACTGTACATAATATATATTTTTTAAATGCTTGCCATTTTTAGAGCACATACAACAAACTTAAGGGTAATATTTCTGATGTGTTTTATTGGGTAATATTAAGGGTAATGTTTTTGTGTTTTATTTTAAAAAAATGCATACTCATTAACTGGGATTTACTTTTTTACCAAATATTTGCAAAATTCTTAGTCTTAAATGTTTAGTCTGTAAGCCATAAATAATTGGGTTTAAATGAGCTGGTATAATATGAAAAAGAATTACAATGAGTTTTCTTAAAAATTGGTTATCAGGGAATCGATGCATGATAATAACAATGTACCCCATTAGGAGCATAATCAGATACAAGACCAAATGACTTGCACAAGTCTGAATAGCTTTGCTGTTGAGCTCTGTATTTTTCTTAGTCCAGCATATGACAGCAATTCTAACATAAGTGACAGCAACAGTGCCCATTGATGAGGAAAACAATAGCACAGTGTAAAACAGCCCAAATATGTTATTAATAGAAACATCTTCACATGATAATTTGAACAAGGAGGCATTATCACAAAGAGCGTGCCTAATGAGTGATCTACAACGGGACAGCCTGACAGTGAAGCTAAGAAGTATACCTATTAATACCACTGAAAAACCCCAAGCACACACAGACAAAGCCACAACTGCCTTTGTTGTCATGATTGCGCTGTATCGCAATGGATTGCATATAGCCACATATCTATCAATGGCCATTATAATTAGTATGGTGTGGGAAGCAGAGCCGTAAGTATGGGTGAAAAAGGCCTGTGTAACACAGGCACTGTAAGAAATTAACCTTTCTTTAGAGACCATGTCTAGCAGAAGACGAGGCATTAAGATTGTGTTACCCAGTATGTCATTTACAGACAAATTGCAAAATAGAAGGTACATTGGTTGGTGTAAGCTTCTTTCTGCAATGATGATGACAAGAACACCAATGTTGGTTATGAGCAGTGCGATATAGACGAATAGCAGTGTGAAAAACACTGGATATGTAGAGTATTCAGAAATTCCTAGTCCTTCCATTACAAGAGTATCACTGTCATAGGAAATGTTTTCCATACTTGCACACCATCCACCTAAATATGACATTTGAGGATTTGCATTATTCAGCTGTACAGGTTACAATAAAAATAGCACAAAACATTTATACAATACTATGCTTGCTAATGTTGTCACATCCGTAATGCTGTTATTACCCACGTTACCCACATTTATATGTATTATTACATATTCATTTAGTAATATGCTTTTATCTAAAGCAAGGCACAACCTATGCAACAACCTATGTTCCTGTTCCTTCTGTCTTACCTGACTTGATATGATTTGGCTTGGAACAGAAAGGTAAATTCATACATACGACCTGTTACTTTGGATACACATGCCAACTCTGAGATACATGCCCTGTAAAAATGGCATATATAGAGGAGAGCTGAGAATTTATCATGTGAATTTTGTCATGTGACTGGACCTAAATTTAGTTTGCATTCTCCATTTACATCTGGAAAATAAGCCTAGCTGTGAGAAAAACTTCATGACGGAATAACTTATCTGATCACAAGGGACTTGGTCACTGTTTTAGAAACCATAGACCAAGGTAGCGAAATTCAAATGTGAATCCAATCTGCAATTCAAATAGGCTCAACATAAACGCCAAGAATCTGTCTTTGTGAAATATGGTTTCCTAAACTGTTACCTCTACTGCATGTACTGTTTTGACATCAGTAATAATATAATGCTTTTTCACATGTGGAAATGTACAGGCAAACCTTGAAGATGGCTTAAGCCAAAAAGTTTGTCTTAATTGTTATGCTTCCCATTGAATTAGCATAAGAACTACACCTTGAGAGTGTGGTCTTCACTGCTTCATGGTAGCACAGGTAGCACACCTCATGTTTTGAAAGGATGTTTTATGAGTTGAGAGAGTAAAGATTCCCGCTGTTTGTACTCCATCTAAGGAGGATACTTATGTTCTGTCCACATCTGGGATGTGGGAAGCCTTGTAAACATTATTTTATCATTAGGATGTTTGCTTGCTGCTTTCAATGCACATCTGACCCTTGAACATTTACTCTCCCTCTCTCTGTCTCTCTCAGAGGGTTTACAGACACACACACAGACACACACACACACAAACACTAACATACAGACACACACACACATGCACGCACACATACATACACACACACACTTTTCTGCCATTAATAACTCTTTTCCATTCACTCTGTCTTTTATCACTTTCTGAATTAAAGGTACTGAAAGTGGTGATAAATGATATCACATTTATTAATCCTTATGGTTATGTTTAAATTTCTTAAACACTTTTTTTCCTAAAGAAAATTATATGAAATTTGAATGACACCTAACAACCATGTTAGAGAGGTTGCTCACCACTCCCCTCAGTAATCCCAGACAAACACTACACAGTGCTTTGTATTGTTCAGGAGACAGACTGAACCACTTTGTTTTTTCAGTTCATGGAACCAGCTTGTATACACAGTATGTTTTTGTTGTTGTTTATACTCAAAGAAAAGTAAGCTAGTGGAATCATGAGGAGATATTCATTGATGAAAATTGTTTGGAAGTTGAATTTTCAACTTGTCAACTTCAACACATTTCAATACACACACACACACACACACACACACACTGACTTTCCATTGTGTGGTTATCACTTCAGTCTGCCAGAAGATGGCAGCCTTTGAATATACTGAGATCTATACTAACCCTTTTAGTCACATTTACTTCCTTATCTGTCTAAACTATATTGTTTGTGTGAAGACAATCACCAGACTGATAGCCTTCACTCGCCAGTGGGAAAGCCTCTGCAGTTTGGACCAAATAATATATGAACAGGTTGTAGGTTTTCCCTAGTTAGCACAGAACACTCTCAAAAAGCAATCTGACCACATCTCTGACCACAAGGAGGGCAGCTAAATACTAATACTACTACTCCTAAGAACTGAGACAGACAGTCACTAACTAAACATACACAAGTACTGTACTTACTGTACTGTACTTACTTGTACTACTGCACATTATATTAAGTACAAGTATCTGTTACATTGTTAATTTGCAATTATGTGATCAACATGAAACAATATGGAAGTGAACTTGGCAATGGCAGATAATGCTGACAATTCTTTATCAGAACATTCTTGACCATGGTAAAGTAGTAATTTACTGTAACAAGACAATCACCTGTAATTCACCTCATATCTAAATCAGTTGTCTTGGTGTCGCTACACATGCAGGACACCATCTGAGCAAGATTATCTTGGTCTCATCAGACCATGGGACATGGTTCAGATATACATTTTTCTAGAATTGCTTGTATTCAACACAAGAGACCAAGATCAACTTGTCTGGCCCAGATGGTATGAACGAAACAAAACTAAAGTTTAATACGTTTTACAAAAGATTGCAGCGGGGAACCTCTGCAGACATTCTGTATGTAGGGGGTGCTACCCCAACACCCCAAAATTCTCGGAACAGAGCCATTTGTCAAAAGTCTAATCTTAACTAATTTATTTAATCATAAATTGTCTTAAACAATGTAAACAGTACAGTAAAAAAAAACAATATGTGCTCCTTGTCCAGTGCCTTCAGCAAGATGTTATCAAAGGACACATCCTGTGTCTCCACAGTTCTCTGCAGGATGTTCTCAGATCCAAATTCCTTCAGAAGAAACATGTCCATGGCTTTGTAGGTGGCCTGAATCTTTTTGTTGTTTTCATATGTCTGGAAGCTTGGAGCTCCTGAGGCAATATTGAACTCAGAGAGGACTTTTTGGATTAACTCTTGGGAAATGTTCACCATATCAGCAGTGGCACTCTGTTGATCTTTCAGTTTAGTCAGCAGCCTGAGCATCAGAACCGTGACCAAACAGCCATAGTCACTGCTGTCAGGAGGAAGCACAGAGGACACAGGGGAGGAATGTCCTACACTTATCTGCTCCTGTGCAGTGGAGCTAACATCAATTTGGTATTTGTCCAGCTCCAAGCCTGAATTTGCATCAACAATGTCCAGTACATAGCAAACCATCACCCTTGTGAATAGATCTACCACTTCTCTGCATTTCTCAGATATGGTGCCAATCCCCATGTTTGTAGTTGTGGCCACAGGAGAAGTAGGCCAACATTTGCCCACGTCAGAAAACTGGGTACTTTGGATCCTGAGAAGGGGAGCTCTGGCAGAATCAGTATCTTCAGTGGATTGACGTGCCACAAGGGGAAGAAGATATGGCTGAAGTAAATTCTTGATGGCCTCCTGAGCATAGCAGCAAACCATATAAAAGCCACCTAATGTCTGCTCTGGGGGTACTTTCATTTGGATCTCACCCAGAAGATCCTGGAGCTCTGTAACAAGGTTCTTGGCGATCATATGAACATTCCCACTGAATATGAGCATTTCTAGGATTGTAATTATTTGAGCCAAGTCATCGTGTGAGCAGAGAGTTCGGACACAGAGCCACAATCCTTTCTATCAACAGCCGTGTCTGGGATCACAGACTGTTGTTGTTCACCGTGATGCTGTTCTTTACTATGAGGGTACCAGGCAACAGTTTTCCTCAAAGTTGCCAGGGCAGCCTTCATCCTGTGTATTAAGTTACTCAGATAACTACTCGTCATTTCAGATGATGCAGTAGAGGCACTGACTGTGCTGTCTACTGACCCAGACGATGACATCAAAGAGCTATATGGCACAGAAAATGAAAACCAGACACAAGATAAGAAATATGGAGCTGCATTAAGACAAGTATGGAAACAAATTAAAATTGTTTAAGTCAGGAATAACAATATAACAATATTCTAAAGCCTTGCAGATAATATGACAATTATTAATCTATGGAGTGATCAAACTCTGTACATATTACTGATCAATTTTAGGGGTTTAACAGCGACGTTATCTTCATCAGACCCTCAACTTGTGAAGTTTGTAGTAACAAGTGTGACCCATCAGCATGTACCAAATTATCTCCCTCTTACAATGTTAGTTACAGTATAAAATAAGCCATTTCCCACTACTTTTGGAGAATTTGTTTCTTCATCCAAGCAAACCATGACTATTCACCTGGGTTGATATAGTTGAATGAATGTTTGCATATTTCCTGCAAGGGAGCCTGGTGTGCCGCAAGTGTTGGCTACAGAAGAGCACTCAGAAAAGTGCTGTAGTTTCAATAGAAATTGTAAAAAAGTAAGACAAACTAGTAGTTTCAAATGAATACTAATTAGATGGGTGTATCACAGCTGTTCTTTTCAGAGGATGCTGTGGAAACCCTCTGCCCTAACACCAACAAGCAAGCTGCCAAGAGCATCGCTAGAGGTGCAAAGTACAGATGGGTGGATGTTGGAGTTGCTGAATTCTATAGATTCCTTGGGCTGGTATTCTATATGAGCATGATCAAGATGGGTCAAGTCAATGACTACTGGAGATGGCACAACATCTTCACTATCCATTTCCCAGCACAGACAATTGCAAGGGACAGATTCAGAACCATCTTTTGGAATGTGCACATGAGTGACCCAGATGAAGACAGAGAGAATGATGCAAAGAAGGGAACCTCAGCCCATGACAAACTGTTCCATGTCAAACCCCTCATGGGCACCATCCAGACTGCCTGTAAGGCATTCTATCATCCCTGCAGGAACCTTGCTGTGGATGAACGCATGATGGCTTCCAGATGCCATACTATGAGACAATACATGAAGGACAAACCAACCAAGTCGGGCTTCAAGTTGTGCTCGCAGACTCCAGCAATGGGTACACCTCTGACTTTTCTGTATACACAGAACAACTTCCCCACAGGTCATGGCCTCTCTTATGACTCTGTCATGTCACTGACTAACAGGATATTTGGGGTCTGGAAACACCATGTACATGGACAATTTCTACACCAGCCCAAAGCTTTTCAAGGACTTGTATGCTGCCAAGTTTCTATACAAAGTGGATGGATACACGAGAGGTGTCTGTCTGCTCCACCATCCATGCTGCCTACACTGGGGATGTAGTTCAGCGAAGAGTGAAAAGCAGACAGGGTGCCTGGTCAACACAGTCTGTTCCCTGCCCCAAACCCGTGCTGGAGTACAAGTTCATGGGGTGGTGTGGATTTGTCTGACCAGTTGATCCAGTACTACACAACACAGCACAAAATGGCAAGAAGCTGGTACAAGGTACAAGAAGCTCTTTCTGCACTTCCTGGACATTGCTGCAACAAACGCCTTCATCCTCCACAAAGAACTCATGCAAAACAAGCAGGAGGAAAGCATGAGCCACAAGCAGTTCGTGGAGCAGCTTACTGCACAGCTGTGTGGTGTACCACTGACTTCTCAGTCCCCAAAGGCCCCTGTGCAGACAGCTGGAGAGACTCAAATGCCAGTTTGTGGGATTGGGCCCAGTGCAGATGGGAAGAGGGCCGGTGATGGTGGCAGAGCCTGTGTGTTCTCCAAGCTGCAGGGAAGGAAAACAAAAACTCAGTGGAAGTGCAATACATGCAACATCTTCCTTTGCCTTAAGCAAGACAGAAACTGTTTTATTGCTTGCCATCCAAGATGAGAACTGCTCACTTCAGTAGAAGATTTATAAGGTCACATGTCAGAATTTGATTCTTTTGAAGAAATTTCCAATCCAAGCTCTTTTCAAAGCTCAGTCTAAGCTCTTTTGCAAAGCTTTGGGGCAAGGTAACAGTTCCCTGGCAGAGCCATTGACAGGTGAAAAATTTTACAAATGCACACATTTTTTATTTCTGTGAAATGAACCACTATAATTAATCTAAAATAAAACGTACCCGTTTCAGTCGTGCCTTTTTTTCTCATGAGTCTTTTTCATCATCTATTTATTTTGGTAGGAAGTTTTTGCCAAAACAATAAGCAAAACAACCTGTTGCTATTGAAGAGACTAATGAAATGATTAGAAATGTAGGGACAGTGTTTTTTAGTGAATGACATCAGAACAGTTCACTTATGTCACAAAGTCTGATGTCATAAAGCAAGTTGCTTTGTCAACAGTATCATGACCAGTTTTTTCACGATTGGGTTAAATGCCGAGACCAAATTTCCCTCGTGGGATCAAAAGGTTTTGGCGTCTTAATCTTTCAATCGTCAGTTAGATGTCCTGCCTCGGCCAACAGAATACAGTGGGCAAGTGATGTAGGCTAAAGGCAGTGGTTGCACTGCTCCATCTACACAATCAAGTCTGATCAGAGAGATCACTCTGGGAGATCCACCACTCTGGGAGATCCACCACTGATCTGTATGAACTGAGTGCCATAACGAACTCTGAACTGAACACAGCTGGCATGAGACATCTACGGAGAGTAGGCTAGGTTACATCGACAATGTATCCCCACTTGGTCAACTTAGAGATTGCAACGTTGGCCTGTGCTCTCTACACATGGCCAGAAATGCGGCTGACCTGCCGGATGGTTAAACTTCTGCCTCCCCGTCTCTGGATGAGCATGCATGTGCGCACCATGTCTATGTTTAGCCCACCTCACTGCGCATGGACTGACTGATTATTTTGGGTTTGTGTTAAGCGCTTTGAGTGTTTTTCGTGTCAAAAAATATATATAAATGACAGATATATAAATGAATTACTTACTTTGTTACTTACTTACTATCTTTTACAGCCATCGCAAAGTAAAGGTGGCCGTGCATTTTCTGTGGCAGGCCCCAAGTAATGGCCAACCAACTCACATCAGCCCCAAATGTTTGTTGTTTTAAATCCAGGCTAAAATGTCATCTACTTTTACTGGCTTCCAAATGAGATGCGTTTTATTTCGTTGTTTTGACTTTTTACCACAACTTTTCTTTTGATTCTTCCCCCATTGTAAAGCACTTTGGTCAACCACACGTTGTGTACTATAGGTTGTTATTGTGCCTATAAATAAACTATGAATAACTTGTATTGTTTGGATATATTGTATAATATATAAATATATATTATATTTGGATATATATTGATACTTCGTACTTCTAATCTAATAATAGTTTGTTATAATAGTTCTAATAATCTAATAATAGTTAAATATTGTATATTATATATAATATTACTTTAATAGGGTATACAATTCTTTGAATCATTAAAAGGTATATATATGGGCAATTCCACACAAAACTGTCATGTCCATAATGCCAACACAATGCCATGTTATGGTATGATGTGAATGATAATTACATAAAGTTTGAGCATTCACTCTTCTTTTCACATAATCATTTGCATCATACAAATACCATGGCATTTTGTTGCCGTTATGGACATGACAGTTTGCGTGGCTGTGTAAAAAAAAGTTTGTCATTGCATTAAAATACAAATATGTATTTAAAAACAATTATTATAATGTTATTGAATCAGTAATCAAGTTATAATAATCACAATCAGCAGACATAACCATATCTGTAAACCACTGTGAACCACATTTTTCTATTATTTTGTTTCTGGAAAAAGTATTTTCTAATCATTAAGTAAAATGGCATTTACAGGAAATACAAGAGAATGAATTATTTTTATTATATATTATTTCTATTTAAATGTAAAAGTATATGAATGACAACTAGTAGTACACAGTACAGTAGCACACAGTATGTTAATTAATACACAGTACATCAATAAATGTCCAATACAATGAGCACAGCAAGAAAAAGTTCTTCAATTATCATTATTATTGTGTATCTGACACCTTTCTGAAGGAAATCTGCAGGATTTTATTTCGTAAAGACTTTGTTTGCATACCATAAATGATTGGATTTAAATTAGCAGGCACAACATGGAACAATATGTATGCTAATTTTCTTAAGTATGGATAATCCGGGAAACGGTGTAGAATTATAGTAAGGAACCCTGTCCATAGCATGATCATATATACCAATAAGTGACTGGCACATGTCTGTAGAGCTCGGTTGTTGAGATCTTTACTCTTTTTAGTCCAGCATATCATTGCAATCCTAATGTACGTCACAAAAATACTTCCTATTGATGAGCCAAAAAGTACTGCAGTAAAAAACAACCCATACAGGTTATTAATGGAAACATCATCACAAGATAACTTGAACAATGAAGCATTATCACAATAAGCATTCAGAATGGTGGATCTACAGCGAGACAACCTGATTGTGAGACCCAGCAATATAGACACTAATACAAGTGAAAAACCCCAGGCAGAGACCGACAACATCACAATGGTCTTAGTTGTCATTATTGCAGTATATCGCAATGGGTTGCATATTGCAACATACCTATCAAAGGCCATTATGATTAATATCATATGTGAGGCTGAACCAAATGTGTGACTACAGAACGCTTGTGTGGCACACTTAGCATATGTAGTCAATTTCTTTGGCGTGAACATGTCAGCCAACAAACGGGGAAGTAAAACAGTGTTGCCAAAAAGATCATTAACTGACAGGTTGCAGAACAGGAGATACATGGGTTGGTGTAAGCTCTTCTCTGTAATAATAAGTACAAGCACCCCAATATTGGATATCAGCAGTGTGAGGTAAAAGAAGAGCACTGCAAAGAACACAGGGTAAACAGATGTCTCTGAAATGTCTAAACCCTGAATTTCGAGTATATCATTAATAGTGTTGTTTTCCATCTTCAACAGTAGGCTTATATTCACATTTCGCCTGAAACAAAAGAAAATTAACAATACGAACAGGGAAGACACACAGTCAATTATGAAACATAGATAGTATTTTCTGATGTGTAGTTAGTTACTATATGCTACTCCAGGACCATGACAGTCATGATGCAATAAGCGAGGGCAATGCACTTCTCTCCTATGTCACTAGCCATGACTGTGACATATTTCACATGGTATCAATTTATATAGACAATTTCTGCTCCAGACATCTATTACACTAGAGATATTTGGCTATGAGAATTTAGCCATCGGGGAAATTTTAAGGGGTCCTAGCAGTGAAGCTGCTGAATTTATGTTGTATTCATAAAGATTATTATTGTTTCTATTTCCTCAAAATACCACTGGTGCCCCGGTAATCCAGTAATGCTTTTGAGCAATGTTAAAAAAAATAAAAATGAAACTAACTGTTATGGAAATTGTCACACAACATCTACAATATCAACAAAAAATTACCTTATTTATTTATAGTTTCACCTCAATGAAATTTCAGGGCATGGGTCATAACAATTATCAGATAAAGGTCCTATCATAAGCAATAATGGTGTGCCCAATCACCAAAACATGCCCATTCGCTAAGTCGCCTCTTTGGCAGCCTTTCGGACTTAACTGGTAACCTAACTCGCCAGGACAGAACTTTGTTCCTGAGCTACAGCAAGATTGTGTTGTCTACAAATTTTCTACAAATCCTCGGTGTCAATTGCAATAGGTGTGGTCTAAGTATATCATAAGTACAAAAATACACACTTTACACACTTCTCAGACAATATTGTTCACCATTGTGAAAACACTTGTAGATGCATGTGTGATCCAGAGGTGTAGACCAAGGTCACCAGCAGATCACACATTCAACATACATTCTCATTATTTATTATTTTTATCAATCTAGTTGTACTAAAAAGAATCAGCTTTTAGCTGTAATAAAGAATGTAATGCTCATCATGACGAAACAGGCGTGACCACAAGTTTATCTTTTATTAAAATAAAAGCAAAAAGGAGGTCAGAGTGAGAAACAAGTGACTTAGCTTTTATTTGACATCTTCAAATTCCTTCTTCAATGATACCCGAAAAGATTCTAGCACAGACAACACACCACACACTGTGGGACACATGACAGGCATTATGTCAGATTTGAGCCTCCTAGCCTAATGTGTCCAAACATTGTGAAACAAACAAATGAATTGTGTGTATATAATATGTATATAATTAGCACTGTTTATGTCTCGTGTCATAGATGATGGTTTATCCAGTTATATGCTGATGTCAAAGATGTCGTATCTGATGTTGTATCTGAAGTTCAAACTGATCACCCCACCCCCCACTATCACTGCAGACCAGTTTAAAGGAGAGTTGAAGAGGCTGAAACCAAAAGCTGCTGGGCTAGATGGTGTCTGTGCAAGATTGCCTAAGGCCTGTGCTGTGGAACTGGACTTAAGCAATCTTGTACAGACACCACCTAAAACTGTGGAACTGGGGTACCTAGGCCTTGCCTTTAGGGGGAGGGTACCTACACTATGGAAAACAAGCCTGGTCAGAAGCCACATCCCAGGGAACTCAATGAAGCAAGTTGCTCTCAACTCACACTTAATGAAGACTCTTGAACGGCTGCTGCTCTATCTGCTAAGACCCCGGGTCTGCCATGCACTTGACCCTCTACAGTTCGCCTACCAGTAGAAGGTGAGACTGGAGGATGCCACTCTCTATCTGCTACATAGGGTGCACTCTCACCTGGACAAAAGAGGCAGTGCTGTGAGAATCATGTTCTTTGACTTCTCCAGCACCTTCAACACCAAAGATGGTAAAGGATTAAAGATGGTAAAATAGTGGACACTGTATAGCAGGGATAAGCAGGCCTAAGCAGGGAAAGTTTGTCTGTACCCTCTCAGGGAGGTGTTCTTGAGAGTAAGTGGGTATACTAAATTAAAGATGTAAACAAAACAGATGACTTATGTGTTAGAATAGGCTACACACCAAACAAGGAGTAATCATTGTTTGTGAGCCAATAGAGAGACACCCTGGTCTCTACTGTAGGACATGCACAGATGTGGCCAGTTTGACCTGTCATGACCACCATTGTGTGTCATCATTATTTCATTGCAAGGCCTTAATTCACTAGGGGTAAGAATCAGTGGCTGAGGAATTATGATATGTTATTATTTATAATATGTTAATAATTATAATTATTATATGTTTGTTAGTTGTGTACAAAAACATAATTGTTTCTTTTTCGCAACATTAAAATATAAAATTAAACATTGTTAATTGTTCAAGAAGAACGTAAGGATCTAAGTGGAATGTCTCTGGGGGAGCTTTTAGATCTGTTGTCTCTACGATGTGTTTGTTGTGACGGAATGTTTTGGTGGTAGTCACAACAGGTGGAGTGATTCTGCTATTGTTCAAAAAAGGAAACAAAACATGTTACAGATGAAACTAGAGAGCTAATTACTGCTATTGCACTCTATGCTCTTATACCCTCCAGAGAATAATAAATGAATCGCTTTAACAAAACAAAAAAGCTGTACTCCCTGAACTCAAACACCCTCATGTGAATGACAAAATGATATGAAGTATATTATTATTATTATTATTATCTGTTTAAATCATTGTAATGTAATGATGAATACTGGAAACTATATATTAACTGCTAAAAGTGCCTATGTCAGTTAGAGCCAAGACTGACCACTAGTTTTCTAAAAAGACTCTTTAGCTTTTTAGCCAACTGGAATATAAAGAATATCATTTGCAGTTGTGCATGTGATGTCATTTAAACTGTGGACAAGTCTTTCCAGCAACATGTGGCAGAAGGTGTGCAAGCCATTGACTAATACAGTCACCAGAGGTTAGGCCCTTGTTTAAACCCTGAATATTTCACCACCAACCATGTACATATAATAATTAAATTAATTGCACTCCTGTAGGGCAGTTATTTCCCTTTGGCCTGCCTCTGTTGTGGCCATTAGCAGGGCTGCTTTTTCTGAATGACATGGCCTAGATTTAATTAAACACCAAGAATAATTCACCAAGAAAACAAATGGATGGTGAAATATGAAATGAGACATCCCTTAGTGTAGGTTGTAGTCCACTCAGGAGGGGAGGGTGAGAGGAGTCCGCCGGAATGTAGCAGGGATGACACTCAGCAGAGATGATTATGGACAGAGGAAGAAAGTGAATTAGGCCAGGTTCACACATCAGAGAGCAAATGTGTAATTTGGGCATACGTATATATATATATATATATATATATATATATATATATATATATATATATATATATATATATATATATGAATGTATACACACACATACACACACACACACACACATACATACATATACATACACACACACATACATGTATATATACATATACATACATATATACGTATATATATACACACATATATAGACACACACACATATATATAGATATTGAGAGAGAGAGAGAGAGTTGTACGGCATGACACATGAAGCTTTTGTGGCGGCAGTAGGCTATAGCAGCATAAATAAGGTATATATGGACATACAGTATATTATGGATCATCGGCCTACTTGATGATCAAACCATGACCCCAGTATTAGTGTTGAGGAAGAGACAGGCAGATTTATTTTCCTTTTGAAATTCAAAATAAGCAGGAATTTTAGAAAATCAATGATATATTGCACTGTAATGAGTGCAGGGCCTGGGCAGTTTGTGCAGTCAGCAACGGATGTAATTGGGCAGTGGTGAAAAATGACACAACTGGTCAAGCTCAGGGTGGTGGGCGATAGTAAGTGTGGATGTTAGGATGCTTTTCTTCAAAAATGGAAGCTGCTGCCACTCATGTTTTGATTGTGTAGATGTATTGGCTGAAATCAGAGTTTTGGCCACAAACTCACATAGATCACCACAGAAATTTCACTGAATGCAAAGAATACATCAGCTTCAGTAGGCATGATTTAGTTCTCCACTATTTTGTATTTTGCCGTATTTCTTTCTTTCTTTTATTTTTTTTAATGTATTGCTATCTGGGAAATACCATATAAACTATGGCGAAACAATGACAGACCTGGATGCTTGGCCTCCAGTAGGCCACTTGCCACTTGCTATCTGGGATAACACCCACTGTAATTTCCCAATTATTAACCAAGGTTAATACATTGATTTAGTCAATTTTATACATGAATGAGGGCTATATACAGGATTGCATTTCTTTTCATTCTTATTCTACTTGATTCTAATCTGATTGTGATTCAGTAGGTAATGTTTCGCAAACTGAGGTTAATACATGGGTGAGGTTAATGGAAGGTCTAACCTGAGGTTTATACATGTTGCGGCTTATTTTCAGGAAATTACTATATTGTTTATCCTCAAAATATCAGTTTTACAAAAACTCTAAAAATGGTCTTGATGCTACTGTCCACACAGTTACACACTTTGCCTATTTTCCACTCCTCCCCCTGATGCTGAGGCCATGCTATATGGCCTAGGTATTGACATATACTAGAGGTGACCTTGATGGACAGCTGTTATAAACCTTAGGGTTCTTTCAATTACATGATCATTCACACAAACGCATATATTATATATATTATATATTGTTTTCAAATAACAACATCTGATTTAACTTAGAATGAGTGAGAATATGATACTAACTTTTATTACAGATAAAATAGTATGGATAAAAGACAAATAAACTGTCTCAAATGTTTATCTTCAGTTCAGAACAGGGACTAAATTCACAAGGGCTAAGAATCACAGTGGTGGCTGTATAGGGCTGGGTTCATTTTGACAAGCTGTTATTGAAGCAGCCTACAAAACATTAAACATGTACAATTAAACATTGTTTATTATGTTCAAGATGAAACAAAGGGCCAGCCTGGAATTATATCTAATTATAACTTTTAGATCTGTTGTCTATACAATTGTGTTTGTTTTGAAAGACAGTTTTGCTGGTAGTCATAACAGAGGGCAAACCAATACTATCATTGTTCAAAAAAAAGACACAAAACATGTTACAGATTAATCTAGAGAGCTAATTAGCCCTATCATTCCCCATGCTCTTATACCCCCAAGAGACTAATAAACTAGCCTCAGTAACAAAAAAAACAACAAAAAAAAACATATTATTCTCTGAGGTGTTAGCTCAAATAACCTCAGGTGAATGCACAGTGGTGTTAAGCCCATTGAAAGCTTTAGTTAAAGTAAAAGTTAAAAAAGAATTTAATTTAAATTATTTCATCATTATCCCCTAACCCTCAACTTTTCATAAACAGTGTCATGTAATGACAAGTACCCTGTCATGCAATGTAACTGTGAAACATTCCTAAGCCAGTCAATGCCAAGACTGACCACCAACATTCCACAGATATCTGCTCTAAAATTCTACATAGTTGATAAATTTTAATAGTCTTACATCATAGAGATTATTAGTTTTGATAATTTGGTTGGCTGTTTTAAGATCCATATTGCTGGCATCTGTGTGAGGCAGCATGTGAGTGGCGGTATGAAAACCAGTGACACAATTCAATCACTAGAGATTAGGCCCTCTAATGTCCATACCATAATTAAATTAATTTCACTCCTGTAGGGCCATTATTTCCCTTTGGCCTGCTTCTGTTGTGACCAACACCACTGCTGACTTTTTTTGTGACCCATCCTCAGTGGGGATTGATGAGAAAAAAAAAGAAATGGTCTCCACATGTTTTGGCACTGCTGATAAAGTAGTAATAAATTATTGTTATTATAGGAAAATTATCTTACAATCACAATGAAAACCTTGTATTCCAACAATTGCATCCCGTATCTATTTTTGCTGTATAAGTGGCATGACATGGAATTTACACCATACTATACTGAGTTTCCCAGGGCCTCTGTAAATAAATATGGCCTCCACCATCCTAATTGTTTCTTGTCAGACAAGTATTTTCCCTGACTGACAAAGGTCGACTCACTTTATTGAACTGTTTTTCCCATATTTAGGCCATTTGACCTGTGTAAAATCATCTTATACTTTAGTGAAACATGAAGTCATGGATTATCCTACTGCTTAAGAGGCAGATTGATTTAAAGTTGAAGTAAGAATGTTTTGTTTTGTGGTTGTATGTGACTGTCCAGCTCTTTTTGGGTTGATTTGGGTTGATTGTTTGAATGAATGTGTGTACCACATTTGGCTGAAACATAGTCGTGACATTGCAAGTGACGGTGCAAGTCTAAATGTGGTGACATTTAACTTTAACTTTGACATTTTACTTATAAAATGAATTCAGAGAATCTCAGAGTCCAAGTAAACATTCATACTACATTTGAAGCTTGTGCCTCAAAGTATTCTTGAGATACGCATTCAATGGGACGTTGAACAAGATTCACTAGAGTCATAAACTATAGTATAGCAAATCGACAGCTAACACTAACTGAATGGGGCACAGAAACTCATTTTCAGTTTTATTTTTCCCCATTCAGTTAATGCTAGCTTCCTGTTCGCTATTTTCTGGTTCTTTTTCTCACAGACAGCACTAAGCTGAACAATAGAGTTTAGACAGCATTATGCAATGCATATTAAAATGTTAAATAAGGCATCGCAATCAAAGTGCATCATAATCAAATCAAACTGTGATGATAAGTTGGTAATGGAAAGCCTTTGCCACAATTAGTTTCAAGTAATTTTGTTTGCATGTATGTGTCAAAATGTTAACTTTTACGTTTCTGATAAGTTTCCCCCTTTTTCCATTTCAGAAGTCTGATTTCTTAGAAAGATCAGGACCCAGGTGTAGCCCAGAAAAATAAATTTGCTCTGCACATTTCTGCAGATGAGGAACATCTTTCTTATTTTCTTATTAGTTGCCACCAATCAATGGCATGACAGTATAATCACATCTGCTGAAATGGTTGGAATTTGCCAAACTCTATGATAAATGGGCCTTTACTTGTTGCATATTGGTTGACTAAATGGCATCATACTGAAACAAAAATAAAAAGCATTATTTGTAATAGTTATAGAAGAAGTCAATGACGAAATATAGGCTATTTATTCTATCCTAATACACTGGACATGTGTTTTTAAACTACAAGTTCAAAAAGATAACTAATGTATTTTTTTCTTTATTTCTTGAACATACGCATGTTACTGTCTAAAGAACTATTCTGTGTTGTGGTCTCCCGCAATAAAAGTAGTAAAAGTGAAAATGTATTTCATTAACGTGAAATTGTCGAAGAATAGGTCATTGAATCATCTAATAATCAGCTTGTTTAGTGATCTTACACAATAGCCCAGACTTTATTCCCTGCAGCATTCTCGTAAGTAAGCTTCATTAGCATCGTAAAGATCTGCAACAGTTATCAGGAGGCCCTCCCTGTCTCACAGGGTTAATTATGAAATGTCAGCATTATTATATCATCATTAGAATGGACACCCAAAGGATTCATTAACTAAAACATTTCAGATTTAGCTGATGCAACATCACTGAGGATTCTCATCTGACATGTACTTCAGTGACATGTTATTTGAAAAGTGTTTGGGGGGAGGATAATGATGTCATATTTTTATTGACATCTGATCTTACCAAAATAACATACTGTTTTGAAGTAAAATTAAAATTTACAGTTAATAATTTAAACAATAATAACAATATTAGCAATAAAAAATATTTAACAACATTCATGCACAACGACTACATAGATACTGTTCATTATCATTTATGCACTGTAGGCCTAAACTTGTGAAGCATCAGTTTATCAGTTAATTTTTACCATTACCAAAAACCAATCCATTATTTATTTTCATTTTTGGATTACACTTACGGTCTATGTTTAATTACATATATATATAATGATATATAAAACCATCTTGCTGTGTTGAGACATAAATCTTTATGGGCCTTTTAGACAAGCATTAAAACATGAAGAATATGTGGTGCTTTGTGGAATAAAAGCCTAACAAAAAATCACAAGCCCTACATGAAATGGTAGGGCCAACTGGCAAAGTACATAACAATACGTAAGTCACCAAAATAAATTTTAGAAAGGGAAAAGTTAATGTTGTTTAATGATGTCATTACAAGGGTTCAGTACAGTTAAAGGACAAGTTTTTTTTTTATTTTTTTTACATTTAAAGCCTTGTTTAAATACAGTTCAAAATACAGTAGTCAAACTAAACTGAATCGCAATATTTATGTGAATCTAGGTTTTACTTCTACCCTGTGTATGTAAGGTGTTGTGTCTGTATGTGTTTGTAAGTGTTAGGCCTATATTGCAGTCATCCAGTTATAATGAACATGTAGGCTAAACCAGAATATTCCCATATCAAACCCCCTTTTCAAGATCTTGTTTTAAACAAAACACTGACCTTATTCCGGATAGCCAATGCTGTGCATGTAAGTGAATAGACAGTTTGCAAATTAGTTTGTGATTGTATAACCTTCCTTCGTGTTTAAATCATCCAGAAAAGGTCTTGTTTAAGTCTTTCTTTAAGTTTAAATCTTTAAGTTTTTTTCCCCGGGAAATTAGCACTATTCAGATAGTTTTCTATAGATCTTGCTATGTTAACTACATAGCCTTCCTTAGCTAACAATTCTGTAAATAAAAGCCAACTTCTCTGATGATCCATGGCTGCCTTCTATTCCAGGCGCTAGACTTTTGCCATGACTGGCAATCCATTCTCTCGCAGTGTGATTGGTAGGTGGCACAACGACCCAAAACAAAAACACAAAACATTTATACAATTGTATAAATAAGCATATATTTTAGGCGAGGATAAAATTTTCATATTTTTTTCCAATTTAAAATCAAAAGGAACTGAGGTAAAGTAACACACAATTATAGACAACTAAAATGTTCTCTGGGTCTTACCAATACATACATACCAAAATGATGTAAATAGACTTGAAAGTTGTGGAGCTATTATTGATTTATTTCACGCTTTTTCTAGGCAAGTCAAACCTCCCAGAAGCCTAGGGCTTAAAGCGTAAAGCCTAAAAAAGGCAACATAACATAATAAATAAGTTGCTTATTTCAACTGAAAATAAAGAGGAAAGGGATAGAAATTGAAAGTATATTCTGGTTCAGTTTCACTATGTTTTCCAGTAGGTACATATGTATTGGTACATATTGGCCAATTAGCCTACAATATAGACTGTATATAAAATACCCAAGAAATTAAGAGAGTGAATGATTACCAGTGATCTTTTACTGTATTCTCTGATGCCTACATACCAAAGGACTATGTAATAGTGTCATGCATTTGGAG
The DNA here is from genome assembly GCA_027481765.1 of Tenualosa thibaudeaui. Classification (NCBI taxonomy): domain Eukaryota; kingdom Metazoa; phylum Chordata; class Actinopteri; order Clupeiformes; family Clupeidae; genus Tenualosa; species Tenualosa thibaudeaui. The sequence continues at coordinate 5,791,218 of JAIFZK010000130.1, read as the reverse complement.
GACAGAGCTGCAAGTGGGTGTCACCTTTCACCAAGGCATGTCAAAGAGAAGATAAATACTTCATCAGGGCACCTCAGCACCTTGCAAATTTATTTCACAGTGTTTTTGACTGCATACACAACTTTCTTATTGTAAGATTATTTCGGACCTTTAATGTAACCTTTGTAACCTGAGTGACATAGCATGTAAGTGACATAGCATGTTAAACTAACTTTTTTGCTCACTGTGTTTCACTGCCTTTAGACAACTGTTATGGAAAATGTTAGCATTACTTTCGAACTTAGCCTGGACCCTTTTTTTATTCCAGCTGGGGCAAGGTATCCCATATTTTTCTTTGGGCTACTGATTTACCTGTTTTGTATTTCCTGCAACATGACACTGCTTGGACTCATTATTGCAAAGAGAAATCTCCACAAGCCAATGTATTTTATTTTGTTCAGCCTACCATTTAACGACCTTGTTGGAATCACTGCAATGCTTCCCAAAGTCCTGTCAGATATCTTAATGGATACAAACACAGTTTACTATCCTTTGTGTGTCCTTCAAGGCTTCTTACTTCATATGTATGGTGGTGGAGTTCTTTTCATCCTAGCAGGAATGGCCTATGACCGATATATTGCGATCTGTTCTCCTTTACGGTACAATTCACTCATGACACCCAGGCTGGTGGCAGCAATAATTGCAATTGTCTGGGCTCTGGATTTTGTTTTCATATTTACTATATTTGTACTTCAGGCCAGGGTACCTCTGTGCAAGTCTAAACTAATGAATGTCTTCTGTGACAACCCCTCTCTTCTTAAGATGACATGTGGCAATACATTTGTCAACAACATTGTTGGCTTGCTTAACACTGCTCTTATGCAAATAATAAGTATATCTATCCAGGCTTTCTCCTATGTCAAGATACTGATTGCTTGCCTGGTTGCAAGGCAAACGGAAACAAAAAGTAAGGCTGTCAACACCTGTGTGGCACAGCTGATTATATTTTTTGTTTTTGAACTAACAAGTACTTTCACAATTTTGTCACATAGGTTTCAAAATGTCTCACCCAATGTACAGAAGATTATGGGCATGCTGATCTTTCTTGTTCCTCCTATTCTAAACCCTATTGTGTATGGACTAAACACACAAGAAATTCGACGAACCCTTTTTGGTAGACACACAAAGGTCTCTACATAAAATTGCAGCATCCGTTTTTAATCATGCATACATAAAATTTTAAGTGGATTCTTAGTTCAATTAATGACAATGTTTCTCGTAAGATAAATGAAACTCTAATGACATACAAACCTCAGCTAACTCCAAGTCCCTGGCTTCTTCTTGGCCCATGAAAGTCATAGGCTTGGGACATTCTGCATAATTCTGCTTTTATTAATCTAAATGACTTTCTGTCTGGGACGGAAATCTTTGTTGTCAGTAAGTTTGTTTATGACCATGTATTTCATACTTTTTGAAAGGAGTTCATGTCATATGTCATGTTTAACAGCACCCAGAAGGTTGGATTATTTACAGATTAAAATGGTTATGTGTGGAGTTTATGACGTTTTTACAATTTGCAAATCATTTTGAATATGAGAAGTTTCATAAATTCTTCTAAGGATGAACAAAACAGTATGTATGTCCTCAAACATAAAAGATGTATCAATGCTGAACTTCTGTCTGCCTGGCTACAGAGGGCTAACTGCTCACAAGAGTTTCAATGCCTCAAGAGTGGCTGTAGGAGCCACAGCTTCAGCATAATTTTTTTTGTCAGTTTTGTAACATTTTGAACAGGGTACTGAACATGTCAGTCTACCACACAGGTGTAAAATCATGGGTAATCACAACTCAATACTCAAGAAACGTCAAAGTTTTTTGGATTTTTATTTTACAGACATTATCTCCAAAAGGCCTGTATGATGTTATACTGCTGTCTATTTTCTCTGACTTGTATAGCCTACTGACAATGTATGTGTCGGCCTTCATGGGCCGTGGTGGACATTTTGTGAATGAATGATGTCATTCTGTGGTCCTGTTTAGTCAACCAAACTTTAAAAGGTTGTGGTGAGTTTGTATCTGTGGAATTACCTGATGAAAGACTGTTAACTGAAACATGTAATAAATAACTTGCTTGCATAATGAACAGTGTGCGTGAGTCTATATTTCTTAGAAAGTTGGCTACTGAGGTTTTCATTGCTGTTAAAGTTTTCAAGCGATAACCTCAGTAGTAGGCTATCTGAACCCCAGAAAACACTACATGAGCAGCAGGTGAAGCGGATTTTCACAGGTGTCTCATGCTTCAGCTATGTTGTTTTGGCCAAACTTATTTGAGGTAGCAATATGTAACAATAGACAGACGAGGCTTGTGATCGGTCAAACTGTCCAAGTCTGAGTTGTCACAACCCAATTTAGTGGAGCATATTAGAACCTAATAAATGTTAGTAACGAGGGCTTGGAGCACAAGGATCATAAGTGACATTTTCAGAATTTTACAGTAGAGCTTAAACAAAGCTCCAAACACAATTGATTTTCACTTATGCATTTTTGTTTTCAGCCTTTATTTCAAAAGTAACTGTATTGGGACAATTTTTACCATTTGATAGAGCTCATCTAGACCTTTAAAATGACAAGATGTCATATACACCCCTTGTGCTCCAAACACTCGCAATGAATGTTTAAAAAAACACCAGTGAACAGTAAAAGGTTCTAAATTCATGAAAGCCTGAAAGCAAGAAAATGATAATGAAATAATTGAGCTTTGATGATCACTGATATTTGAAGGTAAGGTCACCAGGCCATATGTGGGCATGCGTCTTCAGGCCCTTCAACAAAATACAACAATGCTCCACATTCCTCACCTCATCCGTGGAACTAAGGCCATTGGTCAACTAGGCCATAATGTAATATGATAATGTGAATATCAGTAATACATGTACATTTCATATACTATGAAAACAGCTATTCAGTTCGTATTATACGGCCCTCCAGAATGCTGTGGGAGGCTCCATTCACTTTGAATAGGCCTTTCCAACGTTTATAGGTCAGTTGTTTTTTTAATGACCACTGCGAAAGTATAATGACTGCTGACGGTTGCAACAGGTTTTTTGCTTCAGATTTACATCTTCATATCATTCCGTGAGTACAGATCATTTACTTGTGTGGAATTTCCATATGGATCTGAGATGTGATTTTAATCGAACCAAGAGTTAGCATATCAAAATTCAACTTTTATCACACATTATCACCCAGAGAAATGGAATACTGATTTCTGATTGGCTGGCAGAGTGTGTGTTCATTCTGTATAAAGCACACCTATATCAATGCTCTTTTGAATGGTAACTATAACAACTATAGTAAACAGCAGTTGAATTTGCCAGCAACAATCACTGAATCAGCTGTTATTAGCTATAACCACCATTGAAAAGAAAGCAGGTTTCTTTATAACTGAGCTGCAAGCTTTTCTATGTGTTAAATTGATGTTTATTCCTTACATGCATGAGTTGCAACCAGGTGATAAGCGGAATAATGGCTTTTGAGGTGTGCTGTTATACGGAATGAATAAACTTGGCAGAAGAACTTAGTTATTTGCCTCCGCTTTGTTCATTAATTCCGTCAGCCGTTATCCCTTATTTACAACACTGCTTGGTCAAATATCCTATTGCAATGCACAATTTAGAACGTGCATTATTTTCTGACACTTCTGATACCACTTTTCTGGCCATATTGCACTTCTCTCTAAATATCGCCCAACTCACTGTGAAGCTTAAATTAACTGTCACTTTAACACAGGGTTACAATTTAGTGCCCGACCACATTGCAGCAGCATTGTAATTTGTGACCTAGATGGTTTTTAATTCTGTGTCACTGTTTGGGAGACAGTGACTTTACAAAAGCAAGATAGTATAGAATGTTTGGATGCGGCGCTTGACAATGACAGATGAAACTAACAACCCGCTTTTGACCATAGCAACAATCCATTTAGAACTAGAGACAATGTGTGGTGGAAAGAAGCAGTTTTGCAAACAAGCCTGTTTTACTATCACACTAAGTAAATTGTTTGCAAAGCCCACACTTGGCAACAGTAGTATAAGCAGGTTAATGAACTCCACAGCTATATCACAAAATAATGCCCTCCGAAGTGTAAAGGCCACTCAACTTTGTTTTGTGGCCTTATTACCTTTTCGAATGGGCATTATTTTATGAAATGTGCACACCATGGTGTCCATTATCCCTTACCTATTGACTGTAAATTGTAAGATTCAAACATGTGTGTCATTCACACTCTTCCAGTGTTATGTATGTCCTGGAGTCCAACCATTAAAATAAAGCATGGACTATACTGATCAAAATGACAAAACTTTAATTCTACCACAACGCATGGCCAACAAAAAATTCTACCACAATGCATGGCCGTCATCATGAGTCACTGACTAAAAGAAACTTCAGCACCACTCAATTCTCAATGGATGCTTTCATGGCCTGTAACTGGAGAATACATTTCCCATGATAATTTTACCTCCTGCTTTTGCACCAACAAACAGATAGTTTAAAAGCGATGGCATATTGTGCTAATGGTTTATGTGAGGCATAGGCTCGCACCACATTATATTAGTGTATTAACACATCAACTGTGTTGATAAATGAATGACAGTCATATTCTGTTACACAGCTAATAACTGAAACTTCTGACACTTCTGATACCACTTTTCTGGCCATATTGCACTTCTCTCTAAATATCGCCCAACTCACTGTGAAGCTTAAATTAACTGTCACTTTAACACAGGGTTACAATTTAGTGCCCGACCACATTGCAGCAGCATTGTAATTTGTGACCTAGATGGTTTTTAATTCTGTGTCACTGTTTGGGAGACAGTGACTTTACAAAAGCAAGATAGTATAGAATGTTTGGATGCGGCGCTTGACAATGACAGATGAAACTAACAACCCGCTTTTGACCATAGCAACAATCCATTTAGAACTAGAGACAATGTGTGGTGGAAAGAAGCAGTTTTGCAAACAAGCCTGTTTTACTATCACACTAAGTAAATTGTTTGCAAAGCCCACACTTGGCAACAGTAGTATAAGCAGGTTAATGAACTCCACAGCTATATCACAAAATAATGCCCTCCGAAGTGTAAAGGCCACTCAACTTTGTTTTGTGGCCTTATTACCTCTTCGAATGGGCATTATTTTATGAAATGTGCACACCATGGTGTCCATTATCCCTTACCTATTGACTGTAAATTGTAAGATTCAAACATGTGTGTCATTCACACTCTTCCAGTGTTATGTATGTCCTGGAGTCCAACCATTAAAATAAAGCATGGACTATACTGATCAAAATGACAAAACTTTAATTCTACCACAACGCATGGCCAACAAAAAATTCTACCACAATGCATGGCCGTCATCATGAGTCACTGACTAAAAGAAACTTCAGCACCACTCAATACTCAATGGATGCTTTCATGGCCTGTAACTGGAGAATACATTTCCCATGATAATTTTACCTCCTGCTTTTGCACCAACAAACAGATAGTTTAAAAGCGATGGCATATTGTGCTAATGGTTTATGTGAGGCATAGGCTCGCACCACATTATATTAGTGTATTAACACATCAACTGTGTTGATAAATGAATGACAGTCATATTCTGTTACACAGCTAATAACTGAAACACTCTGAAAGTATTGGATGCTCTTTCTGAATCATGAATTTTAAAATATTTAATATGTTGCTCTTCCTGTACTTTTAAAACTCTTCTACTAAGTTTTTTTTTTTTAATGGTATAAACTGTAATGGACAACGTTACCATTGCCTTAAAAATCAGCCTGGATCCTTTTTTTATTCCAGCTGGTGCAAAGTATCCTATTTTTTTATTTGGACTTATGATTTATCTGTTTTGTATTTCCTGCAATATGACACTGATTGGACTCATTATCATGAGGAGGAACCTACACAAACCAATGTATTTTATTTTGTTTAGTCTACCACTTAATGACCTAATAGGGATCACTGCAATGCTGCCCAAAGTCCTGTCAGACATTTTGACAGAAACCAGTGAAGTGTATTATCCTGTGTGTGTTCTGCAAGGCTTTTTGCTTCACATGTATGGTGGTGGAGTGCTTTTTATTCTAGCTGCAATGGCTTTTGATAGATACATTGCTATCTGTTTCCCTTTGCGGTACAATTCTATCATGACAACTAAGTTTGTGGTGACAATAATTGCAATTGTTTGGGGTCTGGATTTTGTCTTGATATTAGTGCTGTTTTCGCTCCAGGCCAGGCTACCTTGGTGCAGATCTAAAATCATTAATGTCTTCTGTGACAATCCCTCTCTTCTCAAGTTGACATGTGGCAATACCTTTATCAACAACATTATTGGCTTGTTTAACACTGCTCTTATGCAAATAATAAGCATATCTATCCAGGTGTTCTCCTATGTCAAGATACTGATTGCTTGTCTGGTTTCAAGGCAAACTGAAGCAAGAAATAAGGCTATCAACACTTGTGTCACACAGCTGATTATATTTTTTGTGTTTGAAATTGTAGGGACTTTCACCATCCTTTCACACAGATTTCAAAATGTTTCACCTGATTTACAGAAGATAATGGGCATGCTGATTTTTCTTGTTCCTCCCATTCTCAACCCTATTGTATATGGACTGAACACAAATGAAATTCGAAACAACCTCTTTTGTTTTCACACAAAGGTGTCTGTATAGAACTCAACTCTGTACCATACCACCATGTAAACACTACACCACTACTGGCTCCTGTACCATAAATGTAAAAAATCTGTTTAGATATTGTGATGTTTAGTGAACATTTATATTTAAATATTTACTGATCTAACAATATTTTATATTTCCTTATGTGCACTGCACTACTGGTTGTTCATTTAATCTATTTTTAGCATATATAATTTATATATTTAATTGTGCTAGTTTCTAGATTTTATACTTTAGAGTAATAAACAATTATTACTAATTAATTATAATTAAAACAAACAAGGGTGTACTTGTCAATATAACAAACAAGCCGCACATAATAAATAAACAGCTAATGCCCCATTACATGATATCAAACTTAATTGTAGCTGTGTGTAAATTTATCTGTGTATATTTTATATGAAGTAAACCAATATGCTCTGTAATACAGACATTCTTCATATTGTCTGATAGTATGATACTGTCTGATATGAATAGATAGTTATGGTTGAATCGCCCGTTGTAAATTCTCCAATATACCATGGCTCAGGCCACATTTCATTCTATATAGATGCTCCATATGAAAGTTATGCAGATGCAAATGTTAAACAAATTGACCTTTTAAGATGTTTTCAGTCACAGTTCTCTCATGCCAATGTCAATTTCATTCATTTTACTATCAGATCCAGATTCTGAATGCAAACATTCTAATCCAAACAGACGTTAGGTGGTCAAGTGACGTACTGTATATGCACACAATTAGCCTGATAAGTGCATAGTTTTAAAACAGCTTTCAAGCTGGCATTGAAGACGTTTTTCCAGTGCACAAAAAATATACAGTCCGATCAAACCTTTAAATGACTATTCAATCACAATAAGAATGAAATAAACTACCTTTTTGATTCAATTAAAATGGATCAGAAATTCTATTCCCATTAAGGTGTTTACAGGTGTTTTGGCATGTCTATTCAGATTAAAACTATCCATGTAAATGTAACTAATGTATTTACACAAAATGCAAAAGGACATGCTGTAAACAAAATCTCAGCTTTGCACAAAAGATGTAAAAATAAAGAACTCTTCACTAAGGGTACTGAGCAAAAATTTTTTATCTTATTCAATTTAAGAACCTTGGGAAACAGGGATTGCTTACGGTTCAAGGACTGTATTTGATATGTTATAAGATGCACATGTGAGTTATGTATAGATAAAAAGAATTCACAATGTAGGTGACAGCTGGTGCAAGACAGCACACACTACAATTTGACACAGATTCAACACATTCTAAGAATCATGCAGAAAATGTCTCAAGATCAAGACCAGATGTATGTCAAAGACCTACAGTTGACAAAAGAGGCAAGCATATTCCAGCCTGAAGATTTGGGAAGCAGGCTGATAATCAGACTGTTCCATCCAGCACTCTTAAACCACCAAGAGTATCTGCCTCTAAATGTCAAAACTTTATTATACTTTATTTACTTTATACAAAACAATTTTAGAGAGGAAGAATGGCAGCACTTCTCTCAGATTGTATCACAACAGTTTGGACAAAAATGTGCCCTAGCATAATGGAAAAAGCCTGTGAAACTCAAACCAAATCAGACAGAGACAGAGAACACATTAACACATCTCTTCTCTCAAATTAGTATATCAGGACACAAAAGATGAAGCGTAATGACTTGTTTTTGGCATACTTTTTTGTCTATTTAAACTGTTTCAATTGTGTGTTGAATGTGTGCATTTTGTGGATGTTTTTATGTGCACTGTTTACTGTCCAAGAATGTGTGCTCTGATTTGGATATTAAAGTTTTATGTGTGTCTCTGTAATGTTGTTATGATATTCCAAAAGTTTCCTGGTTTCCAGAAAAGCTTAATAAGGCCAAATAGTTGTTGAGCATCAGAACATACAGGGAGGTCATGTGACATTGTGAACATGCACACATTTAGTCTGATAAGCGCATAGTTTTAAAACAGCGCAAAAATGCCATTCAAGACATTTTTCAGCGCGCAAAAAAACTAAATTATAAGAATTATTATAAGAATGAATATATCATTCCAATTCTCTACAGCATTTACAGTAATTATAGAAATATAATTCAAACAGGTATAGTTGGTGAAGTTTTCAAATGACATTTGCAAAAATTGTTTGATTCGATTTGTCTAAGTTTATCTTTTAAAAAGAAACCAGCAGCAGAGCAACTGTCATGAAGTAGCCTACAAATGTGCTCTTTGGTATGCTTAGTGGTATGGCAGTCATAACGTGCACTCAACAACATGATGGCACTACATCATACCAGAGCATGTAAGTGGAGCTGAGTGGAGAGGAATCACACTCCTCACTCCTTGCTTCCACCACTCGCTCATTCTTTCAAATCTGGACAAGGTCGCTCCACTCCATACTCAGACCAATTTCCACCTGCGTTCACGCTGGTTCAGGGCTGGTCTGGCTGGGAAATGTCTCAAGATCAAGACCAGATGCATGTCAAAGACCTACAGTTGACAAAAGAGGCAAGCATATTCCAGCCTGAAGATTTAGGAAGCAGGCTGATAATCTGCTGCACTCTTAAACCACCAAGAGTATCTGCCTCTACATGTCAAAACTTACAATTTTAGAGAGGAAGAATGGCAGCACTTCTCTCAGATTGTATCACAACAGTTTGGACAAAAAATGTGCCCTAGCATAATGGAAAAAGCCTGTGAAACTCAAACCAAATCAGGGCCTCCATATTTAGCTGAGACAGAGAACACATTAACACATCTCTTCTCTCAAATTAGTATATCAGGACACCTTGGTGGCCATAAAATGAGGAGGGCCTATAGTGTGATTCAGTTGCCTTCAGTTGAAAGCAAGGGCAATTGAAACAACAAACTGTGCTTGAAAATCTCAGAGGAATAGTGTAGAAATGTTTTGTAACACATGAGCAATCGATCATCACACGTCAAGAACTTTACTTCATGGCCTCATGCTTAAATACAACTTCACCAATATTACAACAGTCAACTCATGCCCTCCATCTGTGTACAACTAAACAGTAAGTTATTGATTATCAACATATTTTAAATTCTGATGAAGTTGCAGTAATATGCTATTAATGCTCAAAATGTGTTGCTTAACAGGTTTTATTTGCACCACTACGGCATGGTTGAACATGGACAAATATTCACTGAATCAAACATTTACATTTGATTTAAAAATCTCCAGCTTTGACATCCCCCCCTCGGCTGAATACCCTATTTTCATTATAGGCTTTTTGGTTTACTTCTTTTCTGTTTTCTCAAATTTGACAATCCTGGTGCTGATTGCTACTCAGAAGAGTCTCCACCGGCCAATGTATTACATCCTCTTCAGCCTGCCACTGAATGATCTTATCGGAATAACTGCAATGTTTCCTCGTGTGCTTGTGGACATTGTGACTAAACGAAACACTGTATACTACCCACTCTGTGTCCTTCAGGCCTTTTTACTCCATATGTTTGGTGGTGGCACCCTGTTGGTACTGGCAGCAATGGCATTTGACCGATATATTGCTATTTGTAAACCACTGAGGTACCATTCTATTATGACACCTTTAACTGTAGTGGGGATGCTAACATTTGCATGGGGTTTAGACTTTACCTTGATTTTGGTTCTGTTTCTCCTTCAGGCCAGAGTGCGGAGGTGCAGAAATTTGATAATGAATGTGTACTGTAGCAATTTGTCTTTGCTTAACCTGTCCTGTGGAGAAGATATTACAATCAATAATGTTTATGGATTAGCAATAACAGCATTTGTGCATACCCTCACAATAACAGTACAACTCTTCTCATATGTTCAAATCCTATTAACATGTGTCTTTAACAAACAATCAAATGCCAGAACAAAAGCTGTCAACACCTGCTTAGCACAGATAATCGTGTTTCTGATTTTTGAGTTTATTAGTTTGTTCACAATACTGTCCTACCGGTTTCCAAATATATCGTCAAATTCTACAATAGTGTGTGGAATGTTAATTTTTCTCATTCTACCTGTTTTTAATCCCATTATTTATGGAGTAAAAACTAAAGACATTAGAGTCTGTTTCTTTCAAGTAATGAAGAAAAGAAGTCTTTAGACTTAAGTTTTACAAGACTGCAATTATTATACAATGATTGTTTAGTGGAAAAAAAAAGCGTGATGACTTGTTTTTGGCATACTTTTTTGTCTACTTAAACTGTTTTGATTGTGTGTTGAATGTGTGCATTTTGTGGATGTTTTTATGTGCACTGTTTACTGTCCAAGAATGTGTGCTCTGATTTGGATATTAAAGTTTTATGTGTGTCTCTGTAATGTTGTTATGACATTCCAAATGTTTCCTGGTTTCCAGAAAAGCTTAATAAGGCCAAATAGTTGTTGAGCATCAGAACATACAGGGAGGTCATGTGACATTGTGAACATGCACACATTTAGTCTGATAAGCGCATAGTTTTAAAACAGCGCAAAAATGCCATTCAAGACATTTTTCAGTGCGCAAAAAAACTAAATTATAAGAATTATTATAAGAATGAATATATCATTCCAATTCTCTACAGCATTTACAGTAATTATAGAAATATAATTCAAACAGGTATAGTTGGTGAAGTTTTCAAATGACATCTGCAAAAATTGTTTGATTCGATTTGTCTAAGTTTATCTTTTAAAAAGAAACCAGCAGCAGAGCAACTGTCATGAAGTGGCCTACAAATGTGCTCATTGGTATGCTCAGTGTTATGGCAGTCATAACATGTACTCAACAACATGATGGCACTACATCATACCAGAGCATGTAAGTGGAGCTGAGTGGAGAGGAATCACACTCCTCACTCCTTGCTTTCACCACTTGCTCATTCTTTCAAATCTGGACAAGGTCGCTCCACTCCATACCGCTCCATACTCAGACCAATTTCCACCTGCGTTCATGCTCAGGGCTGGACTGAGACCAAAAAATGGCCATGGTGGCCCACCATTATTATTTATCATACGACATAAGGCTACCAGAGGATATATGCGCACATTGTATTGTTTCAAAACATATGTAGCCGCAGTAGCCAACATGGAAATGTACTGTAAGTTGGACACCCAGTCTACTCACAGCATTATTTGAAAACAAAGGCTATAAAGGCAATTCTCTTTCTCTCACTCTCTCTCACTCACACTCTCCCTCTCTTTCTCTATCTCTCTCACAAACACACACATTAGGGTGACCACCTGCAAACCATTAAGGACAAGGTTGTGCCAAAAAAAACCCTACAGGCTAGGCCTACAATGAAATGTCTGACTGAATAAAATGAGTTGAGTAATCATTTTCTATGTTGAACATTTGCACATTTACAGCATACAATTTCCCCAGATACTATTTAGTGAAGATGTACACACATCCCAAAACATTTTCATAGTTAATTCCAAGGGGCTATCATTATTTCTGTTTCATTCAGTGTCTTCCTGGCTGCGTGGGTGTGCAGCCTATGTGTGTATCCGCCTGTCTGTGTAAAGAAATTTACTAGGTTTGTTTGCTGTACTACATCAAGATTGACAACAATTTCAACCAATCATGACTGACTTCAGATCTCACAAAGTTGAGGGCGTTCTGAAGCCCACCACTCGTTAATTTGTTTGTGAATATTTTATTTAAGTTTTTGACAACAATTGAATCGTACAATGTAAAATGCAGGTGACTTATTTGGTACTGATGCTGGTTGCAGACATTCAATCCATGCCAATCGAGAGTGAAATAGAATAAGAAAATTTGAAACACAGTAGACAGAATAGTGAGTTGCATCTAAAACTAACCGAATGGGCCATAGAAACTCACATCCAGTTTTAATTTCCTACGCTCAATTCAGTTAACATTAGCTGTCGGTTCGCTGTGCGGTCTATGTTGTATCAAACATTGTGTACTTTGTGTCCTGGAGCAAGAGGGCTATTGATTGATTCACACTGGATTTCTTCTTTAAACATGTGGATGTGATGTGACTTGTTTGTGTGTGATGCCTTTTTGATATTTTCTGAAGTTTGTTGTAAGTTACATCCTTTAACTTTTTTTTAGCCTACTTGTACTTTTACTTTCATTACTGCAGTACATTTGAGACGTTGATTACTGCTCATACTTAACTACATTAAATAAGAGAGACTTCATGAATTTTAATTATTTATTGATTTAGCCATTTTCTTTTAAGCCATTTCTTTTTACCTCTTTATTCTCTCCTCTTAACTTTGTTTGCCATTTTTTCTCATATTTTATTCCTCAATTTTTAATGATGCTAATTTATTCTATGATCCTATGTATTTATACTCTCTATATTACCATGGCCTCAGTCTTTGTTTTTAACTTATTTTTATTTATTTATTTTTTTTTTGTGAAGCACATTGAGCTCCCTTGTACATGAAATATGTCATATAAATAAATCTTGACATGCCTTGCCTTTCAGACTTTAGTAACATGCTAGCGGGTGACAAACTTCTACCAAGTATATTTTTTGGCAGGGTGTCTATACTTTCACTCAAGTAGGACTTTTGGGTACTTTATACAACACTGCCTGTAACTCTGACAGAATGGTCTTGGTGATTTATTCAGCACAAAGGATTACTTTATACAGGGCAGTGTGGTCTTAAGCATTACAATTTCCATACTAGGTAATGATGCTTCAAGACTCTGTGGTGAAGGAATATGAAGTCCTTTGCAGCTCATTTGAGATCTTGAACTTCCTTTGCTTCCTAAGGTGGTATAGAGGCTGTCTTGCCTTTTTCAACAGGGTGGAGATATGTGAAGTCCAGGACAGATCCTCAGAGATGTGAATTATAAGATATTTAAAGTTGGTCACCATAGACTTTAAGTGGAGTGTAATGGTGAAAAATAATTTCATGAAAAGCATCAGAATATACAGGGAAATAAGAATGAATACATTTACCATTCCCAAGCTCTACTACATGTCATTACAGAGAAACTGTGTAAGTAATTGACACAAAGTAGACTTTGAATGTTAATAGTAAACATTTTGGGATGCACTACCTGTTGATGCCAAGCCGATTGAAAATCATTGTTTTCACAGCCATTTAATTCCATTGTATGCTGCTAACATTTCATCTACTTCTTACGGGTTGGGAGTAGCTATTCTGACCTCTTCCTCAAACTGTCCCTGCTGGGTCACATCTCTCACTGCCTCCGATTCAACTGGAATAGCTACTTCTCCTTCCTCTGTGTTACGACTCTGTTGCACATTACAGCTGTTCCACTCCATCATCCTGCGCACTTGATGGGACTGCTTCTGCACTTATGTTGACGGCCCTGTGGCCGCGCTGCTGCTGTCGAACTTGTGGAGGCAAACATAGCCTATTTGTGATTTTGGCACATTTTGCTGCATTTGTAAGATTTTGAGCCTTTTTTTCTCTCAGTTTCTCTGTGCCCCCCTTGTGCTTTTGTGGTTTATGATCCATTTCCACAAACAGACAGTCACTTTTAACTCTGGTCAAACTGGTGACATAATGACACAGTGCTTTAATGCAAAAAAATGTGAAAAAAATGGCAAGAGGTAGCTCCCTTGCATATGAGAAGCCCGCGGATAGGCTATTAACAAAAACGAAACCAGACGTTTACTTAGTACACTCAGAGTAGTGCTAGAATGATATAGTGGAAAAACCCCATACGGTACATGAAAATACTATACTATAAAATACTATAAACCAAGAATGACATGGCTTTGATGAATGATATTGTAGAAGCATTATTCAATTGTAAATTGTGCGCCTAAAATTATCATAACAAACTGTGGTTGAAAATCTCTAAGGAATGTGAATGGTTTGCAGCACATGAGCGATTGATCACATCATCAGTTTACTTCATGGCCTCATGCTTAAATAGAACATCCCCTACAACATCAAATTAGTTAACTCATTCCCTCTGTCTGGGAACAAATAGAAAGTAAGTTTATGTCAACATATATTTTTTATTCTGATTAAGTGTGGTAACATGCTGTTAATGCTTAAAATGTGTTACTTAACAGACATTCTTTACACCACTACGGGCATGGTTGGACATGGAAAATTATTCACCTAATCAAACATTTACATTTGATTTAAAAATCTCCAGCTTTGACATCCACACCTCAGCTGAATACCCTATTGTCATTATAGGCTTTTTGGTTTACTTAGTCTCTGTTCTATCTAATGTGACACTCCTAGTGCTGATTGCTACTCAGAAGAGTCTCCACAAACCAATGTTTTACATCCTCTTTAGCCTGCCACTGAATGATCTTTTTGGAATTACTGCAATGTTACCTCGTGTGCTTGTGGACATTGTGACTAAACAAAACTCTGTATACTACCCACTCTGTGTCCTTCAGGCCTTTTTGCTCCATATGTATGGTGGTGGCACCCTGTTGGTACTGGCAGCAATGGCATTTGACCGATATATTGCTATATGTAAACCACTGAGATACCATTCCATTATGACGCCTTTAACTGTAGCTGGGGTACTATTACTAGCGTGGGGTATAGACTTTACCTTGATTTTGGTTCTTTTTCTCCTTCAGTTCAGAGTGCGGAGGTGTAGAAATTTCATAATGCATGTATTCTGCAGCAATTTCGCGTTGCTAAACCTGTCCTGTGGAGAAGATATTACGATCAATAATGTTTATGGATTATCAATAACAGCATTTTTGCATACCCTCACAATTACAATACAACTCTTCTCATACGTCCAAATCCTATTAGCATGTGTCTTTAACAAACAAACAGATGCCAGAACAAAAGCTGTAAACACATGCTTAGCACAGATAATTGTGTTTGTGATGCATGAGTTAGTTTGTTCTCAGTACTGTCCTTCCGGTTTCCAAATTTATCTTCAAATGCTAGAATGATTTGCGGAATGTTGGTTTTTCTCATTCAGCCTGTTTTTAATCCTATTATTTATGGAGTGAAAACTAAGAACATTAGAGTGTCTTTCTTTCATGTTGTAAGGAAACGAAATGGCTTGAGTAAAGTTTTACAGAACTGAAATTGTTATACAATAATTGCATAGTAAGCGCCTTTTAAAAAGATGTAGCGATAACTTGTTTCTTGCATATTCAAAATTCTTTCTATTTAAACTATATTAATTGTCTTCAGGCCAACAATGTGTGTTGTATAAACGCATTTTGTGAATGTTTACTTTTTGTGCACTTTTTACTGTCCAAGAATGTGTGCACTGATTATTGGATATTAAAGTTTCAGTGTGCCTGTGTTGTTGTTGTTGTGGTATCATAATTCTTATCAAAAGTTTCAGTCACCAAAAGCTTCATATTCAAGATTTAAGATTAAAAAAATTTATTTGTCTCATGCATAAATGTAAAGGTATAAAGAACAGTGAAATGGAGACCATGACTAATTCTCTCTCTGTGCAAGTAAGAGTAAAGCAAAACCTTGACCTTAAAAATAAATATTTGGGTAAATTATGTATTCATGACCCCTATGGCCTGAGGAATGCAGCTCCATCTAAGTCTGTCTGTTCTGGGCTTAAAATAAAGCACTGGGAGAGCCAACTTCTCATTGGACAAGTGCAAACAAATACTCCATTAAAGGAGAAATATGGTGTGAATCAATCCATAGCCCTGTTGTTCAAGATCACAGAGAGCTCTCAGTAGGAAATAGATAAGAAAATTTGAAACACAGTAGACAGAATTTGAAAACTAACCGAATGGGGCATAGAAACTCACATCCAGTTTCAATTTCCTACGCTCAATTCAGTTGACATTAGCTGTTGGTTCGCTGTGCGGTCTATGTTGTATCAAATTTTCTGGTTCGTTTTCATACAGACAGTACTTTGTGTCCTGGAGCAAGAGGGCTATTGATTGATTCACACTGGATTTCTTCTTTAAACCTGTGGATGTGATGTATGCATTTTTGTATGCATATTTCAACAGGTATAATCAGGTAAACTGTGTAAGTAATTGACACAAAGTAGCCTAAAAGCCTTTGAATGTTAATAGTGAAAATTTTGGGATGCACTATCTGTTGCTGACATGCCCACTGAAAATCACTGAGAACCACATTAGAAAACTATATAGTCCATTAAATGGAGGAAGTTGGGATTAAGTCTCAGTGCATGTTAAATCACTGCTAAAATTAAGTAATTGGGAAACTGGTTCCAAGGCCTGCTTCAGAAATCCCTCAAGACCGCTCACGCACTGACAGACAAATCAAACTATCAAAACAAATAACAAATAAACAAATAATGTCACACGGATAGTGCCGGCATGGTCAGATCACAAGTCATGTGCTTTTTCATGGTAGCCCTCATGTTTAAATATAACTCAGCCTAACAGTGTGATACTAATCAAGTCACTAGCTTCTACACATAACCACAAGGTAAGCTTATTCGCATATTTATTTTGACAACAATTATATAGAATGCAACTTAATGCTTAAAACATGTTTCAAAATTATTTTACAGCCCTTTCACACCACTGTTGTCACCACTGGATATGGAACAAAATTCATTGAATAAAACATTTACTTTTAATTTGAAAATTGCCAGCTTTGATATCCATCCATCGGCTGAATACCCTATTTTTATTATAGGCTTTTTGGTTTACTTCTTCTCTGTTATTTCAAATTTGACAATCCTTGTGCTGATTGTTACTCAGAAGAGTCTCCACAGGCCAATGTTTTACATCTTCTTCAGCCTGCCACTGAATGATCTTATTGGAATTAGTGCAATGTTTCCTCGTATGTTGATAGACATAATTACCAAGAAAAACACTGTGTATTATCCACTTTGTGTTCTTCAGGCTTTTTTGTTGCACATGTTTGCTGGTGGCACCCTGTTTGTTTTGGCAGCAATGGCATTTGACCGATATATTGCTATATGCAAGCCACTGAGATACCATTCAATAATGACACCTCTAACTATAGTTGGGATATTATCATCAGCGTGGGGCCTGGACTTTGCCATAGTCTTTGTTGTTTTTCTCCTTCAGACCAGAGTGCAGAGGTGTAGAAACGTCATCATGAGTGTATACTGTAATAATGTTTCACTGCTTAATCTGTCCTGTGGTGAGGACACCACAATTAATAATATTTATGGATTATTTGTAACAGTATTTATGCATACTATCACTATAGCAATACAGCTGTTCTCATATATCCAAATCCTATTAACATGTGTCTTTAATAAACAATCAGATGCCAAAACAAAAGCTGTTAATACTTGCTTAGCCCAGATTATTGTGTTTGTAATTTTTGAAATAGTTTGCTTGTTTACATTAATTGCCCATCGGATTCCAAACATATCTACGAATGCAAGGAATGCCTGTGGCATGATGGTTTTTCTGATTCTGCCTGTTGTCAACCCTGTTATCTATGGAGTAAAAACTAAGGACATTAGACTAACATTCCTTCAACTAGTTAGAAAAAAGACACCAGCATAATTGACACTTCATTGTAGCCTACGGCAAACTCATAGTCTCATCAGAATGCACACGCACAAGGATAGTTTAAGTTATATTTATTTGGTATTTGTGCATAAAATATAGCATATCACATTTGCCTCTTCCTGTCAAGGATGAACTATATACTTGGGAGGACAGTGTAGGAGTAGTTTCTCAGCTTTGAATTTGTAAGAAATACAACACTCTCTCTCTCATTCATTCACCCTGTAATCCCATTATTTATGGAGTGAAAACTAAGGACATCAGAGTGTCTTTCTTTCAGGTTGTGTGGAAAACAAAAAGTCTCTTGACTAGATGCTGGGATAACATGCTTCTGGTATACTTGAAACTTTCTATTTAAACTATTTTGATTGTCCCCAGGTCAAGAATGTTTGTTGTGTAAATGCATTTTGTGGATATTTTTTGCGCAGCTTCCAAGAATGTGTGTATTGATTACTGGATATTAAATTCTGGTTACTCTGTTATGTTGTGGCATCATGATTCCCCATAAGTTTTCTGGTTTTCACGAAAGCTTGATGACATGCATCAGGGCATACATTGAAGTCATAGGAACAAATATATTTTCCCTTTCTCTACTGCATTTAATGAAAAAATAAATTATGTAAACGCATAAAATCAGGATTAGTTATAGAGTAACTGACATGAAATACCCTAGAAAGCTGGTTCTCAACTGGGGTCTGGGGACCCCCAGGGTTCTGCAGCACGTGAAAAAGTTTTCTGCAAAGTATAAATTTGTCTTATGGGGAGAAAAATACTAGAGATCAGTATAGAACCCGAATGCATTGTGTTTATTACTCCCACCAGCATAACATTAGTGACAAATTAGCCTACATGATACACAACATCAATCTGTCAAAACATTTTCCTTAAGCATTAGCGTTAACTTTAAGCAAAATAAATATTAGTTATTATTAGTTAGGCAAAACAAACAGTATTTTTTAACATAGTAGGCCTAGATTTGGCAAAAAAATAAAAATAATAATAATCCTTTAAAACGGCTCCTGCACTGTCAAGTTTTACCAAATGTAATAACATGCCTCCTGTGGTATTAGTAAAATATATTTTTAGAATAAGAGTTCAAAATCACCGGAAAGAAAAAAAAGGCTATAATCTTACATGGCTAAATGTTTGTTGCAATTATGAGGGATCCTTAAAAAAATCCTGCTCCACGAGGACAACTTATGGTCTATCCTTTCACATTCAGCATTTCCTGTATATTCTAACTTGAACTTGCTGAACCAGCGGTAGCCAAAATTTTGCTCACTCGTCATATTATTGGAAAACGTAAGACACAGAGTTGGCTGAGGCTTAGTGACAATATGTATGTTCAACTTGTGCAAGCGTACATATTTTAAATATTAACTTAAATTAATAATAATTGTAATTTAAGAAATGTTTGGTAGCCTACTAGCATTGATTGCTCATACTCAAATTAGCAACAAATAGAATATTGCGCCCACACACACCCTATCTGGAAAACATGCACACTGGGGGCATTGCATTATTTGTATTTAGACAATGACGGTGCCGGATTTTTTTGCTAATGTGCTGGCCAGAAACTAACTATGCGGCCGAATATGCCTGATGTGCCGTGCATGATAGGACCCATTCTAGTGGACAACTAGGTAACTGAAGTCTCATTATATAAGCTTATTACCATTATTTGTTTGTTTCTTTGTATTTTATAATTCTGAAAGTCTGGATTATTCTTGAACTAGACAAGCTAAATATTTTAGCATATATCAATAACAATTTAGGAGTGTAGCTAATTGAAAGAGCAATCATCTCACATCTTGCACACAGAGTACTAGCTTGACCACTTGCTCCGTGCATTCTTTAGTCATATAACTAAAATACAACATATTGGTGATGAGGATGGCGCTGCTTGGGCTTACACCACCTCCTTTCTTCCTACAAACACCTGGAGAGCTGGTTCTGAGGCCTGGGAGAAGTCTTTTGAAACGTACTTGACTGCACTGTCTGACAAGGAACTGGCAAATAAACGGTCTGACACAGTAGTTGGGGCTGCGCAAGGTACTATTTTTTGCAGTGTAAGGAAACGAAAGCCTATGCAGCAGCACACTGTCAGGCTCACGTTCAACCCCTAAACAGAATGAATCTTCAAATGTCATTACTGGTAAGAGATGTGTGTCGCTGTGGGTCGTCTTCTCGCTCAGCAAATAACTCTACATGCCTTGCAAACAGTGCCACAAAACTGAACTAAAATTTTGCTAAAGTTCGCAGAGGCACTCCCACCTCTGTGGTGAATGAAGTTTCAAATGTCGTGGTCTTGAACATTGCTAATGACGCAGATATACAGACGAGGAGAACTATCGTGCAGTGTGTCACTTCAAGCTGATGGCGACTCCAGCACAAATGATAAATTACAGGATCTGCAGTTTCCATTATTCCTCAGTGCTTCTACAAAGACATTGCTTTGATACAACCTACTGTGCGCCTTATGACGTACACATAGCCACCGCTTGCCTCATATTGAAGAGGTGTTTCATGAGCTGAGGCATGCTCAGATGTTTTCAACCATACATTTACAAAATGCTTATCAAATGTCCTTGCATGCTGATAGTAGAGACCTCACTGCCTTTATCACCTATGCTATCACCTATATACCTTCGCTTCACTAAGGTACCATACAGGTTAGCATCAGCTCCGAGTGCATTCCAGAGAATGTCACAAATCTTGGCTGGTGTGAAAGGGGTCCATTGCTACTTGGATGATATAATTTACATTGAACTATATTCCTCCCCAGATTCAAACCTGGGTCTCCAGGGAACCAATGCTGTAGCTTGACCACACCAAAGAGCCAAGCATTATGATAGTCAGAGTGCATCCACAACTGCGGTGGCAGCACTGGATGCATGGACAGTGTCCATTAGGAGCACATGACGCAAAGATCAGGAAATTCTGCCAACCCCCACCGCTCATGCGCTGACTGACAAATCAAACTATCAAAACAAATGATATCACAGCTAGTGCAGGAGTGGTCAGATTACAGGTCATTTGCTTTTTCATGGTTGCCCTCATGTTTAAATAGAACGTAGCCTAGCAGTGTAGTCATTGGCTTCTGTGCACAACCACAAGGTAAACTTGCACTTCTATCAGCATACTTATTTTGATAAAGATTTTATAGCATGTAACTTAAAATGTGTTTTTAATTATTTTACAGGCTTTTTTACACTACAGTCACCACCGGATATGGAACAAAATTCATTGAATAAAACATTTACATTTAATTTGAAAATTGCCAGCTTTGACATCCATCCATCAGCTGAATACCCTATTTTTATTATAGGCTTTTTGGTTTACTTCTTCTCTGTTATTTCAAATTTGACAATCCTTGTGCTGATTGTTACTCAGAGGAGTCTCCACAGGCCAATGTTTTACATCCTCTTCAGCCTGCCACTGAATGATCTTATTGGAATTAGTGCAATGTTTCCTCGTATGTTGATAGACATAATTACCAAGAAAAACACTGTGTATTATCCACTTTGTGTTCTTCAGGCTTTCTTGATCCACATGTTTGGTGGTGGAACCCTATTTGTTTTGGCAGCAATGGCATTTGACCGATATATTGCTATATGCAAGCCACTGAGATACCATTCAATAATGACACCTCTAACTACAGTTGGGATATTATCATTAGCATGGGGACTGGACTTTGCCATAATATTTGTTCTTTTTCTCCTTCAGACCAGAGTACAAAGGTGTCGAGATTTTATCATGACTGTATATTGTAGTAATGTTTCACTGCTTAATCTATCCTGTGGAGAGGACACCACAATTAATAATATTTATGGATTAGCAATAACTGTTTTTATGCATACTATCACTATAACAATACAGCTATTCTCATATATCCAAATCCTGTTAGCATGTGTCTTTAATACACAATCAGATGCAAAAACAAAAGCTGTTAATACTTGCTTAGCCCAGATAATTGTATTTGTAATTTTTGAAATCGTTAGCTTGTTTACATTAATTGCCTATCGGATTCCAAACATATCTACGAATGCAAGGAATGCCTGTGGAATGATGATTTTTCTGATTCTGCCTGTTGTCAACCCTGTTATTTATGGAATGAAAACTAAGGAGATTAGAGTAACATTCTTGCAGTTAGTTAGAAAAAAGATACATCATGGTCTCATCAAATGAAAAAAGACAGAATGCACATACATACAAGACTAATTTACAATATTTATATTGTTGTAGTATTTCTGCATAAAAATGTAGCATGGAACATTTAGCCTTTTCCTGTCTATGTAGGATTTATGTGCTGTATATGTGCAAGGACAGGGTAGGGCTATTCTTAGCTCTGAATTTGTGAAAACAGCAACAGTCTCTCTCATTACAGATGTTTTGTAAGGTAGTCTGATTTAAGATATGGGAAATATTGTGGAATATGCTTTATATTCACAATTGTATTATATTCCCGCATAATCAGTAATCATTAAGAATTTTCTAGTTCAATTGCCCAACTTTGCCTCATAACCAAACTCTCCCCTAGACCTACATGGTTAGGCAATAATAATTCTGCATAATGAGTCAATGTGTCCACTGCTATACAGTCTGACTTTTTTTTTTTTTTTTCATGAAACCATTTCAAATAAACTGTTTGGATAGATGTTATGTTCTGTGTTTGTTTTATCACCTGGCAAAAGCATATTGCTAGCCAGGGAGCTCAATGCACATCTAGGAAGATGGAGGTTGTAGAAACAAGTGACTCAAATGATTTCTCATATCCAAGAGGCGGTGGCCATGGAGGTACATCAAAGGTGTTTGTATGCAACTGGATATCACAACGACCACTGCACCTTTTTTGTTCACCCAAACAGCTTCAACGGCCCTGCTCTATTGTCATTGTGTTAGGCCTAGAGATTACACATCCAATATTTCAGAACAAGAATATATATTAGTGTTAGTGTTATGCTGCTGTGCAGCTGTCCAATAAGACAAAATGGTGTGACTAGGTCAGGCTCAATTCAATAATACTGCGTCTGTCCAGCTTAGAATACACAGCAAGTGAGATGTAAGTGTCTGTGAGGTAAAGGAAATGTACAGAACTGGGAGGAAGAGGTGTAGAGCGGGGTTTATTGTGACATTTGAGTCGACTCAGTATGGCAGCATTTAGAGTATATTGTTTTATCACTGATGGGGTTAGAGGTAAAAGTCCTGCCACATATTTGTTCTAGGCATTAACTAAACCAGTTGACTGTAACCAGTTGACTGAGTGTCAAAGTCCCAACCCTCATGGGTGACCTAACGTTGGAAAAATTTTGAGTGTAAATTATTGGGCAGAAAATGAATTAATTTCTTGCCCCAGTCAACATGAGCCTACTTAGATATGATGTGTGTGAATGTTGTGAAAGCAGAATTTCACAACACTCACGTAATTATTGAAATGGCCAACGCTACAGCACTGTAGGTACATTTTGTATATACTTTACTTTTCACTGTTTTGCACATAAGACACATGTACACAAGCCAGCAGTTGTTGCCAGCAACTGTCGTTACCAGAGCCCGTGTACCAACCTCGCCGTGTCTTCATAATTTGAGGGGGGTAGGTCAGTCCGATCTTATTTCTTGCCTGCTGAGAGAAATGTGATTCCAATTGCATTATCTGTCTTAGCTCGATTATGACTAGGTCAGTTCGGTTTGATTTCAGCCTAAGGTATATACATGCTTTTAAAAGTCAGATTTTAAAAATTCGATTTTCTCTTAGTGCATGTAAATATACTGACAGAACATAATGCTAGTCAAATGCAGGCAAGGGCTGGCTATCTGGCGTACAAGGCAATGCCTGGTGGGCTGACGCACATTGTTGTGTTTTATAAAAAAAAAATTGTAATTTAAAAATTTTAAAATTGTGTCTCAAATACAGCCGCAACCCCAATAGGTAGCATCAAAGTGCTTTGAAGAACGTGAGATGGCGCCTGCCTTGCCTCTGCTTTTTATAGCCTGAGGACTGAGACCAACGTATGATTACATCAGGCTTAGTGCTAGAGCTTTCAGTTATTCAGTATCTCTCGTGTTCTCCTTCAGAGAGCCGAGGTTATCTGCCATAACCTTATACTCGGTGCATTGCTTCCAATAACAAACGTTGACATTGACTGATTGTCAATAGTGATGCCATTATGTACAGCAATATTAAGATTTAATAGGTACTAACAATATGGTGTAACTAGCAATGGTGCAACTCAAAAATAATGTAGCTACAGTTTTAAACTAGCTAGTTTCAATGTAAGATTTAAGAAATGCTTGTAATCCCAAGAATATCAAAATCTACGATAGGAGGAAGAGCCTTTTGTTACCGTGCACCCCTCATCATGCACCCCCCCCAACAAACGTTGACATTGACTGATTGTCAATAGTGATGCCATTATGTACGGCAATATTAAGATTTAATAGGTACTAACAATATGGTGTAACTAGCAATGGTGCAACTCAAAAATAATGTAGCTACAGTTTTAAACTAGCTAGTTTCAATGTAAGATTTAAGAAATGCTTGTAATCCCAAGAATATCAAAATCTACGATAGGAGGAAGAGCCTTTTGTTACCGTGCACCCCTCATCATGCACCCCCCCTATATATATATATATATATATATATATATATATATATATATATATATTAGTGCTGTCAATCGATTAAAATATTTAATCGCAATTAATCTCATGAATGTCCTAGTTAACTCACGATTAATCGCATATTAATCGCAAATTTTTATCTATTCAAAATGTCCCTTGATTTATCATTTCAGTACTCTTCTCAAAGTAAAGTGGATAGGCTTGCTTTGTGCAAATGTTTTTTTTATTGCAAACCACAGTACAGTGTTACAGCCATTCATGTCTGTAGTAATACTGCCAATGAGCATGACCAAAAGGAAAAAACAGGGTGCTAAAAAAAATTACAAAGTGCATATCACTAGGACTCAGCTTAGGACCCCGTGCAGCGGGGTGAAATAATGTGCTGTGACCCCGAGGTACTTCTCATTACTGAGGGACGTCCAGTAATCTCCCGTCAGTGCAACTGTATTTGTCTGCCCCAACGCCTGCTCTATTTTAGATTTCTCTGTTTCGTACAAATTCTCAATGCGGCTAATAACAGTGGCTCTGGAAGGAGCTTCGTAGGCCCAGTCATTGGACGCGATGCGAATGATTTCAGTTAGAGCCTCATCTTCCACAATGTTAACGGGCCTACATGCAGTGGCCACCCACTTGGCTATGGCGACTAAGTTTGTTTTTAGTTGCGGAATCCATGTGCCTGTGCCGAAATCCATCCATTGTCGTGTGGTTCTGACGCAGAGGAGGAGGCGGAGAATTTGAATCACCTGAGTGTTTGGCCATTAAGTGGTACTTCAGACTAGTCGTGCTATGATGGTAACTCAGTTCACATTGACAGTACATGCATATAACTTTGGTTTTATCAACTGACCCATCTGGCAACATTTTAAAACTGAACTTCCCATTCATTAGTTTGTTAGCAGCGTCCATTGTCACGTCTTCCCCTTACCATCGCCATCCAAACAAATGGCATTGTGGGACGCACTTATTGAAAGAACGTTAATCTCGCATTAAAAAAAATAACGCCGTTAAAATTGTTGTGAGTTAACTCGTTAATAACGCAATATTTTTGACAGTAATAATATATATATATATATATGGTTATATACATATATGTATGCCCAAATTACACATTTACTCTGATGTGTGAGCCTGGCCTAATTCACTTTCTTCCTCTGTCCACATTTATCTCTGCTGAGTGTCATCCCTGCCTCATTCCGGCGGACTCCTCTCACCCTCCCCTCTTGAGTGGACTACAACCAACACTACGGTCCATGTCAGGACCGACTCTCCATCATAGAGGCCCTTCCTGGACACCCATGTTAGGCCCGACTCCCTTTCCTTGAGGCTTTGTGATTGACCCCCCCTCACAATGGCATTGTCAAATGGACCCTTATTGTTACCGCCATGACCCATATTACTCCTTTGAGTTTGACACTATGTCTGGCCGCTGCTACATTGTCCAGCCATAATTCCTGATAACCACCTATGGACTGACTACCATGTAATGTAAAGTGGGATAATGCTCTATTATGAACTATTATTAACCTGAAGCAAAAAAACATAGGCAACTTGTAGTCTGTCATGGTTATACTGATTGTATTTTTTCTGCATGACCCCTGGGTTAGGCCCTTGAGTCGTGGATCTGCCTAAGGTTTCTTCCTAGATTGAACATGAGGGAGTTTTTCCTTGCCCCTGTTGCTCTTGGTGTAAAGTACTTGGATAGTCAGACGATTTGTGGTGAGGATGGTGTTGTTACCGGCAGAAGGGGGTAAACCTGTTATGAAATCCAGGGAGATGTGGGACCAGGGTCGTCGGGGCACAGGGAGGGGTTGCAGCAGACTAGCAGGAGGCTGGGTAGAGGTCTTGTTCTGGGCACAAGTTGGGCAGGACTGGACGAAACGTTCAACGTCCTCTCTCAGGGCTGGCCACCAAAACCGCCTCCCAATGAAAGCCAGGGTCCTCCTAGACCCGGGGTGACAGGAGAGTTGTGAAGAGTGACCCCATTGCAGGACCTGCGGGCGTACAGAGCTCGGAACAAAGAGACGGTTAGTGGGACATTGGCTAGGACCAGCCTCGTCTGCTTGGGCCGCGATGACCACGGCTTCAATATCGAGACGGGCTGCCCCTACAATGCGGTGAGGTGGAAGAATTGGTTCAGGATCCGGGAAGTCTTTACTGGTGGTAAACTGTCGGGAAAGGGCATCGGGTTTGATATTTTTGTGGCCGGGACGGTAGGATAAGGTAAAATGAAATCTGGAGAAAAACAATGACCATCGTGCTTGTCTGGGGTTCAGGCGTTTGGCTTGGCGGATATATTGTAAATTCTTGTGATCTGTCCAGACAATAAACGGTACCGGGGCTCCCTCCAGCCAATGTCTCCACTCCTCCAAGGCTAGCTTGACTGCCAGTAGTTCTCTGTCGCCCACGTCATAGTTCTGCTCCGCCGGGGAGAGCCGATGGGAAAAAAGTCACAGGGGTGAATTCGGTTGTCGCTGGGTGAACGCTGGGAAAGAACGGCTCCGACGCCCACCTCAGAGGCGTCGACGTCCACAATGAACTGTAGATCTGGGTCGGGTTGGGTCAGGATTGGGGCGGACGTGAACCGTCTTTTCAATTCCTGGAACGCACTCTCTGCAGCTCTCTGCAAAATTACGAACAAATTTTCGGTAAAAATTAGCAAATCCGAGGAAACTTTGTAAGCCTCGGCGATTGATGGGGTTAGGCCACTCCAGGACGGCTCTGACCTTTTCCTGGTCCATATGGATGGAGCCGGGGGAGATGACATGGCCGAGGAAGGAGACAGTCTCTTGGTGAAATTCGCACTTCTCCGCCTTAACGTATAGCTCATTATCAAGCAAACGTTGCAAGACGGAGCGGACATGGGAGATGTGTTCAGGGAGGGACTTGGAAAAAATCTAAATATCATCAAGAAAAACAAAAACAAAACGATTTAGCATATCTCTGAGAATGTCGTTGACAAAGGTCTGGAAAAACACAGGGGCATTAGTAAGTCCAAAGGGCATTACCAGGTATTCGTAATGCCCTGACGCAGTGTTAAAGGCTGTCTTCCATTCGTCTCCCTCACGAATGCGGACCAGATGATAAGCGTTCCGCAAATCTAATTTCGTAAAAATCTTGGCCCCTTGTAACAGTTCGAAGGCAGTGGACATGAGAGGAAGAGGATAACGGTTCTTTATCGTTACATTATTAAGACCCCTATAGTCAATGCAAGGCCGTAGTGAGCCGTCTTTCTTTGAAACAAAGAAAAAACCCGCTCCGGCTGGGGAGGAGGAAGGGCGAATAATGCCCGCTGCCAGAGAGTCTTTAATGTACTTATCCATCGCCTCCGTCTCGACACGGGAGAGGGAGTATAGGTGCCCCCTGGGAGGTGAGGCACCGGGAAGGAGGTCGATGGCACAGTCATAGGGTCGGTGTGGAGGTAAGGATGAGGCATGGGACTTACTAAAGACAGGCTTGAGGTCCATATACATGGGGGGTATTCCCGACAGATCAGGGAACTCCTCCGAGTGGAGGGGAACAGTCCTAACGGGAATCCGATTCAGGGTGAGGCACGAGGACTGACAGGAAGGGGACCACCCCGCAACACGTCTCCCTACCCAGTCAATGTGTGGATTATGTTTGACTAGCCAGGGGTGTCCAAGAACTACTGGGGTGTCGGGGGAATTAATGACATAAAATTTAATAAACTCATGGTGTGAGGGTAAGGGTAAGACTCACCGGTCTGGTGATGTGTCGGATGGTGGCCAGTCTAACCCCCGTCAATGCATTAGCCACCAGGGTCTCGTCAAGGTTTTCGATGGCTAAGCCCCACTGGGCTACCAAGTCTGTGTCCACAAAACTCTCAACGTCTCTCGTCGTTGATCCTCCCAAGCGAGGATAGCTGGAAGAAGGGTTCGTTGGACGGATGAGGGGGAAGTCGGTGTCACGCTCACCCGTACCCCTCTTACGGGTGAGCGTTGGCTTTTAATGGGCACGTAGCAATAAAATGTCCAGGTTGGCCACAATACAAGCATAACTGTGAACGAAACCTGCATAGCCTCTCCTCCTGAGTCAACGTGTCCGGTCCACTTGCATTGGCTCGGGCGTGGGTACAAGAGCGGGTGGAGAAGTTGAGGAAGTCGCACAACGGGCAGGTTCCCCCCTGGCAGCCCCGGATGTCCTGAAGCGTTGGCGCTGCTGAAGTCTGGTGTCGATCCGGATGGCCAGGTTGATTAGTCCTTCACAGGAGTCGGGCAGATCGTGGGAAACCAACTCATCCTTCAGTTCCTCGGAAAGACCATTTAAGAAGGTGTCGAATAACGCCTCCTTTCCCCATCCGGAAGAGACCGCCAGAGTCTGGAAGTCAATAGCAAAATCCGAAACGGAACGGGAGCCCTGACGCAGGTGAAGAAGTTCGCGGGCCGCTTCATGTCCATGTTTGGAGCGGTCGAACACCCGCTTCATCTCGGCAGAAAATTCCTGAAAATTGTCACAGACAGGAGAATCATTGTCCCAGACCGCCGTCCCCCGCTCTCTGGCGCGTCCCGACAGCTGGGTGATCACGTAGGCGACCTTGGCCCGATCAGTAGGGAACGAACCGGGTTGGAGGCTGAAGACGAGGGTGCATTGAGACAAAAACGAACGACAGGTACCCGGCTCTCCGGCGTATCGTTCGGGTGGGGGAAGTCTTGGCTCGTGGTAGGTTGGGGTAGCGGAGACTAAGGGTGTGGGTGCCGAAGGCTCTGACTGCCCGATGAAGAGTTGGGATGGTTGATTCTGGGAAATCACCTCTCGGAGGCTTGTCGTTAGCTCCTGTATCTGGGTCTGTTGGCGACCGAGCAAAGCTCCATGCTGCTGGACGACCGCCGACACATGTCCGAAATCCGCTGGGTCCATTCTCTTGGTCTGATTGTACTGTAAAGTACTTGGATAGTCAGACGAACCCAAATGCAGATTTGCAAAAATTTATTTCTTAACAGTCTTTCAAAGAAAAAGTCACAGGGGGAAAAAGCTCAGAAGATCTATCAACAAAACAGTAATCCAAACGCGGGAAGGGAAAAAGTCCAAACAAAAACAGTGATCCAATCACAGTTAAATTATCCACAGAATCCAGGAGAAAAAACTCAGAAAACTTTGATGGCAAAAACACGGGACAGGAATCAAGGAACATAGACTCGAGGGAAGCGGAAGGTAACAATTCAAAAACTAGAGACTTACGACAGGTACACGGTCAGACAATCAGACAACGGGTAAAGGAGTGACTGGAGAATATATAGGGAGGAAAGTAATCTAACAAACAAGAGACAGGTGAGGTTCATTACGGAAATCAAAGACATGAGGAGCGGGTGCAAAAGGGGGAGGAGGGAAAAGGGGCAGGGCAAAAACCAAAACAAAAGCACATGGATGAGATAAACAAGACACAAGGGTAGTAGTACAAAGAGAGTCCAGAGGGTGGCGGGAGTAACAGGAAGTAGGATCATGACACTTGGGTGCTCCTTCTGTGAAGCACCATGAGACAATACTATTGTAAAAGGCGCTGTATAAATAAAACTGAATTGAATTGAATTGAATATGACTTACAACTAAACTTATGATTGAACTTGCTAACTGGTGTAACCAACTGCAGGAGAGGATTTTCTGCCAAAGGAGAAACACGGCCGACATGCTTAAGCAGACGCCATTGCTGAAGAGCTACGGGAGGTAGCTAAACATGTCAAACGACTCAGTAAAGCCATGATACGATGACATGAAGGGCGCCACTTGTTAATAATAGAGACAACTGCTTCGTTATTGAAGAACATTGTAATATGTTTATGAGACCAGGCTTCTCCCCAGAGAATGCTAGCAATGACAATGGGATAAATTTAGTACAGAGCAATAGAGGCCATGAGTTAGAAAAACAGTGCCCTCGGAAATAACCCCCAAAACCTGCAGAAGAAGCCGAATCAGTGAATAGATCAAGGGAATCTGAGGATTCGAAAGAATCATTGTAAAAAAAAGAAATGCTATTCCAGTTGGAGAGTAGCTGTGACCAGAATTTGAGATCTGACTTGCAACCTTCATCAAGGCAAACTTTGTCAAAGATTGTGGGCCAGTCTAGGATCAGACATCTTGAGGAAGACTGAAATGTCCCAGAGTATTGAATAATCGAGAATCGCCAGAAGGGGAGCTAAGAGAAACAGATGTAAACGGCTCGTCTGCCTTCCTACAGCGTTTTATTGTCTGAGTGGTTGAAGATTTGATGTCTCTCTTCCTAGTTTGTTTGCGAGGAGCCGGGGTGGCCTTTGTGTGAGAGTCAGGTGCTTTAGGGTGAGGGGGGCTGGGTTCTCTCACTGGAGGCTTTTGGGACATCCTGGCGCAGAATCAGCAAGCTGAACGAGGTCATCCCTCGAGAGGTCACTGGAGACTGGGATTCCCTGAATGGATAGGAGCTACGAAATAGACTTCAAACTGTGAGAAGCCCATGGAGAAGGTTTTCAAGGAGCAAACTATGTTGCAGGGGAATGACGCAAAGGCTTGCTGAGAGACATGGTAGCTGACAGTGACGGAATAGCAGATTTCGAAACGCCAGTGCCTAGAGCAGCAAGAGCATGAATGTTAGACGGGACTATATAGACAGGTGAGTGCAAGTGATTGGACAAGCAATGAATGACGTAACGATAGTCTTCCTGGTAGAACTTGCGCTAAGTTTTCATTTCTTTTTTTGCTTCAGGTCAGAGTAAAATAGTGGTGGGATTTTATAGTGAATGTATCAGATGCCAAAGATGCCAAATCTAAGGCAGTGAATACCTGTTTAGCACAGATTATTGCTTTCAGTCTTTTTGAAGCACAATAATGTCTTATAGATTTCCAAAGATATCCCCTAATTCAAGAAATGAATTTTCCTGATTCTGCCTGTCTTAAACCCCATTATCTATGGTATGAAAACCAAAGATATTAGAACAGCATTCTTCCAGGTTCTGAAAAAAGGAAAAATTTAATCATAGTAGTTTGTATAGACACAGACAGCAAGCCCCCCCAAATGCAAGGGCGGGGTTGGCATGGGGAAAAACAAGGATAAGTAGCGGTCGATTTATCATGTGAGTGGAGAAGCACTGCTACAAGTAGAGAAATTGCTTAACAATAATAGAACACCAAGTAAAATTGAATAAAACATATGGGATGCTTTGTCAATGCTTCTCTAATACTGTGCAGGTATAAATTCAGAGTTTCACGGGTTGCAGGCGGAAGTAGAAATACACATGGCAGGATTGGGCGGACACGTTTCACACACGTTGCAGGTGCAGGCGCTAATGGTCAGAAATTCGCCAGGAGCAGGCAGAAACGCAGTTCTCTACTGTGAACTAGCATGTTGCTAATTATCTACAGTGGGTAGCAAGAGCCCAAAACAAAGAGACCAATCACACGCTCCCTCTATCCATGGGGTCTGCGTCGTTTTGACGGATAGGATTGAAAATTGGGGAGGTATCCGTCAGCCCTTGGACAGATGTTTGGGACTTGCATGTCTACATATGGACACACACAGCCTAAATTACACAACCAATCCCACAGCACTACACCTAACACCAACAGGACAAGGAAGGGCCACTTAGCTTCGAATGGGGGAAAAAACTTCACTCTTCTCTTCCCCAGCAGCTGCGTAAGGGAGGCATTCGCCCACACCAGCCTCAGTTCCGACAGTCTTCGCCAGGTCTGAAGTCGCTATCCTGTGTCCACAACACCACACAAGCACTCTCAGGCCGCACCAAACCAAGCACTCTCTTTTAACTCTGCCGCCACAGCCAAAGAACACATGACCCAGCCAACTAACTCTGACTTTGCGTTTATCTCTTGAGTCTCTTTGATCAGAGTCAGGGAATGGGGAAACATCTCTGAGTCAGAGGTGAGATGCGGGACTCCGGAGTGCAACGGAAATCAGATGAACCAACAGGGAGACCCAGACGAGGAGGGAAACAGAGCAGAGGGGAGAGTCGCTGGTACTGGGAGCAAGGAAACCTGCAAAGAGCGGTAATTACTGAACAGCACAGAGAAGTACGCAGAACAAGATTAAAATAGGCACAGATCAATGCATGAGAGCGACTGACCGGAGGATTGGGAGGTGATTCGTGGGCAGCTGTTACAAACTGGAACTTTGAGAGTAACATGCAGGACACAGGTCAACAGGCTCGTAGAGTCTAGGGGTGATTTATTTACAAATAATAATCTATATCAGTGAAAACAGAATGGAATAAGGATCTAAAAGAACGGAAACAGGAGATCAAACAATAAGTCCAAAAGAGTAGAATGAGGCAGGCTGGTGTGGAGGCCCCAAACCCAAAGCGAGAGAGATATAAGGCTGCCACTCCAACATAAATGGAACCAGGACCAATCTCCACCCCAAGCCGCACCGGCAACACAATCAGCGCAGCCAACACAAGACAGAGACAGTGACACCTAGGGTGCAGAATTTGCAGATGATTTGCTCTCGAACCCAGGAAGCAGGAGGTGGACCGCGGCTCCGTAGTCATGCCGGAAGCAGGTCAGGATTACCGGGACTGAAGAGCAGGAATAGCCAGGTTGGTTTGGGTCGAAACTGTGAAGTCAGAGGAACAAGGTTGCAGAGCTGTGGCACATAGTGTGACATTCTCTCTCGCTTGCCTTTTCTCTCTCTCAATCCCTCAAGTTCATTAACTTGCCTGTACTGATGTACATTTGAAGGCAATGCATGTTAGATTTGTACAAAAGTATTTTTATACAAGTTTAGAAAGAGGAGAAAAACACCGATTGCAGTGTCTGAATTGCACCTATTACAGCCTGAGTAACCAGCCGCCGTGACCAGCGACTAAGATAAACCCCCGCCCCAACGCGGGTCCTGCGCCCCACTTCCTGCCTGCGTGGGACTCAGCAGTGGAGTTACAACTGTGACGGCCCAATGTGGTGAGCTACCCCAGACTGGGTTTTGTTGCCTTTAAGCACAATGCCTTGCTGTGTCTGGAGCACCCTTCCCTAAGAAATGTGCATGTGTGACTTTGCTGATTGCTGTGTTGTATTTCTGCACCTGTCCCAGTCGTAGGTGAGCCATTACCACTTCCACCGTGTGGGCCATCCAGGTAACCTCTCTCTGTTCTATGCAAAGGAACACTGGTAACTAATGTCTTGCCGTGTCTAAAACGCCCGTTGCCGAGGCCTTCTACTGGACAAACTGTGTAAGCTGCCACCCTGTTGCAGAGGCCCCCTCCTGGAAGAACTGTGTAAGCTGCCACCCTGCTACTGCCCAGCCCTGTTGTCGAGGCCCCCTCCTGGATGAACCGTGTAAGCTGACGCCTCTGTTGCCGAGGCCCCCTCCTGGACGAACCGTGTGAGCTGCCACCCAGTCCTGTTAAGGCCCCCCACTGGACGAACCGTGTAAGCCACCACCTCATTGCCACCCAGCCTCTGCTGTCGAGCCCCCTCCCCGTCTCTGCTGGATTTACTGACTTATGCCCAGGACTCTTTTAGTATTAATAATAATAAATAAAGAATCCTATTTTTTTATTCCTGACTCCTGCCCTGCTCTGTTGTGGGTTTGCAGTTGACTCCTTGGGTTAGTGGGTGATTAGTGAAGGCGAGTGCCCCTCCTGCGGGGTGACAACCTCATTTTTCCATAGAGAAAATTTTAATGAAATGAAAACCCTACAGTTCCTGAGGGAGGTTAGGCTATGCTTTAAAAGTGCCTACAGTATTCAATTCTTCAAGTGATTCCTACCTCCTATGTGAACAAGGTATAGATTACAAATGAGCTGTGATGTATGTACTAAAACAATGTATTTGCTTTATGCTTTAAATTTATTTAACTCATATTTGTTATCTGTGCACCAAAGTATACAATGATACATAGCTAGACAGTTATGTGGATAATCAGATTAGTGCATGATTGTAGACCTCCTTGTTAATGTAACCTTTGTCTTTACACAGGATTTTTTTCAATCACAACTAAGTTATATGGACTGTCTCTTCAAATGAGTGCTTCAATGAATGAAAGTATCTCTGCTGTCCTCAGAATTGCCAGCTTTGACATTCCACCTGCTGCTGTGTACCCTATTTTTATTATGGGTCTTTTGGTTTACTTCTTTTCTGTTCTCTCAAATATGACAATACTGGTGCTGATAGCTACTCAGAGGAGTCTCCACAGACCCATGCTTTACATCCTATTCAGCCTGCCATTGAATGATCTAATTGGAATTACTGCCATGTTTCCTCGTGTGCTAATGGACATTGTCATCATGAAGAACACCGTCAACTACCCCCTTTGTGTCTTTCAGGCATTTCTACTCCACATGTATGGGGGTGGAATTCCCTTCATACTAGCAGCAATGGCATTTGATCGGTACATTGCTATATGCAAGCCACTGAGATACAATTCAATTCTGACTTCACTTGGTGTAGCTGGTGTTATATCATTAGCTTGGGGGGTTAATTTTGTCTTAATTCTAGTTCTTTTTCTGCTTCAAATCAGACTAAAAAAGTGCAGGGATTTTATAATGAATGTATTTTGTGATAATTTCTCACTGCTTAGTCTATCCTGTAGAGAAGACCTTACAATTAACAATATTTATGGATTAGCCATAACAGTTTTTATGCACATAAGCACTGTGACAGTGCAGCTGTTCTCATACATCCAAATCCTTGTAACATGTGTCATGAACAAACAATCTGATGCCAGATCAAAGGCAGTGAACACCTGCTTAGCACAGATCATTGTATTTATTCTTTTTGAGATAGTTGGATTGTTCACAATAGCATCCTATAGATTTCCAAACATAACCCCTAATGCAAGAAATGTCTGTGGAATGCTGATTTTTCTAATTCTACCAGTTTTAAACCCAATTATTTATGGAATGAAAACTAAAGACATTAGAACAGCATTTTTTCGTGTTATCAAAAAAAGAAAAATTTCATCATCTTGGTAGGTGTATAAATGATTGGTACCACTTAACTTGACAGTTGAGTACACAACACATTGATAGCAGCTGTCATAAATTCCTTACAAAGCAGTCATTACTGTTTCATAAGACATGACTTAACATTCATACCCAACCTTTCATAAATGTGGAAGTCCAACTGTCTCAAAGCAACATTGCCGTATTTTGCACATATGCCTAATAAATGTCTGAAATATTACTGTTCTGGAAAGAATATATCAAAACCCAAATTCCAAATATTTGTGCATCATATTCTGTAAAACTATCTAATAATAATGTTCATACATACAAAAAAACATTAACAGACATACCATGGGTGTAAAGGAATTAATTAGGTAAACATTTAGATGTATCATTTTATTATTACTGTTGCTGGTTTTATTGTTGTCATATGTAAGGTCTGTTTCTTTGATATGTTTAGTTCATTAATGACCACTTGTAAAGCAAGAGATCTCTCTGTAAACAACAACCCTGCCCAAATCATTGTGTAATTTAAATTACTGAAGTTTCTGGTTCAGGCACATTTTGCAACATACACTCTGGCCCCCTATGCTTAAAGTTGGCCTATTTTGGTGACTCATAATAGCATCTTGTCCAAAGCATGATGTCCAAAGTAGTTATAATGCATGGATGTTCATCAGAATTTTTCATTCATTCATCTCCACAATTGCCTTGATACGTAAAAATCGGAGGACCCTATTTTGCAACCATGTTATTGCTTGATAATGCAACCAATAAAATATCTAATTATGACTTATCTAATAATGCCTTTGCTATGGCCCTCTCTATGTCTCGGCTGACAATATTGGAATGTAATATATGTATGCTGTTATTAAGGTTTGGGCACCCAACAGACTGCTGGACATGCATTAAATTAAAATGTGGTGACAGGTTGACGGCAAAGTAGTGATGTATGTGTGTGATGGCTCTAAACACATAGCCTAGGTCTATAGGTCTATAGATAACATCATTCAAGAGATAAAGCACAATATACCCGCGAACACAGTTGCACCAATTTGAGCAGGAGCAAATTATAATTTATGCCTAGTAAATGATTCTGTAAAATTTGTGCAGATTGGTGAGCATAGTAAATACAAACAAGCAAGTCATTTAATTGTATGTCAAAATGATAGACATTTTTTTTCCATCATAGTTTTATGATCTGTTAACGACGAAAATATTCAGTTAATGCACCCTCAGAACGGAGCTCTCCTCCAACATCTGTAGTGGTGGTGCTATTAATAAGCCAAACCACAGGTTGGTGATGTGCACTATTCAACCAGCTGACCTGCAGCAAGGTATAATCAAACTAGATGCACCGCATAGCGGTACATGGTATGACCGCCGCAGTGTATTGAAATGTGGGAACCCTTGGTATGATGAGTTTGTGGTAGGTCAGTGTTGTGAGATGAGAATTTGTTTGGAAATTATTTGCTAGAAGTGGGAATGGATGTGGGTTTTGATTGAATGACATTCTGAGTGTTTGTGTAGTGTGTAAGAGTGATTTGTGAAAGCATCTTTCTACAGTAGTAAGACGTTTTTATGGTATGTGCTATGCTTTTAGAGGTCTTTGTGCTGACATCTTTTCTGCAGTTCCCACCTTCTCAGTCCAAGATATCAAGATAATCCCAAATTTTTGCATTTACCCATATCACTAGGTGGCGCTATGCTACAAAAGAGTGTTTATGGCCTGGGTTGATATGCTACCGGCATAGTAACACAAAATTGTTGTCTTGGGCAAAATCATGACGAGTTATTTAACAAAAACTGTTTTTGGACACCTAGCTTCGGTGAGAAACATTGCCCCCTGTGACGAAACGTCACAAAATTTGGTGCACGTGACAAGAAAGCTGTTTAGAGTTTGCGTCAAATCTAATTTGAGCAATTAGAAGCCAAGATATGGACTTTTAAAGAATTTTAAGCTACGTTTAGAATTTTGATTGACATGTAACTTTGCAAGGGTTCATCTCAAGATAAATCCTTTGATATCTTTTTGTCTCACATTGTCACATTGTCTATAGATGACATATACCAAATTTGGTGAGATTCACATGAACGGCCTTTGACGAGTAAGTTTACTTTCACTTTCGCGATTTTAAAATTTGGGCATCGACAGAGGTGTCAAAAGTACACACGTTCTTTACTCAAGTATAAGTATAGATACTGGTGTTTAAAAAGACTTGTAAAAGTTGAAGTACTGACTTTTGACTCAAGTTAAAATGAGGGTAGAGAGTAGAGTCAGGGTCTAATACATACTTAAAGTATAAAAGTATAAAGTAAGCTTGCAAAGGACAAAACCACCATTTTAGAGAAAAGCTTACTGAATTCCATGTTCAAGTGCAAGCAGTGAAAAATTAAGTAATATGAATACAAAAGGCTCCGTCGGCCAATCTTTTCTAAACATATACAAACAATGGGTATGATATTCAAATGTTTTATTGGTATGCAAATACAACATCTATGTGAGAACTGCCCACATAAGTGTTTGTGTGTTGGGGGGGGGGGGAGGCAAGAGAGACAGCCAGTGATGTGACCCTTAAGTTCCTTCAAAAACAGGAAACTAACTACACTACTGCCAAGACCTCATGTATAACTTTACATGACTGTCTGTAAACATGGTGTGCACACGTGTGAACACAGAGAGACTCCAAACAACCATACATAATAGGCCGTGTGTGAGTGAGCAGGCACAGCGGTGGTGTTTTGGAAGCTGATATTCCAAACAGTCGTCTTCATCTAAAATGGCTCCAGCTTCAACAAACGCAACGTTGCCATTCTCCATTTCATCATCATCATCATCCTTCTCATCATTGTCTACTTCACCACTCTCTGCTGCAAGTGCCAGATTGTTATTTTCATCAACATGACCATAAACTCTAAATGCCTTCACAAAGTTAGAGCCGTTGTCAGTCGTGGTACGGGTGATCTTTTCACGGATGTTAAACTCCATGTGAATTTCATTCAGGTCACTGACAAGGACAGAAAAGGTATGGGACCCTTTAAGCTGTTTGCAGGCTAAGGCAGCACTACGTCTCTGCAGAGTTTGGGGTTCGATCCAATGTGCTGTGTGTCGTAGTTGCAATAAACTCAATTTTGAGCTGTTTTCAGATTATTTTTCATGACCAATGTAGCGTTCTCTACTCTGTTTTTAAGAGTGCCGCGTGACATCACTGAAACATCAGGTTGAAGGTGAAGAACTAGCGCTTGGAAACCCTGCTGCTCAACAACAATCAGTGGGTGCAGGCCTTGAATGACAAAATTCATGACGACTATCAACACTAGCCTGTGACACTCGTCTGGTCTCCCTTAGTTTTGGTTTTTTGGAGGCTGGGCCTCCAAACAACTGTGAGCCTTTTGGAAGTGAGGTTTGTGTACCTCTCCAACTGATTTTTGT
This sequence comes from Tenualosa thibaudeaui, assembly GCA_027481765.1. Taxonomy (NCBI): domain Eukaryota; kingdom Metazoa; phylum Chordata; class Actinopteri; order Clupeiformes; family Clupeidae; genus Tenualosa; species Tenualosa thibaudeaui. Next base: position 5,752,196 of record JAIFZK010000130.1, on the reverse strand, counting down.
GTTTTCTCTGAAGGTGAAAAGCAGGTGTGCACACACACAAACACAGAACATTAGACTACATGAAATAACATAATTTCCTTTCAATAATATCTAGCTGTACATGAAACAGAGTATGCCAAGTAATGTTAGGTTGAGTGAAGTGAATATGACCTTATTTTCAAACTGCAATGATAGCTAGCTAACATAATGAACCTAACTACTTCATGCTAGCAAACCAAGACATATATATCGCTGCTAGCCGAGAACAGCATTGCCAACGCAAATTAGACGAGCCACTATTACTGAAAACAAAGCATTAACTATCCATGACGAGAAACATTTCTTACCTCCACGTGTTTTTTTCAAATTTGAAGGCCAAAAGTGTGTGGCGTTTTGGTACGCATTCTCCAGAACATTTCTCTGAGGTAAGGCCAGGAATGTGGCATGCGTTGCTGATCTTCACTTGATTCTCCATCGCCCAAGGAATCTCCAACCCAACCCGAATCTCCATTAACAGTTTCACCACTCTTATCACTCATTTCTCTGAGCTACGATTCTTGCCGCCACTGCAAACACGACATGATTTGAGTTGCCTGTTTTTTTTCTTCTCGGTTTACGTTCACAGTCGTGTGTGTCAGAGCGTAGACAAGTGCACCAATAGGATTGTCACAGCATCAGTCACGTTGTCTGCACGGCGTGTATTATTGATGTGGAATAGGTCAAATGCGTTGCAAAAGAGCATAATAAATGTCATTTAAACGCTGGAGTAACGACCCTGATTTGAAAATGTAGGGATACTCATGCTAAACTGTACGAAGTAAAAGTCAAAATTTGGCCCAAAAATAAATAGTGAAGTAAAGTATAGATACCCAAAAATTCTACTTAAATACTTCCCATCACTCGGCGTCGACCAATGTTTTCAATGCGTGAGGGTCAATGGATTTCAAGACAAAAAAAATGGGCGTCGACCAATGTTTTTTTTTCAATAGGCAATAGACATTTTGTACAATTACAGTACCCCCTATGGGCCAAATTTTATGGTACTTCCTATGTTTTCAGAGTACATTGTGATTTGTGCAGTTCCCGCCTTCTCGGGCCAAGATATTGGCAATTCAAAATCTCAATTTTTGCATTTACCCACTAGGTGGCGCTATGCTACAAGTGAGTCTTCTTGTTGGGTGAAATGTTCATTGAGTTATTCAGCAAAAACTTTTGGCCGTGTCCCCCTCTTTGATGGACACTGGCACAGCGAGGGGGTAGCTTCTAGAGGGAAAGCTTCTAGTCGCTCACATCCTTCTAGGGCCACATGCCTACAAAGATGTCCCAGCAATTGTTGATGGAAAATCGGGGAAAAAAAGGGGGGGGGGGGGGGGGATTTGACAAAACCAATATGACCGCTTTCCAACCATTTTAGAAATAAGGGAAATATTTAAGAAATAAGAGAAATATTTCTGTTCTTTCTACTTTTAATTGTAATTTAATCTCATCTTTAATGTAAATTTTACATCATAAGAAACTCCTCTGTTTTCTCAATATAACATACAAGGCATTGTGTGACGTCCCTGTTTTGCACTGGTGTTACCCGGAGGATTTATTGAGGCTATATATATGTATATGTTCAGCTCAATCAACTGACAATGACTCAGTCAGTGTGGGACACATGGTCAAGTATGTTCTTTCCACTACTTATAATATTTCTTACAATTGTTATGTACTGTACTGTTGTATAATGTTGCAAAATGGGCAGTCATTTGTATTACAAGGCGTTTATTGACATATATTTCTATTTTTAGGTGGGGAATTCAAAAGGACTTTGGCTTACTGACATAACTTTGATCTTAATCCTCATTGCACTGGCACTCCAATACACCAGCCATGTCTCTCAATTCATCAAGTTCAGCAACTATTTTAATTTTACCTTCACTCAGCTTTAGTGAATCCGCCAGAGTTCCTGCTCTTGTTTTTTCAACAATTACATACCTCACAATCATGTGTTCAAATTTGATGATTGTTGTGACTATTGTTGTAAACCATAATCTGCACAAGCCTATGTATCTGCTCCTTCTTAATTTACCTGTTTGTGACATGATGGGTGCAACTGCATTTTTTCCCCAGATTATTTCCAGTATGCTGTGTGAGCCAAGAGTTATATCATACTGGGCATGTGCACTACAGGCATTTCTTGTACACACATATGGTGGTGGATCTCTTCTCATACTGACAGCCATGGCTTTTGACCGTTATCTTGCTATCTGCACTCCTCTGTCATACAATAACAAAATGACCAGTTATAACCTGGTTAAAATTATCAGTGGTATTTGGCTTACTGACATAATTTTGATCTTAATCCTCATTGCACTGGCACTCCAATTCAAGATTTGCAGGAACACTGTGAGTGATATGTACTGTAACAACCCCTCCCTGGCAAAACTGACTTGTGAACCTACACACGTGAACAACCTCTATGGTCTGTTTACTATAGCCTTTTTTCAGGGAGTTTCACTTTCTGTAATTCTGTTCACATATTTACAGATCCTCATCACTTGTGTTTTCAAGAAACAAGCAGATGCCAGAAGGAAAGCTATTCAGACATGTGGAGCTCATTTAATAGTTTTCTTATTTCTGGAATTTAATGCATTTGTTGCTTTACTTTCCCATCGTATAGAAACTGCATCCCCTTCGTTACGGAGAGCTTTAGGGGTATCTGTGATGATATTTCCTCCACTATTAAATCCCTTAATATATAGCTTAAATACTAAGGATATCAGAAGAAATATTTTGATGTTTCTAAAAAGGAAAACATCACCCTTCTAATTTGAAGTGTTATTTGTTCTTTATATACATTCTCTAGGTTACATGTGAAGAATTATGGTGCACACATGTACTGTATCTGTCTGCACTGCCCATGTCCCATTAAACATTTTTTAATGACAATGATATATTTCTACAATATACAGTATGCCAATAGTTATTTACAATGTTTGTTTGTTTTTACCGATAAAAGCGATATCTGATTAGTAATTAAATATGAGTTTGCATGAGTATGGAATTTTTTGCTCTCAAGACCACGACTAGCTAACCAAACCAAACCAAATCTAGGAAGTTTTGTAGGGCCTAGCGATGAGCGGTAGACCTCCCATGTCCAAGGAGCAGCATCAATGGATGCACCTCAAAATGCCTGTGTACACAATTGAGTAGCACAACAACAAATCATTGTTGACATATGTTAACATCAGTTAACATCATGTTTGACCGCCTATATTTAATACCATGTAATAATATCAAACTCAAAACAGCTATATTAATGTAAAAATCACCCAATCCAGACAGTGTGTATTTCACACTTCAAGACTGGCATGACCAAATGCAAACCAAAACAGAAAACAAGCTATACCAGTACCAGATGTACCAAGAGTGAAACACTAGTCTCAGAATGAGCAAATACAGGCCTACTTATGGTTGATAATAGTGTGCTTTCCAAAGTGCTCAAAATGAGGCTGACAGAGGTTTCAAGAACTTAAATCGCTCAAGGAATACATACTGGATGGGAAGCGTGGTCTAAACACATAACATGCAAGGTGCCCTAACCCCTTGCCCTGTCTTTTGTCCTTAGATTACATGATTATTTAAAGTTGGGGACTTAATAACCTACTCCAGGCACTGATGAATGAACCAGTAAAAACTCATGTCTATTCCTCTAAAATATACATATCTAATGACCTTATTTAATGGCCTCTTAAAATAGCTTACAATTTGTGTCATTTAGTATTTTATGTTGTTTATGTTACATTATGTCGCCTACTAGCATAACCTCCCTGACAACACACTAATCTATCCAACAAACAAATTAACAGGAATAATTACTTAGGCTACAGTCTCGATCTTCAGTCAGATCAGATTGTGTTTCTTGTCAGGTCACATCCATTTGCTACTTGTATATAGCTTATATATATATAGTATACAGCATATATATATATATATATATATATATATATATTTGAGCCTATAGCGTACATAGCTTTAAAGAGAACTATGTGTATCTTATTCCAAGACACCACACATGCATACCCTGAATGTTTTTTGTCATATGCATCACCTCCACCAAGAAAATGATGCTGCATTCTACACAGCTAAGTTGTTGGACTTGGAATGGAAAACTTCCTGGTGAACTACCGTCACCTGAGCTTTTTTGAATTTGGAGAGGTTGTGCATGACCAAGGAGGTGTCATGAATGTGATATATGGTATATCTTGTATATTACTGTATTTATTGTTAACTGATCACTAGCCTATTGCTCTACTCTCTTTCAAGAGTAAAAAGTAAAAGTAAAATGTAATGTGGCATTGTTACATTAATCTAATATAATATGTGCATCGCTCATCATGGTTTCAGCTCAGTCACAGCTAGTGATGTTGAACATTTTGGCAAAATCAAAAGCAATGTACTGTGAGCTGCGTTGAGGTAAAGATTGGGCAAACAAAGTGTGAGGGTGGAGTAGAGTGGTACGAGTAATACTGGTTTGATTGCAGCAATAGGGAAAAAAGTAATGTGAGTGTGTGTGTTAGGTTTGTTGGTTGGTGGGTGGTGGAGAGGAATGCAATGTGTGGAAAGCAGTATCCCTGCTATATTGAATCACATTGCAATTTAAAACGCATGTGCAGTTTATATTAGAAAAAGTGGTGGGGACAAAAAGGTTTAAGGTCCCTTATACCATAAACTGGATCCTTGAAATACCACACCCAGGTGGAAAAGAAGCGCAGAAAGGTGCACTTAATTAGCTGCTAAATTAGATGAAAAAACACAAGTAAACTCATCTGTTTCACAAGTGTTTTTATCAGATATTGTATCCTATGATGTTTGTTGTGCTTAGAAAATTCTTTAATGGGATGTGTTTTCAGCATATGAAACCTTGGGTAGGTAGGTTTCATAAAGGTGTTGTGGTGGTGTGAATCAAATGTTTCATGTCGTTGCAAGCAGTTTCAAACCATTGGTAAACATTCAACATGTCAAATCGCAGTTTCAAGGTTTTAGGATGTTTTTACTTCACAGCTTTAACCTAGGCTACCGATAACAAGATGTCAGTCCAGCAGAGATTTTGTCAATGGAGATGGAAAGAAATGCTTATTAGATTTTCTTTTCAAGTTGGTGAATTTTTAGGTGAAGCCATACTGACCATGATCATGCAGACTGCAACAGGGATTCTGAAAATGATTTTGTAGCCTATTGTTGCCTTACCATGCACCATATCTTTTTCTCTCCTGCAGGAATTGATTAATTCTTACATTTACATTTATGAACTCACATAAAACTTACATTTATGAACTATCAATTAATTCAGGACCAGTCTCCCCTTGAGCAACTCAGGGTTGAGTGCCTTGCTCAAGAGCACAATGGTAGCAGCTGGGATTCAAACCCACAATTCCAGGCCACTTGCTTGCTAGCAAAGTTCCTTAAACATAGCTTGTCTGTTCCATAGATATTATACAGTAACTATATAATAACTATGGTCTGTTCAGTTTTAATAGAATTCCAAACAGAATGATTGAGTTTTCAAAGAATGGTGAGGGCCAGAATAATAACTGGAAAAAATGCATGATTTAGGGCCGTGGAAAACAATTACCATTGTAGTATGAGGCATAATGTGAGGTTTGAAAAACTTCATTAGATGAATGAGCCTTCGTTGACTGGGCGGCATGTCCTTTAAGACCTTCATGTCCTTCATGTGCTTCAAGACCCCGCTAAGCGACCTAGCTCTTCTCATGACATTGTCAACTAACCAGAAGAAAAAAAACATAGAAACCTTAATGACAAAGATAATGATTCCAAACAAATAAATGACAATAAAGTTGAATCTAATCTAATCTAATGATCTTCATAACATACATGACATTGCAACATAATCTTGCAGTCTTACTAGGAATCTATGTTTATCTATGTTCACAAAGAGATATCCACACCTCTCATAAATCCACCGAAGGTTGCTCTCTTGGGCCTCACTTGCTTTAGGATGTGCATGGAAGCCTACTTTGAATTCTGAGGCAAATAGCATGAGAGAAATTAGAAATTTAAAAAGTTTTAAATAATGCCCGTTTTACCATTTTAACCACTCCCCAGTTCATACTCCCATTTATTGACAGTCAGATTGGCCTTACCAACCAAGTGTGGTTGGATTGTATTCATTGTCTTTTTCCATGGCTTGTCTTTGGCCATGTGTCCCTAAACTCTTCTGGCAATAAGTCCCACCCAGTACTAAATGCACTAAATATGACTGACACAAACGCTAACCAATCATTGCCTTCATTGGTCAGGCAGCACAGCAACTTAGAAAATCGGAGTAACTGGCAACATTAAAGAGATCATATATCTGCATATTTTTTCAATTTAGTCTGCAAGATCTGATTAGTTGCACTCATTTTAGCCTGCTGAAAGTGGAGAGGTTGCAACTGTCTCTGCCACTGAACAAGCCAGTTACACTGTCTCGGGGCACTGTCCTGCGGAAGTTGCGTACTGTTGCAACTGTCTCGTGCCACTGAACAAGCCAGTTTCAACTGTCTCGGGCCACTGTCTTGCGGAAGTTGCGTACTGTCTTGTGCCAGTTAGGTATTGTCTTGCGGCACAGTCTTGCGGAAGTTCCCTAATGCTTTACTTAGCCCTTAGCAGACGGCCCATTCTAAAAATGGTACTGATGTCTTTAAACGTCATATCTCGGCAGTCCAACCACCAATTTGATATCTAAAAACTTCCCCATAAAAGTCACACATTAAGCTATACAGTGATACCATTGTTTTCAGAGTTTATGGTGCGATTTTCTTTTGATACGTCAAGATAAGATATGAAATGCTTTCTGCATCAGGAATGGCAGTGACATGTCATCTGTCTTCAACTTTACATCGTTCAAAGGAAAAGACATCGGATAAACTGAGGTAAATGGTCTATTGATTTGTTAATGTTAGGATATGTCTTGTTTATTAGTTGAGAAATGTCAGTATTTACTCATCTTCCATAGTTTGTCTAGCTATGTCAATTAACAAATAGCAAATTGAATTTCTTTGGCAGGACTCATTTTTGAGTTATTGTTGTGTTTGACAAGTGTAGGGCAGAGTAAAAAGGTGGGGTAGGTTAAGGGGATAAAGGCGAGAGGAAATGGGTAGGTTTGGAGATGAGAGTGATATTGCACATTGATATACCAATTATTGCACATTGATTAACATTGCACAGCAATGATTGTCTTGTGCTGTGTGTAGTGGATGTTGCACATTGAGGGTGATATGTCACAGAGTGCAGATATTGCACAGTATTCAATACCATTAAATTAAATATTGCATAATAGTTAAAGCGTATAGACTGTGTTGTCAGTGCATTTTTCAGTTTAGAGTGGTTATGACTTTTGGGAAGAAACTGTTCCTAAGTCTGTTAGTCCTTGTGTTAATGGACCTGTAGTTACTCCCTGATGGCAACAGGTCAAACAGTTCAAAGCCAGGGTGGGACCCGTGGTGTAGCTACTGTGATACAGTATGTCATGCGATGTGATGTGATGAGCAGAGAAATAAGACAAGTTATTCAAAGTTATGTGTTTTGTTTCTATTTCTTAGATGTATGGAGAGAAGAGCCAGTTCTCTCATTTGCTGGGGTCTCACAGAAAGGAGGCCGAGGATCAGCTCTAGGTCATCGTGGAAGACAACTTGGAGGCATGGATGCAGAGGAGGAGGACTTCCTGGACAGGTAGCTGTTGGATGATGACAAGCTGGAGAGTGATCCACCATCATCTTTTTCATGCCATAATTTCATATATTTACAGTTTTATTATTTAGCAGTAAGTTTTATTACTTAGCAGTGGCGTCTTTTGGCAACCTTTTGATTTCCTGTTGTGACATTCAACTTGGCAGTGGAAGTAGATGGGACATCCTGCTTTCTGCTGGCTATATTAGCCCCACTGTACAACTTTGCCTAACCCTCATCCACAAAACAAGTTTGGTATTTTTGAGTATAGAGTAAATACACTTTATTACTATTACTTTGCTGTACTGTTTTGTACTTCTCTGTCAGACACACTTTGTTACACTGTTGTATTGAGTTCCCTTGCCCTTTTCACTTTTTATCACCTTGGATACTTTTACTTTCCCATAGCTTTTTGGCTTCTCCTCCACTATGCACACAGGTATCCTTTACAGTTACAGGTATCTCTTACAGTTGTTTCATTCTTCTGTGAGTGATCTATGGCTGTGTGTATGTATGATGTTGTGTATAAGCTGTACACCTTCATTTCCTTCAGGATAAATAAAGTATTTATCAAACAGATTTGAACACTAGTCAAAATGTATTGGTCTGGTGTACATGCAGTACAGCAGCTATTAAAAACACAATTTGATTTCTTTATTTGTTTTTTTATATATTTTTTGTTTGAAAATACTCAAAAATTTATGTAATATGAAAATGAATACCCAAAAGATGTTATCTTTCAATGGCTATCAATCACAAAAGCACCAAAAACAGAGTGGGAGGATATAGGATATATCAGGTGGGAGGATATATCAGTGTGCGTCTTGTTAGTACGTTTTGCTTAGCAGACTAATTTTAACACACACACATACACACACAAATGCAATGACCCACTGGGATAACAACTTTTATTAATTTGTTTACTAGTGCCGCTCTAGTACTGATGCTCAATATTGTATTTCGCTACAGTACTGTGTCAGGATACCCTCCTGAAGCTTCTGTTTCTAGCAACCAATCAGGGAACAGAAATTGAAGGCTGTTCACCATGGGCATGCTTTACTGTGATATAAGAGTATAAAACCTCTGCAGATAGAGCAGAGGGTATTTTATTCCCCTCACAGTGGATGCCAGATGAATTAGTCAGATGAAGTAGTCTTATTGCCTTTGTTTGCTATGTATAGTTCTATAGTAGGCATAGTAGAGAAAAGGTGAGTGAAGCAGTTGGTGTTATTAATATATGATCTAACTCACATTAAATGCTAGTAGTAACATTTACATTAATATTATTTATTAAGTATTTGGTTATTTTGGTCATTGTAAAAATATCAACATCAGTGGTTTTAATAATAATAGATGTGTATTTTTTCCTTTGCCAGGACATCAATTAGATAATCTATCTATCTATCTATCTATCTATCTATCTATCTATCTATCTATCTATCTATCTATCTATCTATCTATCTATCCATCTATCTGCTGATTATCATCTGTACAATTGTGATATACATAAAAGAGAAGCGTAAAGGTAATATGCAAGTTATAAGCCTTACATTACAGTATATCTATTGTACTGCGATACACAATGATGAAAAACCATAAAATTGTTTGTTGTTTGTCAATTAAATATCTTAGTTTAACATTGTCAAACATAAGTGAAAGGGCTTTCTTTACTTTGTAGGTGATTACCTGGAAAAGTACAACAAAATCACTTATGGCCTCTAATATGTCTGTCTATCCAGTCCTCTGGACAGCTTTGACACTGGAAACACTGAGGCTTTCACCACCAAATAATTACCCAGCATTCATTTGTGGGACACTAACTTACTTAATTATTGTTATTAGCAACACAATGATTCTTTATGTTATTTTCAGCAGTAAAGATCTACATAAACCTATGTATATTTTATTATTGAACATGCCACTCAATGACCTGGTGGGTGCGACTGCTTTTTTCCCACAAATGGTCTTTAGTCTTTTGTCCCAGAATATTTTCATATTGCATGTTGCATGCATCTTGCAAGGATTTTTTGTACACTTGTATGGAGCTGGAGCCCTTCTCATTCTAACTGTAATGGCATATGACAGGTATGTTGCTATTTGCAAGCCTCTGAGGTACAACTCAATTTTCACAAATGGCTACCTGATTAGACTCATTGTTCTCATGTGGGCTGTGGACTTCAGCTTGATCATAATTTTATTTTCACTGCTGACGCGGCCTACAATTTGCGGGACAGAAATAATGGATCCATTCTGTAACAACCCTGCTTTAGTTAGGCTTACATGTGGTGACACAAGTATAAATAACTACTATGGTCTTTTTATGGCAGCATTTCTCCAAGGTCTGTCATTGTCTGTGGTGATTTACACTTACTTGCAGATTCTAATTGCATGCTTCTCCTCAGCAAATAGAACTAATGCAAGAAGCAAGGCTCTCCAAACCTGTGCCACACATTTGATGGTTTTCTTGATTTATGAGGGCACAGTCTTATTCGGTCTTCTTTCTGTTCGCATGCAAGGTTTACCAAAAGGTTTGCAAAGTTTTTTTGGTGTACTAATGGTCACATTCCCTCCACTTGTAAACCCTTTGATATATGGCCTAAAAACTAAAGAAATTCAACAGAAAATTACCATCGTCTTCAGGAAACAGATGTGATTAACTGTTATGAAACACTTGAGTGTTTAGTAGAGATTGACATACCTTTGATGTTTGTTTAAAGGAAATGTTTACAAATCCTTATTAGTGATCCAGTATTAAAGCGGTTGCTATCAGATCACAGAGCACAGTGAATGTGTGTAGTTTGCTGAAATTAACCTCTATATATCTGTGTGTCCATCTGAATGTGATCAGTACTACACAGTTAAATGTATTTAAACATTGTAACTGTTTGTCTACTCTTCAACTAATGTATGGTCACAATGTATTTACTCACTTTAGAAGTACACTGTTTGGCTTTGCTTAATTGTTGTCAAGCTGTTTGTTATGCAATTTAAGTTGTAGGCCTACACCTTGTCTCATTCCCTCTGCAAAGAGGCATGACTATTGCAAGATCAGTTTAACAAGACTCGTATACAGTTTTGAAAGGTACAGAGAAAAGTTGCTTTAAAATGTTTTCATTATCCATTGCTGATATAACAAGTCATAACAACACCACAATACCATAACCATATAGCAGTGATGTACAATACAAATACTGTGATAATATTAGATGCACCATGAAAGAGTTTGTGCCTTTGAAAATACTGCATTAGCCACAGTTTATTTTAGAATACTTCTTTGTATAACAAAGCACTTGGTCAAAGTGGTTAACAGTGACAAAATATATTTATAGCTCCATGACATCACTCTTATACAATAATAATACAATCTGATACTACAGAGAGTTCAGTGTGAAACTAAAAGCCACATGGCTGTAGAGCCTGAACTAAGATAGAGTTAAGATGACCACTAGACAACCTATAACTCAGGTTTACAGAAGGATGACAACGGTAGTATTTTAAAAGCAAATGCATACATTTTTACAGTTCATATTCAAATCATATCACAAATATTGTCAAACATGAAAAATAAATAAACAGATAAATAAAGAACAGAAAAACAGACTAACTAATTTCAAGATGGACACAGAAAGGTTCAACATGTTTTGACCTTTTGGCGACATGGCCTGTATAGGGCTGTGTTGGAAGTACTCTGTATATCACTTTAAAGAACACTCACTTAAATAACACATTGTGTTGATTGTATAAAAAAAAACTACTGAGATTGAGGAGACAAAGGACTTCCTTAATTATCACAAAGACTTCTTGCATTTGGGGACCTTTCAGCTCTGGCTTCACAGCCATTGCGGCCCATCATGTAACTGTCTCATAAGGCATTGCCTGGCGCATAGTCAGTTTCTGGCCAGTGCATTAGCAAAAAATACACCAGGCACCCCCGTTGTCTAAATGCAATGTGCCCAGTGGTTGTGTTTTCCAGAAATATGGCTTGTTTGGGTGCAATGTTCAATTTGTTCAATTTGGAGCTGTAGAATGGTGGTGTAGTTGCACTACTTGGCAAAGCTGCCATTAAAATACAAAGCAACCAAAGATCTCACACTGCTGGCTCTTTAAAAAAAAAAAAAAGCAAGATGCTGCTCTCATTGGTTTATGGCGTGTTATGCCCAAAACACATAGACAATGGTTACACAATACATCCAATGCATGACCAGAGTGAAAAACCACTGAAAGAGGCTACCCTTGTTCCCCAGATCAGAGTTGATCAAAGGTCTGAAGTGTTCTTTCCAGTCTATCAGGTTTTATGCAGGTTCAGAGCCCAACGGGCCTCCGACTTTTCTTATGCCACGGTGACTTTTGATGGCCAATCAAAATAAAGATTTCTGCTCTGGGCATTTACGGACACCCTCCTCGACCAATCAGCAGCCTCCATCTTATTTCATGTTGATAGAAGTTTCCCTTAGTCATTTATTAAAAATAAACATAATAGCTGAAGGACACTCAGCCAGCAGTTTATCAACATTAGCTCAGAAGTGTCTCCATGTACACAAGTTTGAGCTTCATGCAGTAAATGCACTGAAACACATTCACATATGGTTAGCAAGTCAGTCTCATATATCTATCGCCTATGGCAGGGGTCTTTGACATGCAGTGCCAATAAGAGTCATGTTCAACAAGCCTATTGATTTTATGCATAATTATGGCCCACATTTCCAACATGAAAATGTGTTTCATTCAGGGTTTTGAACCAGAATTTTTTACCAACTGGTTTTGCCAAACGTTACTAAACGACTAAACATTACCTACAATTATTACAAACAAATCCTGCTGTTGCCCCAGTCCTAATACAAGCTTAGATCAGCAGATTAGTGTGTTTCTTGCTATAACTGAATGTTATCTTTCCCTGCCAATTGTCTGCATTCTGCATATAAAAATGAAGCACTGCTGCGCTACATTAGAGGTGTAATCGGTTATGCTAGTGCTTAACGACCACTTTTTGGTGGGGTTGACGTTGTTGATTTTTAGACATTCTGACCCAGTCATGCAGGGGCCACTGGACCCTTGGACCCCCCACTTCCAATGCCAGTAATACAGTTTCAGCAAATTAAAAATTCTGCTTTGTTTTTTTACTCAAGGGTCAGTACCAACTCAAAGTGGAAAACATCCCACTTTCTAAGTTATAACATTTGTGTTGACATTTCTTTATTTTACTGTCAAATATATATTCCATCCATTTCATTTATTACCATTTCAATGCATCAAGGCTGTAGTGTACGTGATATGCAGATGGAGATGGAGAGAAATGCTCTTTTTTCTTTTCAAGTTAGAGCAGTTAGTAAATCTTTAGGTGAAGCCATACTGACCATGATCGTGCAGACTTCTACAGGGAATTTAAATTTTTTTAAATGTTGCCTATTGTTGCCTTACTGTGGACCATAACTTTCTCTCCAACAGGAATTGATTCATTCTTACACTTACATTTATGAACTATCAATTAGTTCAGGACCAGTCTCCCCTTGAGCAATTCAGGGTTGAGTGCCTTGCAAGGGCACAATGGTGGCAACTGGGATTCAAACCCCCAAATCCAAGCCACTAGCTTGTTAGCAAAGTTCCTTAAACAAACTGTTCAATAGATATTAAACAGTAACTATATAATAACAGAAATGGAACAGAATTCCAAACAGAATGAGTTTTCAAAGAATGGCGAGGGATCACAATTGGAAAAAATGCATGATTTAGGGCCGTGTTCAACAATTACCATTGTAGGACGAGGTGTGATGTGAGGTTTGAAAAACTTCATTAGATGAAACAGAATTTTAAAAGGGGTAAATAATGCCTGTTTAACCATTTTAACCACTCCTCAGTTCATACTCTTATTTATTGACAGTCAGATCGGTCTTACCAAAGGATTGTGATTGGATTGTTTTCATTGTCTTCTGGCCATGTGTCCCCTAAACTCTAATGGCAAGTAAGTCCCACCCTGTACTAAATGCGCTAAATTTGACTGACACAAACACTATTGGTCAGGCAGCGCGGCAACTGAGAAAATCATAAGAAATGGGCACATGAATGACTACATGGCCACTATATTTAAGCACCATTATGTACTGTGTGGTTTTTTTAATCTAGATGAGGCTGTATTGTTTAAACCCACCATACTAGATGATCTGCGTATTTTTAAACTCAATTTAGCCTGCAAGATCAGATTAATTGCACTTAGCCTGCTGAACTGGCAACTTTAGCCAGACACTTATATGGTTTAGCTAGTTTGCTGGTCTGATCAAGTTTGTGATTAACATTGCAGACTGTCACGTTACGGACTTTTTGCTATCGGGAGACACCAAGCAGTATGGAGACCAAGATCTACGATGAATGTTACAAACAGCAAAGACTGGTAAGCTAAAGACAGATGTCATATCAGGTCGTTTTCTGATGACTTGGACTGGACTAGCTCTTGCTCTGTAACGTTAGTGAAATTGAAAACTGCCATCATTCATTTTCAATGACGGGCGGCAAGTGGAGGCGATTTTACCTCACGTCGCCAGGTGGGCGGGAATAATAGAAAAGCTGTCCATTTTATGCAAATATTGGGCGACAAATAACATTTTTCATAATAGCCAATCCAAGTGAAGGCATGTGCGACGAGGTGCTTTGAAACTGACCTTAGATCAAAAAATTCAAAATGGCAGACGTATTGCAACGATCACTAATTCTGTTTTAATCTAAAAGGGTTGGCATATACGATTTGGTATTTTGTAAAACGAAATCAGAAATGTTGACTGCTAAATCTGAAAACATAGGTTTTGTAACCAAAAAAATACATCTGTGGCGATACACGATGTATCTACCAGCCAATAACTTGCGTTAGCAAGTTAGCAACCAACGTATCACTGCCTGCTAGCAGCGCCTCCTCGGCCACAAGTAGGCCCAACTACTACCAAGCAATTACATTAGAAATACAGGGTGTTGTCCATTGGCCTATAACGCACAAGCATGCTCCACTTGAGGGTGAAATGTGTTTTATTTCCCTTTGCGTCTGTTATAAGGTAGTTGCGTCTGCAAAATTACTACACCAGACAGATGCTCACTCACTCTCGCTCCCCCTGTCTCACCGTCCCTCTCTCGTGTTGCTTCTATCCTGTTCTAACTGCTTCTTCCACTCGCAGATGAAATTCACTCAGATTTTATAACACTCGCGGGGCTCTGGGACTCACTCCTGAACTTCCAGGAGACTTTGGATGTCTGATATCCTGAGCTAATAGGCCTACATACCCTATAATAGCTTGTAGCTTTTTGTAGGCTTTCAGATTTTCACCGCCGGTGCTGGAGAGCAGAGCGTAGGCCGGGGAACAGGCTGCGAGTCGAATGCTGGGACTGGAGATCTGAGCGGAGGTCGGGACGGTCCGGGTTCGTCACGGGTAGGCGATCATGCAGGAGACAAAAGCAGAGACAGAGAACAGAAACGGGAGTCAGGATTTAGATCAGGGATGTCAAACTCATTTTGGTCCAGGAGCCGCATACATATAAGCTCAAGGGGGCCGGAGCACAAAAATCATTGCATAAATTTGAAAAAATAAAAAAATATATAGATAAAAAATGTGCTAAAAACAAGTGCTAAAAACAACTTTTCTTCAAAGAAAATATAACAACCCGAGGCTTTAAAAGTAAGTGCAATTTCAAGTTGTGCAGTAAAACATCACAATAGTGATCTTGTATAGTGAGCCTCTTGAGTGGGCCAAGTGATATAGCAACGGACGTGCTGCCGCCCGTATAGCTTTACCCATTCAAAATGATACGCAGAAAATTAAATATATATATATATATATATATATATATATATATATATATATATATATATATATATATAAAATATGAACAAACACATTTCTGTAAATATTTGTAACATAATTATACTAAATTGAAACAACACTTTGTATGACATTATTATGGACTATTTTGGTTTGTTCCTTGAATTTCAAGTAAATGCCGGGCACTTCTGATAGGGTGGACCAGCTGTCAATCATAGTGGCACTGGCCCACGTTGGCCCTTGTGTGGCTACGCCTGTCAAAGAACCAAGCCTTCATTAGCGCCCGCTCCACATGCGGTGTTAAGCTAACCAGCGCTCACAGAGGCGCCGCGCAGCGGTGCATCACGGTTTTACACAAAATATAATAAAGTTAAATTTTATTAAAAATGGCCCGTGGGCCGCATCTTTGACACCCCGATCTAGATGCTTGCAGCAGCTGTGAAGCGTTCAGGTTCGCGGATACTCTGACAGGGAGCGGCTGAAACAGAGGGGAATAAATACTAGCAGACATTAGGGACAACGAGACACAGCTGGGGAGCCAATAAGGGAACAGCCAGTGAGAAGCAGGTGAAGCCTAAACAAGTAAACTAGCGGAGAATGAGGAAGTGGATGAGCGTAATTGCAATTAATTAAGTTCGTTGCCAAGTTAGAAAAAACAGAGACAGACAGAACAGCGTAGTGACAAGTGACATCACTTGAGTTTCACTCGTGGTTGAACAGATGAGTTTATCTTGTTGTCAAGACAGGTACAACCCAAGTAATGTCATTCACTACCAAGAGAGCATTGAAACATAAACAAAAATGGAAGCCTGTGAGTGCAACTATTTTCTACAATTAAACTACACTGGCCCCTGTTAACAGATTTAGGTAGATTTAAATAGCATTTATACAGTTATGTTTGTATTTTCAAACTTCAGTGCTGGAAACATTTCTAAAAAGTTTTTAAATGTTTGAATGTTGCCTGTTTTGTCTTAGATGTTTCTACTCAACATTTTGAGAGAGATATCCAATAGGGGATTCATCAAATTTTCAAAAGCCATTTGAACAAAATGAAGAGTAATAACAGAGTGAAGGGTCCTTGGCCTTGTCTCCTACTTTTAACACTCACACACGCACATACACACAAATGCAACAACCCACCGGGATAACAACTTAATTAATTTGTTTATTAGTGCCACTGATGCTCAATAATGTATTTCACTACTGTGTCAGGATGCCCTCCTGAAGCTTGTGTTTCTAGCAACCAATCAGGGAACAGAAATTGAAGGCAAAACCTATAGATTTTTAAGGTTAAAATGATTTATTGTATTGGATTTTACTGTGTATTATCAGATGGCAGTAATGGCTCCATAGGGACAGCTCTATTATTAGACATATACACCCCACCCGATTTCAATACACCCAGTTAGGCTGTTCACCATGCATGTGCTTCACTGTGATATAAGAGTATAAAACCTCTGCAGATAGAGCAGAGGGTATTTTTTTCCCTCACAGTGGATGTCAGACGAATTAGTCAGAAGAAGCAGTCTTATCGCCTTTGTTTGCTATGTATAGTTCTATAGTAGGCATAGTAAAAAAAGGTGAGTAAAGCAGTTGGTGTTATTAATATATGATCTAACTCACATTAAATTCTAATAGTAATATTTACAGTAATGTTATTTAGAGGATGTGACTATTTTGGTCATTGTAAAAATATCAACATCAGTGGTTTTAATAATAATCTATCTATTTGTCTGTCTATGCATCTATTTATCTGCTGATTATCATCTGTACAATTGTGATATACATAAAAGAGAAGCGTAAAGGTAATATGCAAGTTATAAGCCTTACATTACAGTATATCTATTGTACTGCGATACACAATGATGAAAAACCATAAAATTGCATCCTGTTGTTTGTCAATTAAATATCTTAGTTTAACATTGTCAAACATAAGTGAAAGGGCTTTCTTTACTTTGTAGGTGATTACCTGGAAAAGTACAACAAAATCACTTATGGCCTCTAATATGTCTGTCTATCCAGTCCTCTGGACAGCTTTGACACTGGAAACACTGAGGCTTTCACCACCAAATAATTACCCAGCATTTATTTGTGGGACACTAACTTACTTCATTATTGTCATTAGCAACACAATGATTCTTTATGTTATTTTCAGCAGTAAAGATCTACATAAACCTATGTATATTTTATTATTGAACATGCCACTAAATGACCTGGTGGGTGCAACTGCTTTTTTCCCACAAATGGTCTTTAGTCTTTTGTCTCAGAATATTTTCATATCCCATGTTGCATGCATCTTGCAAGGATTTGTTGTACACTTGTATGGAGCTGGAGCCCTTCTCATTCTAACTGTAATGGCATATGACAGGTATGTTGCTATTTGCAAGCCTCTGAGGTACAACTCAATTTTCACAAATGGCTACCTGATTAGACTCATTGTTCTCATGTGGGCTGTGGACTTCAGCTTGATCATAATTTTATTTTCACTGCTGACACGGCCTAAAATTTGCAGGACAGAAATAATGGATCCATACTGTAACAACCCTGCTTTAGTTAGGCTTACATGTGATGACACAACGATAAATAACTACTATGGTCTTTTTATAACAGCATTTTTCCAAATTCTGTCATTGTCTGTGGTGATTTACACTTACCTGCAGATTCTAATTGCATGCTTCTCATCAGTAAATAGAACTAACACAAGAAGCAAGGCTCTCCAAACCTGTGCCACACATTTGATGGTTTTCTTGATTTATGAGGGCACAATCTTATTTAATGTACTTTCTTATCGCATACAAGGTTTACCAGAGTTTTTGCGAAGGTTTTTTGGTGTACTAATGGTCACATTCCCTCCACTTGTAAACCCTTTGATATATGGCCTAAAAACTAAAGAAATTCAACAGAAAATTACCATTGTCTTCAGGAAACAGATGTGATTAACAAAGAAACACTGAGTGTTTAGTACAGAGATTGACATACCTTTTGATGTTTGTTTAAAGGAAATGTTTACAAATCCTTATTAGTGATCCAGTATTAAAGCGGTTGCTATCAGATCACAGAGCACAGTGAATGTGTGTAGTTTGCTGAAATTAACCTCTATATATCTGTGTGTCCGTCTGAATGTGATCAGTACTACACAGTTAAATGTATTTACACATTGTAACTGTTTGTCTACTCTTCAACTAATGTATAGTCACAATATATTTACTCACTTTTGAAGTGACTGTTTGGCTGTTTGTTATGCAATTTAAGTTGTAGGCCTACACCTTGTCTCATTCCCACTGCAAAGAGGTATGACTATTGCAAACTCAGTTAAAGAAGACTCGTGTTTGGGAAAGGTACAGACAAAAAAGTTGCTTTAAAGTGTTTCATTCATTATTCATTGCTGTCATAACAATACATCCATATAGCAGTGATGTATAATACAAATACTGTAATGTTACAAATATTAGATGCACCATGAAAGAAAAAAAAGCATGACCAATGTTTTATAAATATTTAAATAGTTTATTAACTACAATTGTAATACTGCATTAGCCACAATTTATTTTAAAATACTTAATTCTATAACAAAGCACTTTTCAAGTGGTTAACAGTGACACAAAAAGATATTTAGTGTCTCATGACCTCACTCTTATACTACAATAATACAATCTGAAGAATACAATCTGATACTACAGAGAGTTCAAAGTGAAACTAAAAGCCACTTGGCTGTAGAGCATGAACTAAGATAGCCTAGACACTAGACAGCCTATACCTCAGGTTTACAGAAGGATGAGAACGGTAGTATTTTACAAGCAAATCCATACATTTTTACAGTTCATATTCAAAGTATGAAAAGCAAAGCATGTCACAAATATTGTCAAACATGAAAAATAAAACATAAACAGATAAATAAAGAACAGAAAAACAGACTAATTTCAAGATGGACACAGTTATAAGAAAGGTTCAACATGTTTAGACCTTTTGGCAACATGGCCTGTATAGGACTGTGGTTGGAAGTACTCTATATATTACTTTAAGGAACACTTACTTAACACCTAACACCGGCAGATTGTTGTCTCTGCCTGGTTTCTGATCAAGGTTGTCTCCATGGCTACTGGCTGTGTTATCGCTATGTCACCCTGCGAACTGAGGCTCACAGATTGGAGGCCATGAGAAGCAACTCTGGCCTTACACACACAAACTTATACATTTCCACTGATACGCAGTCACCACCCTCACCCACCACCCAACGCCTTCGCCACTTCATGCCCTCAGTGAGACAGGCGGGTCTGGGACAAGCACCAGGATGGCTGCAGGACAGGACACTGTTTGCCAATGCTGACTGTTAACCCCCCCCTACACACACACCTTTCCTCCCTTCTCTGTTGCAGATCATGTATCTTAGGTTATATGTGCTTATGTGTGCTGAGGCATATTTTTGCCCCCCTACACTGTGCTCCCCATTGGAGCATAGTCTGGTGGTGCCTTTTTTTCTCCTCCTCTCTCCTCATGTTATGCTGTATTGTGCCTTTCATCCCCCCCAATTTGGAACATTGGTGGCGCGTCCCTAGACGCAGTGCCCTCTTGCTCTCCCCACCACAGGGGGAGTGAGGAATATATTGATATATCGATTCCTTTGTATGTCTTGTACATGTGAAGAAATTTACAATAAAAGCTACTTATACTTATACTTGTGTTGATTGATTGAGATTGAGGAAACAAAGGACTTCCTTAATTATAACGAAGACTTCTTGCATTGGGGACCTTTCAGCTCTGGCTTCACAGCCATTGGGCTCTATCATGCAACTGTCTCGTAAGGCATTGTACAATGGGTGCAACACTCAATTCGTTGCTAGTTTGAGGAGCTGTGGAATGGTGGTGTAGTTGCGCTACTTGGCAAAGCTTCCATTAAAATACAAAGCAGCCAAAGATCTCACACTGCTGGCTCTTAAAAAAATGTGTAATGACACTCTCATTGGTTTATGGCATGTTACACCCAAAACACACCCATGATTAATTAAAGAAGTGCTTAGAAACCCTGGTCAAGGTGTTTACTTTTTGCATTGTTATTGCATTATACACCCAAAAGCTCTGTAGAGAAAGAACACAACAAGATCCCAATACTGTCATAAACATAAGGCAAGCCACTTTTCAAATATTGCAAGGCTGGTTTTCTGAAAGGCAACACTAGGTGGGGCAGGGAAAGTCACTGCTTTCGCCACAACACGTCAGTCTACCAAAATAGGTATGGGCATTCAATTAAATTTTCTTAATTGATTGTTGGGAGAATGAAAATACAAAAATACAGCTTGTTTTTCCTTGATGAGACTGTGGCAGTTCCACTGCACAGTCAGTGCTTAGGCTAAACATGAAAATATGTGAGCAGGCGCTCGTAAAACAACTGTATTGACCCTCGTTTGTTCCAGAACAATAATACTATTCATTAAAAAAAAACAATATAACAATAACATGTCAAAAAAGAGGGTGAGAGAGATTAGCCTACCAAACAATTAGGCTACTTAACAAAGACTCAAAAAATTACTTCCTCAGATATACAGCACCACTGATTTTTAACTGATTTTTTTTCTGATTTTTAACTAAAAAGATAAGCATGTTAACATGCTCTGGGATCAGATGTGACTGGAGCCTGCCGACTGTCAGTCCAGCAGCCGAAAGCTTCAAGACTTACATTATGCAACACAACCAGCATTTGTTAAACAATTAAACAATAATTTCTAAATGGTTTTATAAATATGCATAGGGTCTCTTTAAGTAAGTTATGACCAATCATTTTGAACCCCAGTGCAGAGATACTTTTTCCCACTGTGAAAATAGCAAAAAACACATGGACACACCCTTGCGCTCCACATATTGAATTATGTGCTTACACTGTGAAAATAAAACCCATTGTGTTATTTCATATTGGTGGAAGTTTCCCTTTGTCATTAATTAAAAATAAACATAATAGCTCCACTTTTTTTTACTTTTGGGTGCTTTACAGTGTTTTCCCAAGGCCTTGTGCTTAAGTCATTATGGATTATTCAGCCCTTTCCACCGTTAGCAATTTCCAACAACTAACATCATTCTTGCAATGTTTTTCTCTTGTTGCACTTGTGTTTAGTCCCACGTTATTCCCATCACTTCTTATTGTCATATAACAGCTATAGTTTATCTCTTAATATTACTATTTCACTCTCAAGTGCTTTTCGACATTGCCAGGCAGTCTCTCTCTCACTGGTGAATTTCCTGTCTATGTGTGTGTGTGTGTGTGTGTGTGTGTGTGAACATGACCCAACTTCCCCTTTTTGCTCCGGCCTGCTCTCTTTCTCTCTCTGTCTCTTGTACTATTGTAACACAATGTTCTCTCTTATACTAATACAGACAATATCTGAACCCTATCAACACTATCATAGTATAACAGTACAATAAAACAATACAACATATTTCTGTATTCCCTACAATAATAATTACCACATAACCTCATGAGACAGACGCAAACTGCTACCTGTGGACAGTCGATATTAGACAGCGTTAGCACCACACTTACTCAATGAGTCACAGAACTCTCACCTGAGACACTTCCCCTCATGGCTGGGGAGTGCTGTATGTGAAGGATACTCAGCCAGTAGTACATCAACATTAGCTCAGAAATGTCTCCATATACACAAGTTTGAGCTTCATGCAGTAAATCTTGCACTGAAACACATTCACATATGGTTAGCATGTTGTGGCGGAGCTAGACTTTGTACATAGGGTGGCCAAGGCTATTTCAGAGGGTCCGCACGACAAAAATGTGTGGCCTGTCTTTGAACACATCTGAACAGCACAGTATGCATGTGGGTCCTAAAACCACAAATATACACACATGCACACACACACACAGATGCTCAAAATCCCTCTTATTTTATCAAGTAACTTAAAGGGGGAAAGCACTCAAAACTCTATTTTCAACCTATACTTTCCTCTCTTTGGTTTTTTAGCATACTATGTAGGAGAAACAAGTCTCATTTGCTTGTAAAAAACATATTGCATTGCATAATGCAGACATAAAAGTCACAATTTTCTCACATGCTAAATTATACACATCCTCATTCTGTAGGCTAGACTACCTTAAAAATATAATTTTCCAAACTAATGCACCCATGCCTGTAAATATTCAGTTAGATCATAGCCCTGAAGTAAATTGCTTACTTTACAGAAGTGCAAACAAGCTCTCTGAACATTTCGAACTGAATTACAGTAGTCTAGAAAGTAGCCTATAATTTTAGACTATAGCTGTGCTCCAGATATCTTTAGCTGAATCTTTAGCTTTGGATTCAGATTGAATAAGATTGTTTAGATGTTTTGACATCTTTTCAAGTTTGTAGAGTTCTTGAGCGACTGCAAGAATGCAGTTGTGCAGAATAAAATATGATTACAAACAATGTAATGTGTTATCTGTCTGGTGAACCATTTATCACAGTAACTCAACTAATATTGCAAAGTTCAGGTTGTGTACTTTCACATTATATACTTTATGGTAGACCATATGCTTTGTGTTACAAACACTGTGAGTGTGAGAGCAGTTCAACAGAGAAAGGGTGTTGTTTTAGAGAGGAATCCCATATGCTCAATTGTTTAAATGATTAAATTAATTACTTTAAAAGTTAATTTTCCCACAAACCGTTTATCATAGCAACTAGTGCCATTTGAAAGATCAGACTATGCACTTTTATGCAAACTGTTTGTAACAGCAAGTACCAAATGAAACCATCTGTCAATTCAGATTATACATTTATTTGATATGCAAAATGTGCATGTGTGACAAATAGTGCAAGAGCAATTAAACAGTATGGGTATTGTTTTGGAGCATGGCAGACATGTCATTTTAGTTTGGACTGGCAGATATTGCTGTCTGAATTGATCTCAAATTGGTAATTAAGTGTCTCGAACATTGATAGATAGCTATACCTTAATCCGAGTGCACAGTTGCACAGTTGGGAACTGACATCTTTTACCTAAATAAGTAGTGAGATACTCCTTAAAACTTACATCATAATGATAGTTTCACTGTAGAACCTCTCCATTTCCTCTAAGTGATTTGACGGCGCAAATGTTCACCCTTTCTTGCTCCCCAGCCCTCCTTGAAGCGCTTCTTACAAAGACGTGCAGTAAACTGTCAATCACCAGTATTACCGCATGAAATTCAAGGGGGCACCTGGGGTAGGATTCCAGGGGAGTCCAGTGCTACCCCGGCCCCTCGTCTGGCTCCGCCCCTGTATGGCAGGGGTCTTTTTGACATGCAGTGCCAATGAGAGTCGTGTAAGTTTGCCTGCCATTCAACAGGCCTATTGTTTTTAACCATGCATAATTATGGCTCTACATTTCCAACATGAAAATGTGTTTCATCCAGGGTTTTGAACCAGAATGTTTTGCCAGTTGGTATGTTTTTTCGAACAGAAACGGTATTTTAACGTTGCTCCACCTAAGAATTCCTGAACCGGTTAGAATAAAAGATATCTTTCCTGAACTGGTTAATAATGCTCCATGTTATCTGTGGGACATATAAATAGATAGGTAGCTTTAGGCTATTGAGGTCATTAGTCTACGCATTGTACATCTCTATCCTATAGCAAACAGTAGAACAGCACTCTGCTTTGTGAAATAGGACAAGAATCATTTCTGCAATGTCATTTATTGCCAAACAACAAATCTTAAGTGTGCTTCTCCCAAAGCTCAACATGAGGAAATAGCAGAAATCGAGCTACAGCTGCCATTGAGAACATAGCCTAACAAATGGCTAATGGTTGCCTGTGCAGTTACAAAAACAATATTCACACAATTTTCGTTGAAGCCTTGTTAACTTAACAGAAGGTGAGTTAACATGCACGACTTCAATACGATTATCAGCCGAATCAAATTCAAAATACCTCACTTATCCACACCATCCGATTCGACGATTTCGATTGGATTGAAATTTGGGCTGGATTGAGGGTGGTGAGGTACACCTTTTGATAATCAGATCGATGGGAAAATAGACACATGTAAACATGCAGTCGGATTAATGGACTAGATTTTCCTGTTTGCGCAGGTGTAGGGATAAATGCATGGTGACACAAGTACACACACACATTGCCTAAAAGTAGCCTAGTAGCAGCACCACAAAGTCGTAGAAATTACCATAGATGAGTTTGTATTTTCACTTCATGCAAACCTAGATAGCATGCTAGCAAATCAGTAGATTCACAAATTGTGACATTGCAAATAGTCTTTATTAAAGGATTGGGGAAAGGGGAAGTGAGAATGTGCTCCGAGAGCGCGCCCTCGGCGCGGGGATGCAGGAGCTGCGCAGAGCAGAGAAGGGCTGGCAGAGGAACTCTGGGTCGGACAGGCGTGGGGTCGGGTTGCCGGGGCAGAGGAGCTGAGCGTTGGTCGAAGACAGGCGGCAAGTCGGGAAACAGGGCAGGAGAGCAGGCGTCGGCTGGCTGAAACACGGGGAAATAAACACACGTCCCTGAACAACAGGGAATTTAAACTACACGTTCTTCGTGATTTTCAGCAGAACGTTCTGCGTCTACATCGCTCTCTCCCTGTTTATCAATATCTAATTTGCTATGTTAGACATCACCCTCCCCCTCTCAAATACTGGCTGAATTAATTGTTAAACCATTTCCAATGGCTTGTCTTCTATTATCTTTGTAAAGCCAAAGTCCTCCATTAAAGAAAATGGTCTGCAATTAACAGTTACAAGCTCCAAGCAAGCATCTACTAGAACTTCGTGACAGACACATGGACTTGTTAATAGATACTTCATCCAGAGTCCCAGCAAAGCAGAGTGAGCAAACAGATGATGTCTAAAAGTTTTTTATCTATGTTGATTATAATCGACTCCCAAATTTTTCAAGAATAAAAAAAAATGGTGTTAACCGGTTGCAATTATTTTGAATAAACGATTCTGTTCTGGAACAGAAAAAAAAATCTGGTTTCGTTTTCATTTCTAGCAAAATATCAAAATTGTATGGCTTTCGATTTAGTTTCATGAACTTGTGCAAAGCCCTGATTTCATCCAGTTTAGTTGCAAAACAGCAATTTATGAACATGTTGATTGCATCAAGAAATACATGATAGTAGTAGTAGATTAATTAGTAATTAAGACATAGATAGTACCTGTGAAGTGCAACATTTTGAATTTGAATATTGTGAAACATGCATTAACATCTACTATGCATACCATGGTTTCTCAGGGTTATACTGCATCATGTTGGTTCTGTTTTCCCAAAAGAGATGTCCTCAAGAGCTTCCTCTTGTGAGGGTACAAGTGTATAAGTAGAAGAAACTACTTGCAGGTTGATGAAGTGTAGGGACAGTCATCTTTTGTTTTCTAGCTACATTCAAATGAGTGAAAACAAACAATGGCTCTTTTAAGACGAGAATTGTAGTCACTGTTTAGAATAAATGAATTACTGGTAAGTGTTCCTGTTAGTATTACTCATTTTGAGCATTGTAATGTTGTGTGGTTTTCCAAATTCATGCATTTAAATTAAAGTACTCAACATCTTCATTTATTTCTTTAACAGTTTTAATCACGAGGAAACATAATTATGGAGAACATCTCAAATGCATCACTAAAACAAATTATGTTAGAGACTGGTTTCTCAAATGTGTCTTCTGTTTTAATTTTGCAAGGTTTCAATCTGCCTCCTCAAGGTGTTATTCCTGCCTTTCTGTTTGCTAGTTTGAATTACATGCTCATTCTTTTCTGCAACCTTGTGCTCCTCCTCACCATTCTCTTAAACAAAAGTCTGCATCAGCCGATGTACTTGCTGCTGTTGAACTTGCCCATCAATGACATTATAGGCTCTACAGCTCTTTTTCCACAAGTTATAAATGAACTATTATTTGACTCTAAGCATATTTCATATACTGCCTGTATTGTCCAAGCTTTTCTTATTCATGTATATGGAGCAGGCTCTGTGTTCATACTGACTGCCATGGCATATGATCGATATGTTGCTATATGTTGTCCTCTACGATATGGAACAATTATGAGTAATTACCATGTCATGAGAATAATCACCTTGGTGTGGTTTTGTAACTTGTTTTTGATTAGTGTTTTGTTTTATCTTCTTTTGAGGTTGCCTCGTTGTGGGTCCAAAATGGCACATTCTTACTGTGATAATCCTTCGCTTCTTAGACTTGTTTGTGCTGACACAACTATAAATAACATTTATGGGCTGGCAATGGTGGCAGTAACACAAGTTGTAGCACTTGGAATCATTTTCATCTCGTACATTCAGATCCTTGTTGCTTGTTTCAGAAGTAAAAGGGCAGACACTAAAAGCAAAGCCTTACAGACGTGTGCAACACATTTAATTGTGTTTCTGCTTTTGGAATGCTTGGGTCTTTTTACAATAATTTCTTACAGGATACCAAATCTCTCTCCTCAAACAAGACGATTCATTGGCGTTTCTACTATGATATTCCCTCCCACATTAAACCCAATAATTTATGGCCTAAAGACAAAAGAAATCAAAGACAAAACATTTAAATTTTTTCGATCTAAAATCCTACCAGGTGAATGTTGAACACATTATATTAGAGATATATTTGCTGCTCTTCATGAACGTGTCAATATTTCAGTACTCATGAATTAATGTTGAAATGTAAGTATAAAGTAATGTCCCATGCAGTCAAAAGAAAGAGCCTACTGTCTTACTCTGCATTTTCTGTTGTAAGCCATTACTCACAGATGATATTCCTGTCAGTCAGTCCCAGTGTACCCAATGATTCAGTTTGATTTGACAAAATTCATCTTGAATTGTGAATCAAATTTGTGAATAAATCTTATTATATTCATTTGGGTGTGTGGAGATAAAGTGTACAGGAACAAAAGAAAAAAAAAAGTGATCTGTTAATGAACTAGTCATTTTTTCCCACTTTTTTCCCATCTTTAAAACATTACTTGACTTTTACTAATCTAAGAGCCAACTGTCACTAGACCAACTTACGTTAGGATTGTGGGACACATTTGTGTATATACCATGACATTTAATTTTGAAGATTTTATATTTTACCCTCTTTGTGGAAGTCAGCTCATGTCAGGACTGTGTGGCCGATAAATCTGGAAACTGATTACATCCCTAACCAAATTCATATTTACAATTATTCCTTTCTTAACCGTTTGAGGCAGATAAATGCTGGCATTGCCATCCTTCAGTATGTCTGTGCCATTACGAGAGAAAGACTGGACTGCCTCCAGAGACTTCTGCTTTGTTGTTTTTACTCAAGGGTCAGTACCGACTCAAAGTGGAAAACATCCACTTTCTAAGTTATAACATTTGTGTTGACATTTCTTTATTTTACTGTCAAATATATATTCCATCCATTTCATTTATTCAATGCATCAAGGCTGTAGTGTACGTGATATGCAGGTATACGCCGTACAACCACTTAAAAAGTTCTTTTTTTAAGTTTGCGTATTTTAAGTAAAACATAGGCTGCAATATTGACAACACTGTAATAGCAGTAGCTGTGGCAGAGCCTCAGGCAACCCATCACAGACAGTATACCCACTTTAGGGGTATCTGATATTTCCTTCTCTCTTAAATCCATTTATATATATATATATATATGATGTTTCTAAAAAAGAAAACATCGCCCTTCTAATTTGAAGTGTTATTTGTTCTTTATATACATCCTCTACATTACATGTGAAGAATTATGGTGCATGGTTGACTGCACTGCCCATGTCCCATTAAACATTTTTTTAATGACGATGACATGTTTATACAATATATAGTATGACAATAGTTATTTACATTTGTTTTTTTCTTAGTTTTTTTTTTTTTGTTTGTGTCTCTCGGATGGCAAGCCTTTTACAGATAAAAAGTAATTAAATATGAGTTTGCATGAGTATGCAATCTTTTACTCTCAAGACCCTTACTAGCTAACCTGGGAAGCTAAATCCAAGATTTGTAGGGCCTTGTGATGAGCGGTAGACCTCCCATATCCAGTATGTGTTTCACACTTCAAGACTGGCATGACCAAATGCAAACCAAAGCAGAAAACAAGCTATAAGTACCAGAGGTACCAACAGTGAAACACCAGTCTCAGAATGAGCAAATGCAGACCTACTTATGGTTGATAACACTCTTCTCACGCTTTCCGAAGACTTATATAAAAGGCCTGATGTGTATATATATATATATATATTTTTTTTACAAGTGCTCAAAATGAGGCTGACCGAAGTTTCAAAAACTCAAATCACTCAAGGAATACTTGCTGGATAGGCCCAGGGGCCACATACAATGACTTTGTATGCGTCCTATTTTGGAACAACTTAAACGCACACCTGTCAACATTTTGTGCTATTTTTAGGTTAATTTTACCAGCTTTGTCGTCATTTTGATGGTTAAATGGCCTAAATACAAGGTAAATGAAGACTGAGCAGCCCCATGTCACTGATAAGTGCGGTTACAAGCACTTGCAGTATGAAAACGAGGGTTGGTGAAAACGAAACTGAATGAAACTGAAATTGCGCATCATCTTGTCAGTCAGCATAACTCAAAAAAAAAAAAAAAAAAAAACTCTGGTTCTGATTCTTTGGTTTGCAAACAAATGCACATGGATTGGTGAGAATGTACAATGATTTGTACATTCAAGTGCTGCTGCCCACATCAATGCAGCTGTGGCCTCAGGTACCTTGAGCTTGTGTAAAATCTGCATGCCGCAAATTATATGATATGATGGCATTTGGGAGAATGCATAGACACAGTCCAGTGTAGGCTAACTTTTTGGAGACAGTAACACAAGTGAACGCATCTCAACCTATCTAAATTAGCTGCTAGCTAATTAGCTGCGTAGAAGTGTTTGTATCCTATGATGATTGTTGTGGTTTGAAAATGCTTTAACGGGATGTGTTTTCAGCATATGAAACATTGGGTAGGTAGGTTTAGACATTGATATAGGTAGCTAGCATTAGCAGAATTGGCTTGCCACTTCACTGGCCATAACAGGTGGAGTCATAGCACGGGTGAAGTTTGGCACATCAATCAATGTTGCCATTTCAGAAAGGTTTTGCGGCGTTGTGAATCAGAGGTTTCATGTCGTTCAAACCGTCGCTAAACATTCAACATGTCAAATTGCAGTTTGAAGGTTTTAGGACGTTTTTACCTTACAGCTTTAACCTAGGCTACCAATGACAAGTTGTCAGTCCAGCAGAGATGACAGTGCAGAATTTGTCAATGGAGAGAAATGCTCATTAGATTTTCTTTTCAAGTTAGAGCAGTTAGTGAATCTTTAGGTGAAGCCATACTGACCATGATCATGCAGACTGCTACAGGGATTATAAAAATGTTTGTTGCCTATTGTTGCCTTACTGTGCACCATAACTTTCTCTCCTACAGGAATTGATTCATTCTTACACTTACATTTATGAACCATCAATTAGTTCAGGACCAGTCTCCCCTTGAGCAACTCAGGGTTGAGGGCTGTGTTCAACAATTACCATTGTAGGACGAGGTGTAATGTGAGGTTTGAAAAACTTCATTAGACGAAACAGAATTTTAAAAAGGGTAAATAATGCCTGTTTAACCATTTTAACCCCTCAGTTCATACTCCCATTTATTGACAGTCAGATCGGTCTTACCAAAGGATTGTGACTGGATTGTTTTCATTGCCCTTCTTTTTCTGGCCGTGTGAATGACTACATGGCCACTCTATATCTAACCATTATGTATTGTGTAGTTTATTAATCTAGATGAGGATGTTTTGTTGAAAAGCACCATACCAGATGATCTGCATTTTTTTTTTAACTCAATTTAGCCTGAAAGATCAGATTAATTGCACTTATCTTAGCCTGCTGGAACTGGCAAGTTTAGCCAGACATATGGTTATATGGTCTAGCTAGTTTGCTGGTCCGATCAAGTTTGTGATTAACATTGCAGACTGTCACGTTACGGACTTTTTGCTATCGGGAGACACCAAGCAGTATGGAGACCAAGATCTACGATGAATGTTACAAACAGCAAAGACTGGTAAGCTAAAGACAGATGTCATATCAGGTCGTTTTCTGATGACTTGGACTGGACTAGCTCTTGCTCTGTAACGTTAGTGAAATTGAAAACTGCCATCATTCATTTTCAATGACGGGCGGCAAGTGGAGGCGATTTTACCTCACGTCGCCAGGTGGGCGGGAATAGAAAAGCTGTCCATTTTATGCAAATATTGGGCGACAAACATTTTTCATAATAGCCAATCCAAGTGAAGGCATGTGCGACGAGGTGCTTTGAAACTGACCTTAGATCAAAAAATTCAAAATGGCAGACGTATTGCAACGATCACTAATTCTGTTTTAATCTAAAAGGGTTGGCATATACGATTTGGTATTTTGTAAAACGAAATCAGAAATGTTGACTGCTAAATCTGAAAACAGGTTTTGTAACCAGAAAAAAAAAACATCTGTGGCGATATACGATGCATCTACCAGCCAATAACTTGCGTTAGCAAGTTAGCAACCAACGTATCACTGCCTGCTAGTAGCGCCTCCTCGGCCACAAGTAGGCCCAACCACTGCCAAGCAATTACATTAGAAATACAGGGTGTTGTCCATTGGCCTATAACGCACAAGCATGCTTCACTTGAGGGTGAAATGTGTTTTATTTCCCTTTGCGTCTGTTATAAGGTAGTTGCGTCTGCAAAATTACTACACCAGACAGATGCTCACTCACTCTCGCTCCCCCTGTCTCACCGTCCCTGTCTCGTTTTGCTTGTCCTGTTCTACCTGCTTCTTCCACTCGCAAATGAAATTCACTCAGATTTTATGACACTCGCGGGGCTCTGGGGTTCACTCTGGGACTCACTCCTGAGCTTCCAGGAGACTTTGGATGTCTGATATCCGGAGCTAATAGGCCTACATACCCTATAATAACTTGTAGCCTTTTGTAGGCTTTCTGAGAGCAGAGCGTAGGTCGGGGAACAGGCTGTGAGTCGGTTGCCGGGACTGGAGATCTGAGCGGAGGTCGGTGCGGTCCGGGTTCGTCACGGCTAGGTGATCATGCAGGAGACAAAAGCAGAGACAGAACAGAAACGGGAGGCAGTATCTAAATGCTTCCGGCAGCTGTGAAGCGTTCAGGTTCGCGGATGCTCTGACAAGGAGCGGCTGAAACAGAGGGGAATAAATCCTAGCAGACATTAGGGACAAGGAGACACAGCTGGGGAGCCAATAAGGGAACAGCCAGTAAGAAGCAGGTGAAAGCTAAACAAGTAAACTAGCGGAGAATGAGGAAGTGGATGAGCGTAATTGCAATTAATTAAGTTCGTTGCCAAGTTAGAAGCAGAAACGGGAGAAAATCAGAGACAGACAGAAAATCAGAGACAGACAGAACAGCGTATGTCATTCACTACCAAGAGAGCATTCAAACATAAACAAAAATGGAAGCCTGTGAGTGAAACTATATTCTACAATTAAAAAATTGTAAAAACCTTTGAAAAGCCATTTACTTGCTAGTGCAGTTGAATAACAGGTTCCAGTAAGAAACATAAAGTTTACAGTACGAAACATTAACCTGCTACCTGCATCATGGGCAAGTACACAGTATTACACATTTCAACACCCAATCTTACCCATTGTCATACATCATGTTCTGAGACTGATTTCAACACTAGTCAAAATGTATTGGTCTAATGTACATGCAGTACAGCAGCTATATAAAAAACTATTTTGTTTATTTATTTATCTATATTTGTTAAAGGTTCTTGTTTAAAAATACTCACAAAAAATCAATGTAATATGAAAATGAATACCTATAAAATGAATGGCTATAAAATGAATGAAACAGCTTCTTTGATGCTATGCTGTAACTGAGGTGCTACACTGGCCCCTGTTGACAGATTTAGGTAGATTTAAATTGCATTTATACAGTTATGTTTGCATTTTCAAACTTCAGTGCTGGAAACATTTCTAAAAACTTAAAGTTTTTAAATGTTTGAATGTTGCCTGTTTTGTCTTAGATGTTCCTACTCTACATTTTGAGAGAGATATCCAATAGGGGATTCATCAAATTTTCAAAAGCCATTTGAACAAAATGAAGAGTAATAACAGAGTGAAGGAAGAATGATAATAGTCTTAGATATTAGATATTTATTTCATGATTTATCAAATTACACTTGATACCATAGGCCACATGTTAATGTTGGCTTGGTTCAATAAGCTGTATGGCCTATCATGTTACACCTTGGCTGATACAGGGTCCCTCCACTATGTGAAGGGTCCTTGGCCTTGTCTCCTACCTTTAACACTCACACACGCACATACACACAAATGCAATGACCCACCGGGATAACAACTTAATTAATTTGTTTATTAGTGCCACTCTAGTACTGATGCTCAATAATGTATTTCACTACTGTGTCAGGATGCCCTCCTGAAGCTTGTGTTTCATGCAACCAATCAGGGAACAGAAATCAATATCAATATAGTCAAATCAATATAGGCAAAACCTATAGATTTTTAAGGTCAAAATTATTTATTATAATTGTAATTTACTGTGTATTATCAGATGGCAGTAATGGCTCCATAGGGACAGCTCTATTATTAGACATATACACCCCACCCCCACCCCCAATTTCAATACACCCAGTTAGGCTGTTCACCATGCATGTGCTTCACTGTGATATAAGAGTATAAAACCTCTGCAGATAGAGCAGAGGGTATTTTTTTCCCTCACAGTGGATTATGGCCTCTAATATGTCTTTCTATCCAGTCCTCTGGACAGCTTTGACAATGGAAACACTGAGGCTTTCACCACCAAATAATTACCCAGCATTTATTTGTGGGACACTAACTTACTTCATTATTGTCATTAGCAACACAATGATTCTTTATGTTATTTTCAGCAGTAAAGATCTACATAAACCTATGTATATTTTATTATTGAACATGCCACTAAATGACCTGGTGGGTGCAACTGCTTTTTTCCCACAAATGGTCTTTAGTCTTTTGTCTCAGAATATTTTCATATCCCATGTTGCATGCATCTTGCAAGGATTTTTTGTACACTTGTATGGAGCTGGAGCCCTTCTCATTCTAACTGTAATGGCATATGACAGGTATGTTGCTATTTGCAAGCCTCTGAGGTACAACTCAATTTTCACAAATGGCTACCTGATTAGACTCATTGTTCTCATGTGGGCTGTGGACTTCAGCTTGATCATAATTTTATTTTCACTGCTGACACGGCCTAAAATTTGCAGGACAGAAATAATGGATTCATACTGTAACAACCCTGCTTTAGTTAGGCTTACATGTGGTGACACAACAATAAATAACTACTATGGTCTTTTTATAACAGCATTTTTC
Organism: Tenualosa thibaudeaui; assembly: GCA_027481765.1. NCBI lineage: Eukaryota > Metazoa > Chordata > Actinopteri > Clupeiformes > Clupeidae > Tenualosa > Tenualosa thibaudeaui. The sequence goes on along the minus strand of JAIFZK010000130.1, from coordinate 5,718,377 downwards.
CAAATTCTGTCATTGTCTGTGGTGATTTACACTTACCTACAGATTCTAATTGCATGCTTCTCATCAGTAAATAGAACTAACACGAGAAGCAAGGCTCTCCAAACCTGTGCCACACATTTGATGGTTTTCTTGATTTATGAGGGCACAATCTTATTTAATGTACTTTCTTCTCGCATACAAGGTTTGCCAAAGTTTTTGCAAAGGTTTTTTGGTGTACTAATGGTCACATTCCCTCCACTTGTAAACCCTTTGATATATGGCCTAAAAACTAAAGAAATTCAACAGAAAATTACCATTGTCTTCAGGAAACAGATGTGATTAACAAAGAAACACTGAGTGTTTAGTACAGAGATTGACATACCTTTGTGTGACATACCTATTAGTGTTCCAGTATTAAAGTGGTTGCTATCAGATCACAGAGCACAGTGAATGTGTGTAGCTTGCTGAAATTAACCTCTATATATCTGTCCGTCTGAATGTGATCAGTACTACACAGTTAAATGTACTTAAACATTGTTGTCTACTCTTCAACTAATGTATAGTCACAATATATTTACTCACTTTTGAAGTACACTGTTTGGCTTTGGCTTAATTGGCTTAATTGTTGTCAAGCTGTTTGTTATGCAATTTAAGTTGTAGGCCTACAACTTGTCTCATTCCCACTGCAAAGAGGTATGACTATTGCAAACTCAGTTAAACAAGACTCGCGTATGGGAAAGGTACAGACAAAAAAGTTGCTTTAAAGTGTCTAAAAGTGTCTTCATTATTCATTGCTGTCATAACAATACATCCATATAGCAGTGATGTATAATACAAATACTGTAATGTTACAAATATTAGATGCACCATGAAAGAAAAAAAGCATGACCAATGTTTTATAAATATTTAAATAGTTTATTAACTACAATTGTAATACTGCATTAGCCACAGTTTATTTTAAAATACTTAATTCTATAACAAAGCACTTTTCAAGTGGTTAACAGTGACAAAAAAGATATTTAGTGTCTCATGACCTCACTCTTATACTACAATAATACAATCTGAAGAATACAATCTGATACTACAGAGAGTTCAAAGTGAAACTAAAAGCCACTTGGCTGTAGAGCATGAACTAAGATAGAGTTAAGACGAGACATCCTAGACACTAGAGAGCCTATACCTCAGGTTTACAGAAGGGTGAGAACGGTAGTATTTTACAAGCAAATGCATACATTTTTACAGTTCATATTCAAAGTATGAAAAGCAATGCATGTCACAAATATTGTCAAACATGAAAAATAAAAGATAAACAGATAAATAAAGAACAGAAAAACAGACTTACTAATTTCATGATGGACACAGTTATGAGAAAGGTTCAACATGTTTAGATGTGGTTGGAAGTACTCTCTATATCACTTTAAGGAACACTTACTTAACACCTAACAACGGCAGATTGTTGTCTTTGCCTGGTTTCTGATCAAGGTTGTCTCCATGGCTACTGGCTGTGTTATCGCTATGTCACCCTGCGAACTGAGGCTCACAGATTAGAGGCCGTAAGAAGCAACTCTCTGGCCTTACACACACAAACTTATACACTTCCACTGATACGCAGTCACCACCCTCACCCACCACCCAACGCCTTCGCCACTTCATACCCTCAGTGAGACAGGCGGGTCTGGGACAAGCGCCAGGATGGCTGCAGGACAGGACACTGTTTGCCAATGCTGACTGTTAACCCCCCCCCCCCCCCCTTTCCTCCCTTTTCTGTTGCAGATCATGTATCTTACGTTATATGTGCTTATGTGTGCTGAGGTATTTTTTTGCCCCCCTACACTGTGCTCCCCATTGGAGCATAGTCTGGTGGTGCCTTTTTTTCTCCTCTTCTCTCCTCATGTTATGCTGTATTGTGCCTTTCATCCCCCCCAATTTGGAACATTGGTGGCGCGTCCCTAGACGCAGTGACCTCTTGCTCTCCCCACCACAGGGGGAGTGAGGAATATATTGATATATCGATTCCTTTGTATGTCTTGTACATGTGAAGAAATTGACAATAAAAGCTACTTATACTTATACTTATACTTGTTTTGACTGATTGAGATTGAGGAAACAAAGGACTTCCTTAATTATAACAAAGACTTCTTGCATTGGGGACCTTTCAGCTCTGGCTTCACAGCCATTGGGCTCTATCATGCAACTGTCTCGTAAGGCATTGTACAATGGGTGCAACATTCAATTCGTTGCTAGTTTGAGGAGCTGTGGAATGGTGGTGTAGTTGCGCTACTTGGCAAAGCTTCCATTAAAATACAAAGCAGCCAAAGATCTCACACTGCTGGCTCTTAAAAAAATGTGAAATGACACTCTCATTGGTTTATGGCATGTTACACCCAAAACACACCCATGATTAATTAAAGAAGTGCTTAGAAACCCTGGTCAAGGTGTTTACTTTTTGCATTGTTATTGCATTATACACCCAAAAGCTCTGTAGAGAAAGAACACAACAAGATCCCAATACTGTCATAAACATAAGGCAAGCCACTTTTCAAATATTGCAAGGCTGGTTTTCTGAAAGGCAACACTAGGTGGGGCAGGGAAAGTCACTGCTTTCGCCACAACACGTCAGTCTACCAAAATAGGTATGGGCATTCAATTAAATTTTCTTAATTGATTGTTGGAGAATGAAAATACAAAACACTAGATACAGCTTGTTTTTCCTTGATGAGATCTTAACTATTGTGGCAGTTCCACTGCACAGTCAGTGTTTAGGCTAAACATGAAAATATGTGAGCAGGCGCTGTATTGACCCTTGTTTGTTCCAAAACAATAATATTATTCATTAAAAAAAATGTTAAACAATAACATGTCAAAAAAGAGGGTGAGAGAGATTAGCCTACCAAACAATTAAGCTACTTAACAAAGACTCATAAAAAATTACTTCTACCTCAGATATACAGCGCCACTCTTCTGATTTTTAACTAAAAAGATAAGCATGTTAACATCTTCAAGACTTACATTATGAGACACAACCTGCATTTGTTAAACAATTAAACAATCATTTCTAAATGGTTTTATAAATATGAAGTTGCTGCATAGGGTCTCTTTAAGTAAGTTATGACCAACCATTTTGAACCCCAGTGCAGAGATGCTTTTTCCCCACTGTGAAAATAGCAAAAAACACATGGACACACCCTTGCGCTCCACTTATTGAATTATGTGCTTACACTGAAAATAAAACTCATTGTGTTATTTCATATTGGTGGAAGTTTCCCTTTGTCATTAATTAAAAATAAACATAATAGCTCCACTTTTTTGGACTTTTGGGTGCTTTTTTTTGGCACCCAAAAAAATAAACATAATAGCTCCACTTTTTTGGACTTTTGGGTAGTCCCACGTTATTCCCATCACTTCTTATTGTCATATAACAGCTATAGTTTATCTCTTAATATTACTATATTATTTCACTCTGAAGTGCTTTTCCACATTGCCAGGCAGTCTCTCTCTCACTGGTGAATTTCCTGTCTATGTGTGTGTGTGTGTGTGTGTGTGTGTGTGTGTGTGTGTGTGTGAACATGACCCAACTTCCCCTTTTTGCTCCGGCCTGCTCTCTTTCTCTTTCTCTCTCTATCTCTTGTACTATTGTAACACAATGTTCTCTCTTATACTAATACAGACAATATCTGAACCCTAACAACACTATCATAGTATAACAGTACAATAAAACAATACAACATATTTCTGTATTCCCTACAATAATAATTACCACATAACCTCATGAGACAGATGCAAACTGCTACCTGTGGACAGTCGATATTAGACAGCGTTAGCACCACACTTACTCAATGAGTCACAGAACTCTCACCTGAGACACTTCCCCTCATGGCTGGGGAGTGCTGTATGTGAAGGATACTCAGCCAGTAGTACATCAACATTAGCTCAGAAATGTCTCCATATACACAAGTATGAGCTTCATGCAGTAAATCTTGCACTGAAACACATTCACATATGGTTAGCATTTTGTAGGTCTCATATATCTATCGCCTATGGCAGCAGTGGCGGAGCTAGACTTTGTACATATGGTGGCCAAGGCTATTTCAGAAGGCAAAAATGTGTGGCCTGTCTTTGAACACATCTGAACAGCACAGTATGCGTGTGGGTCCTAAAACCACAAATATACACACATGCACACACCCACGAACGCATGCTGACACACACACACACAGATAGGCTATTGAGGCCATTAGTCTACGCATTGTATATCTCTATCCTATAGCAAACAGTAGAACAGCACTCTGCTTTGTGAAATAGGACAAGAATAATTTCTGCAATGTCATTTATTGCCAAATAACAGATCTTCAGTGTGCTTCTCCCAAAGCTCAACATGAGGAAATAGCAGAAATCGAGCTACAGCTGCCATTGAGAACATAGCCTAACAAATGGCTAGACATGGCTAGGTTGGGCAATATTATAAATTTTTCCAAACAGCTAATCAGAAATAGCAGAGAAACAGGGCTACAACTGCTATGGGCAAATATAACAAATGGATAGTTATTCTCAGTTTAAATAACAGAAATATTACAGGCTAAAGCTGCCATTATGAACATCAAAGAAATGGATTAATTGTGCAGTTACAAAAACAATATTCACACAATTTTTGTTCAATTTTCGCCTGGCTAACTTAACAGTAGGTGAGTTAACATGCAAGACTTCAATACGATTATCAGCCGAATCAAATTCAAAATACCTCACTTATCCACACCATCCGATTCAACTAGATTGGATTGAAATTTGGGCTGGATTGAGGGTGGTGAGGTACACCTTTTGATAATCAGATCGATGGGAAAAAAAATAGACACATGCAGTCGGATTAATGGACTAGATTTTCCTGTTTGCGCAAGTGTAGGGATAAATTCATGGTGACACAAGTACACACACACATTGCTTAAAAGTAGCCTAGTTGCAGCACCACAAAGTCGTAGAAATTACCATAGATGAGTTTGTATTTTCACTTATCTTATCATGCAAACCTAGATAGCATGCTAGCAAGTCAGTAGATTCACAAATTTTGTGACATTTAGTTGCAGGGGGCGATGTTTCTCACCGAAGCTAGGTGTCCAAAAACAGTTTTTGTTAAATTTAGCCCAACACAACGATTTTGTGTTACTATGCCAGTGTTAAAGAGGTGTATCAACCCAGCCCATAAACACTCCTTTGTAGCATAGCCCCACCTAGTGATATGGGTAAATGCAAAAATTGGGATTTTGAATTGCCAATATCTTGGGCTGAGAAGGCAGGAACTGCACAAAATGTGTCATATACGATCAGCACAATGACCTCTGAAAGTACAGCAAGTACCATAACATTTTGCCCATAGGGGGCGCTGTAATTGTTTAAAAAGTCATTTTGCCTATTATATATGGAATGCTAAAGTTTGCAACCAATTTTTTTTGTCTTGAAATCCATTGACCCTCACACATTGAAAACACTGGTTGATGCCCAGTTCCAATAAAAACTGTCACGGAAGTTGCAAATAGTCTTTATTAAAGGATTGGGGAAAGGGGAAGTGAGAATGTGCTCCGAGAGCGCGCCCTCGGCGCAGGGATGCAGGAGCTGCGCAGAGCAGAGAAGGGCTGGCAGAGGAACTCTGGGTCGGACAGGCGTGGGGTCGGGTTGCCAGGGCAGAGGAGTTGAGCGTTGGCCGAAGACAGGCGGCAATTAGGGAAACGGGGCAGGAGAGCAGGTGTCGGTCACAGGCAGGCGGCAGGTCGCCAGCCGGGGCGGGAGCGCAGAGCGTCAGACGAGGGCAGTCGGAAACCAGGGCACGCGAGCAGAGTGTAGGTCGTGGACTGGCAACGGGTCAGTAACCAAGGCAGGCGAGCAGAAACGTAGGTCATGGGCAGGCGATCATGCAGGGAAGAGAGACAAAACAGAAACAGAGCGGGGACCAGAAGGAGAAACAGGGAACGGCCTGGAACAGAGGCAGGGAAAAACAGGAACAGAGGAGCAGACACGGGAGTCAGGATTATAAATGCTTGCCTTTAGATCTAAGGCGTGCTGGTTTGCTAATACACTGACAAAGGATGGCTGAAACACGGGGAAATAAACACACATGTGCCTGAACAACAGGGAATTCAGAACGTTCTGCGTCTACATCGCTCTCTCCCTGTTTATCAATATCTCATTTGCTATGTTAGACATCACCCTCACCCTCTCAAATACTGGCTGAATTAATTGTTAAACCATTTACAATGGCTTGTTGTCTATTATCTTTGTAAAGCCAAAGTCCTCCATTAAAGAAAATGGTCTGCAATTAACAGTTACAAGCTCCAAGCAAGCATCTACTAGAACTTCGTGACAGACACATGGACTACATGGGCTTGTTAATAGATACTTCATCCAGAGTCCCAGCAAAGCAGAGTGAGCAAACAGATAATGTCTAAAAGAAAAATGTTTAAGATTGGTAGATTTAAATTTTTTATCTATGTTGATTATAATCGACTCCCAAATTTTTCAAGAATAAAAAAAAATGGTGTTAACCGGTTGCTATTATTTTGAATAAACGATTCTGTTCTGGAACAGAAAAAAATAAAATTTTCTGGTTTCGTTTTCATTTCTGGCAAAATATCAAAATGTTATGGTTTTTGATTTAGTTTCATGAACTTGTGCAAAGCCCTGATTTCATCCAGTTTAGTTGCAAAACAGCAATTTATGAACATGTTGATTGCATCAAGAAATGCATGATAGTAGTAGATTAATTAGTAATTAAGACATAGATAGTACCTGTGAAGTGCAACATTTTGAATTTGAATATTGTGAAACATGCATTAACATCTACTATGCATACCATGGTTTCTCAGGGTTATACTGCATCATGTTGGTTCTGTTTTCCCAAAAGAGATGTCCTCAAGAGCTTCCTCTTGTGAGGGTACAAGTGTATAAGTAGAAGAAACTACTTGCAGGTTGATGAAGTGTAGGGACAGTCATCTTTTGTTTTCTAGCTACATTCAAATGAGTGAAAACAAACAATGGCTCTTTTAAGACGAGAATTGTAGTTTCACTGTTTAGAATAAATGAATTACTGGTAAGTGTTCCTGTTAGTATTACTCATTTTGAGCATTGTAATGTTGTGTGGTTTTCCAAGTTCATGCATTTAAATTAAAGTCCTTAACATCTTCATTTATTTCTTTAACAGTTTTAATCACGAGGAAACATAATTATGGAGAACATCTCAAATGCATCACTAAAACAAATTATGTTAGAGACTGGTTTCTCAAATGTGTCTTCTGTTTTAATTTTGCAAGGTTTCAATCTGCCTCCTCAAGGTGCTATTCCTGCCTTTCTGTTTGCTAGTTTGAATTACATGCTCATTCTTTTCTGTAACCTTGTGCTCCTCCTCACCATTCTCTTAAACAAAAGTCTGCATCAGCCGATGTACTTGCTTGTAATGATCGAGGGGAGAGCTTGCGGGATTCAGTCCTTAGGGGTAGGTCCTGTGTGGAGAGCCACACACGTTGTCCCTGACGGTACTGCGGGGCTTGGGAGCGATGTTTGTCCGCCTGGGCCTTCATTCTGGCAGATGAACGGAGAAGGGTGGTACGGGTGCGCCTCCAGGTCTGGAGGCATTGTCGGATGAAGGCCTCCGCGGATGGTACTCCGACCTCCGCCTCCTGGTCCGGAAACAGGGGTGGCTGATAACCCAAGGAGCACTCGAAGGGGGATCAGCCGGTGGCGGAGGAGACGTGCGAGTTGATGGCATATTCTACCCACGGAAGCCGTTGGCTCCAGGAGGAAGGGTTCTGGGACACCATGCAACGCAGCACCGTCTCCAGGAGTTGGTTCGCCCTCTCCATCTGGCCGTTACTCTGTGGGTGAAAGCCAGAAGATAGACAGACAGAAGCTCCAAGTAATTTACAAAAAGCTTTCCAAAATGCAGATGTGAATTGGGGACCCCTGTCTGAGACCACCTCTACCGGTAGTCCGTGAATCCTGAAAAGTGTTAGATCATGAGGCTGGCCGTCTCTTTGGCAGATGGGAGGCCAGGCAGGGGAACGAAATGAACAGACTTTGAAAAACGGTCGACAATAGTGAGAATAGTGTTGTTACCGGCAGAGGGGGGGAAACCAGTTTCAAAGTCCAGGGAGACATGGGACCAGGGTCTTCGGGGCATGGCTAGAGGTTGCAGTAGACCAGCAGGGGGTTGAGTGGAGGAGTGGAGTGGAGTGTTTTGTGCGCAGGTCTGGCAGGACTGGACGAAGCAGCTGACGTCTTCCTTCAGGGAATACCACCAGAACCTTCTCTCGATGAAGGCTTGGGTTCTCCTGGATCCGGGGTGACAGGAGAGCTGAGACAAGTGACCCCATTGCAGGACCTGCGGGCGAACAGAGCTAGGAACAAAGAGACGGTTAGTGGGGCACGGACTAGGCCCAGCCTCATCTGCTTGGGCCGCAACTACAATGGATTCAATGTCGAGGCGGGCTGCCCCTACAATGCAATGGGGCGGGAGGATCGGGTCTGGGTCGTCTTTGCACGTGGTGAACTGTTGGGATAAGGCATCGGGTTTCGTGTTTTTGTGGCCAGGGCGGTAGGACAGGGTAAAATTAAACCGGGAAAAGAATAATGACCAACGTGCTTGTCGGGGGTTCAGTCTCTTAGCCTGGCTGATATATTGCAGGTTCTTGTGATCGGTCCAAACAAGAAATGGTACTGGGGCGCCCTCCAACCAGTGCCTCCATTCCTCCAGTGCTAGCTTGACAGATAGAAGCTCTCTGTTCCCCACGTCGTAATTTTGTTCAGCAGGGGAGAGGCGATGTGAAAAGAAGGCACATGGATGGATGCGGTTGTCATGGGGGGACCGTTGGGAGAGCACCACGCCGACACCCACCTCGGATGCGTCGACCTCCACGATGAATTGGCGGTCAGGATCAGGTTGGGTCAGGATTGAGGTAAACCACCTCTTCAGCTCCCGGAAGGCGTTCTCTGCGGCGGGTGACCAGGCAAATTTGGTTTTAGGCGAGGTCAGGGCTGTAAGAGGGGCGGCCACGGTGCTGAGGTGCGCACGAAGCGCCGGTAGAAATTGGCGAACCCCAGGAAGCTTTGTAGACCTCGGCGATTGAGTGGGCCAATCCAGGACAGCCTTGACTTTTTGTTGATCCATATGGATGGACCCCAGGGAGATGACATATCCAAGGAAGGAGACTCCTGGTGGAATTCGCGCTTCTCTGCCTTAACATGAAGCTAGTTATCGAGTAGGCGCTTCAGGACTGTGCGGACGTGAGAGACATGTTCGGACAGAGACTTGGAAAAAATTAAAATGTCATCAAGAAAAACAAAAACAAAGTGATTTAGCATATCCCTAAGAACATCATTGACAAGAGTCTGGAAAACGGCAGGGGCGTTAGTGAGTCCAAATGGAATGACCATGTATTCATAGTGTCCGGAGGCGGTGTTAAAGGCCGTCTTCCAACATCATTGACAAGAGTCTAATTTGGAATCTTGGCGCCTTGCAGCTCGAAGACATGAGGGGGAGAGGGTAACGATTCTTAATGGTGACATTGTTAAGGCCACGATAGTCTATACAAGGCCGGAGCGAGCCATCCTTCTTCGAGACGAAGAAAAAGCCCGCTCCGGCTGGGGACGAGGAAGGGCGAATAATGCTCGCCACGAGAGACTCTTTAATATATTTGTCCATCGCCTCCGTCTCAGCGCGGGACAGGGAATATAATCGCCCCTTGGGGGGAGATGCACCAGGGAGAAGATCGATTGCACAATCGTAGGGCCGGTGGGGAGGCAAGGACGAGGCACGGGATTTACTAAAAACAGGCTTTAGGTCCATGTAAACAGGGGGTACTTCCAACAGGTCAGAGAATTCTTTGATGCACACGGGAATGGACATAACGGGGATCCGGGTTTGGGAGAGACAGTGAGATTGGCAGGAGGGAGACCATCCGACTACACGCTTTTCCACCCAGTCGTTGTGTTTAACTAGCCACGGGTGCCCAAGGATTACCGGGGTTGTCAGGGGAGTCAATAAAATAGAACCTGATCAGTTCGTGATGGGTGTCGAAAAGACAGAGACTCACCGGTATAGAAGCGTGGCGGATGCTGGCCAGTCTTACCCCCGTCAGTGCGTTCGCTACCAGAGGTTCCTTGAGACCCTCAGTGGGTAGCCCCCATTGGTTCACTAGGCTGGCGTCAACGAAATTCTCCTCCGCCCCAGAATCCACGAGGATCTCTGTCTTTCGTCATTGGTTTCTCCAAGCTAGGACGGCTGGGAGGAGAGTTCGCTGAGTGGATGAGGGGTAAATAGGTGTCACGCTCACCCGTACCCCTGTTACAGGGGAGTGTGGGTTTTTCTCTGGACACGACGAGACAAAGTGTCCAGGTTGGCCACAGTATAGGCAAGAACCTGAGCGGAGTCTGCGTTGTCTCTCTTTGGGAGTCAGGCGGGTCCAGTTAACCTGCATAGGCTCAGGTGTCGATACGGCCGGAGATGGAGAAGGCGGAGGAGAGACAGGACGGGCGAATCTTCCACTTGCAGCCCCGGATGCCCTGAAGCGTTGGCGCTGCTGAAGCCTGGTTTCAACACGGATGGCCAGGTTGATCAGCTCCTCACAAGAGTTAGGCAGATCATGGGAAATCAGCTCATCTTTCAGTTCCTCAGAGAGGCCGTTTAAAAAGGTGTCAAACAGCACCCCTTTACCCCACCCCGACGAGACCGCAAGGGTCTGAAAGTCTATAGCAAAGTTTGAGACTGATCGAGACCCCTGGCACATGTGGAGCAGCTCACGGGCCGCTTCATGTCCGTGCTTGGATCGGTCAAAGACCCGCTTCATCTCGGGAGCGAACTCCCGGAAATTGCCACAGATTGGGGACTCCGCGTCCCAAACTGCCGTTCCCCACTCTCTGGCACGCCCCGACAGCTGGGTGATCACGTAGGCAATCTTAGCTCGGTCAGTGGGGAAAGACCCGAGCTGGAGGCTGAAAACCAGAGTGCACTGTGATAAAAAAGACCGGCAGGTGCCAGGCTCACCAGAGTATCTCTCCGGTGGGGGCAGACAAGGTTTGTGGAAAGGCGATGCCGAGCGGGCAGACGAGGTGGGTGCGGAGGACACGGAGGTAGAATGGGAAACCTGGAGTAGCTGGATCTGATCTGCAAGGTCCCTGATGCTGGCGGCGACTGTGTTCAAGCGGGACTGTTGGTGGCCCAACAGGACTCCATGTTGCTGGAGAATCGCTGAAAGGCGCTCGAGATCCGCTGGGTCCATATTGGTCTGATCGTACTGTAATGATCAGTGAGATTCAGACGGAGACCCAAATGCAGATCAGTGTAGGTTTGTTTACAGTGACAAAAATAGTACAAAAAGGGGAAAAAGCTCAGAAGATCGAAAAAGAACAAAAATGTAAGTAATCCAACAAAGGTTCCAAATATAGGGTTCGGGAAAAAACACACAAAAGATCAATAAGATTCAAAGTCACTCAGGGATCAAAACGGGCTGGAGGGAATCACAAAAAAACTAAACATCCAAATCGTAGTAGGCAGTCCAAACTCAAAGTATCCACATGGCACAAAAGGCAAAAACTCAAAGACTCAGATAAGGTAAAATGCCGGGAACAGGGACCAGGGTAAGCATGGGAAAAAACAGAGATCAATGATAGGTACAGGCCAGGAAACAGACTTACAATCAAGGTACATGGTCAGACGATCAGACAAGGAACATGGAACAAACAGGGTTATATATAGGGAGCAGGGGCACTGGGACAAACAGGAGGCAGCTGACACTCATTACGGGGAAACAGGATTACGAGGCACAGGTGTGGAGCAGGGGAACTATTATTTGACTCTATGCATATTTCATATACTGCCTGTATTGTCCAAGCTTTTCTTATTCATGTATATGGAGCAGGCTCTGTGTTCATACTGACTGCCATGGCATATGATCGATATGTTGCTATATGTTGTCCTCTACGATATGGAACAATTATGAGTAATTACCATGTCATGAGAATAATCACCTTGGTGTGGTTTTGTAACTTGTTTTTGATTAGTGTTTTGTTTTATCTTCTTTTGAGGTTGCCTCGTTGTGGGTCCAAAATGGCACATTCTTACTGTGATAATCCTTCGCTTCTTAGACTTGTCTGTGCTGACACAACTATAAATAAAATTTATGGGCTGGCAATGGTGGCAGTAACACAAGTTGTAGCACTTGGAATCATTTTCATCTCATAAATTCAGATCCTTGTTGCTTGTTTCAGAAGTAAAAGGGCAGACACTAAAAGCAAAGCCTTACAGACGTGTGCAACACATTTAATTGTGTTTCTGCTTTTGGAATGCTTGGGTCTTTTTACAATAATTTCTTACAGGATACCAAATCTCTCTCCTCAAACAAGACGATTCATTGGCGTTTCTACTATGATATTCCCTCCCACATTAAACCCAATAATTTATGGCCTAAAGACAAAAGAAATCAAAGGCAAAACATTTCCATTTTTTCGATCTAAAATCCTACCAGGTGAATGTTGAACACATTATATTAGAGATATATTTGCTGCTCTTCATGAACGTGTCAATATTTCAGTACTCATGAATTAATGTTGAAATGTAAGTATAAAGTAACTATGTCCCATGCAGTCAAAAGAAAGAGCCTACTGTCTTACTCTGCATTTTCTGTTGTAAGCCATTAGTCACAGATGATATTCCTCAGTCAGTCCCAGTGTACCCAATGATTCAGTTTGATTTGACAAAATTCATCTTGATTTGTGAATCAAATTTGTGAATAAATATTGTTATTATATTAATTTGGGTGTGTGGAGATAAAGAACAAAAGAAAAAAAAAGTGATCTGTTAATCAACTACAGTCATTTTTTCCCACTTTTTTCCCATCTTTAAAACATTACTTGACTTTTACTAATCTAAGAGCCAACTGTCACTAGACCAACTTATGTTAGGATTGTGGGACACATTTGTGTATATACCATGACATTTAATTTTGAAGATTTTATATTTTACCCTCTTTGTGGAAGTCAGCTCATGTCAGGACTCTGTGGCTGATAAATCTGGAAACTGATTACATCCCTAACCAAATTCATATTTACAATTATTCCTTCCTTAACCGTTTGAGGCAGATAAATGCTGGCATTGCCATCCTTCAGTATGTCTGTGCCATTACGGGAGAAAGACTGGACTGCCTCCAGATACTTGTGCAGAGGGTCAAAATGTGGCAAAATTGGATTAAAACTTGGATTAGAACAGTTGTGCTGCTATAAGAGAACCACTTGTTAGAGTGATTCGAAAAAATGGAACATAGAGATTTCACGTGGTAAAAAACCTCTATGAAAAAAGGCCACGTGGTCTACACTCCTGGTACCTAATTCTAGTGTGATAATGGGTACAGCAAGGTATGAAAGTAACTAGATGGATGCATGGATGGATACAGTTTTAAGGTTTGGGGTTGCTATAGTTGGTCTGGGCTCAGAGAGGTTTTGTGGTTAAATAAAGGTAGGCTTGCAAATGATCAGATGGCTTTAGCAATGGATATTTTCTTCTGAAGGCACAAACATTTCAGGACAGCATCGGTATTATTTTGGCTTATGTTATGAAAAGTTATTCAGGAAACATTTTGAATTAAATTACTTTCACATATAAATTGAGCAGATGCAGAGATGCCTGTTTTTCGGGTGGGTCCAGAGAAAATATAAGCATTGAGTTAAGACAACTGTAACATAGCTGATGCTGACATATGCACATTAATGAGACTGGAATAGTAATGAGAAACAGCCTGTTCGGAAAGGAGGAGGGGGCATTGCAGGTGATAATACCTAATCTGAGAAGTATTTTCAGCAAGCAGAAATGACATGGACACTGAAATGGAGTCAGAATGCTTCCTAGCATGTTCACATTGCTTTTGATAAACATTTGATATAAATTGATACAAACACAGTTAACCTAGTGATCACTATTGTGTTTTAAAGTTTACTCAGATCATGATTTAAAATTTCACAAATTATCAGTCAGTCCATCCATCCATCCATGGACGCAAAACTACAAAGAAAAAAATCTCCAGTTTATTCTGAGATTTGAGAATATTATCTTTTTTAAAGCATCTTGCAGTGAAATTCAACAGTTTGAATATTGTGATACAGTAATATCCACTATGCATGCCAGGGTTCTTCAGGGTTGTAGTCAGACAATGTTGTATTGCTCTTATAAGATGTCATCTGCTAGAAAAAGTCAAAACACTTATCTTCAGATTCCTTAGAACAGATAAAGACCACTTGTAATTGCAACATTTTTCAAAATGGCAGAACTCATCAAATTTCCCATTTGCTCCAACTTGAATAGCTCCTTCAATATGGCATGTGCAGCTTTGTAATTTGGTTACTGGGCTAATTCCTACTGTAAAGTTCAAAGATGGATTCAGAAAAATTGCCATTTCATTTCCATTCCATTTGAACATCAAAAGCTCCTTTGATATGGCATTTGCAGTTTTGAAACTTGGGTCACTAGCAGGGGTGGATTGGCAATCTGTGCGTCCTGGAAAAGCCCAGAAGCCAGGCTGGTTTATCGGCCAATTTGTCTAGTAGACGTGCATAACTTAAACCCAACCAATCATATTATGTACTGCTAGGTTTCTTAAATTCTTTAACAATTAAGCTCTAGTTAGGATAATTCATTGCAAGTTGGCCTACTAGTGAAAAATTGATGAAAATTATACATATAAATATAAATAGATATAAATAAATTAAGGTAAATTATGCAAAGCTAAAATAAGTCATGCTGTGTAAAGTAAGATAACATAAAATAATGGTTTGAAATATTAATTTAGCCTGGCATGATTCACTGAATATACGCTTTTGATAGGGTTGAGTTTAATGATAAAAGTGATGTTTATTTTTCAGTAACCCGTGAATCGTGGCGAGCTAGATTAATAGCTCAAATTATTATTTAGTGTTATTTTAAAATAGCACAGCATAATTTCATTATTAAAATATTTGAAAATTTCAGGTGGCGCCAAGTCTCAATGTGTTGCAACACGCTTTCTGACAAGGAATGTGTAAAAAGAAAACTTTACATTACAACTTGACATTAAAATAGGGCTAATTACTCTAGCAGGTGACCTATCTATAGGCCTGTTTATTTCTCTATAGTTTCTCAGGGTCATACTGCATCATATTCCACTGCTTCTATTTTCCAAAGACAGATGACCTCAAGACCACACCTTTATGAGGGTAGGAGATAAAGTATATAAGTGTAAGAAACAACAGCAGGTTTTTGAAGTTTATAGCAAGTCACGCACTATAGTTTCCTTGGTACAATCAAATGATAAGTTTGTGAAAATATTTTAGATTTTAAGAGCCTGTGTACACAATGGCTTTATTGAAACATGAGTTGCAGTTTTGCTGTTTAAAATTAATGTAATTACTGGTAAGTGGTAGTGTTCTGATATTGTGAAAACATTTTTGAGTAATTTTACCCTGTGTAAAATGTCAACAGCTTATACAATCACTTATGCAGTGTGGCCAATGGTGTTGTCTGTTAATAAATTCACTTTAACCAATATTATAGTTTGCAGGACTACCATTGCTTAGTCACTAATATGATAGCTTAAAAGCATTCGCTGCAAATGTTTAAATGAATGTCCTTTTTTACAGTTTTAATATCGAGGAAACATAATTATGGAGAACATCTTGGATGCATCACTAAAAGAAATGCTACAGACTGGTCTCTCAAATGTGTCTCATGATTTAATTTTGCAAGGTTTCAATCTGCCTCCTCAAGGTGTTATTCCTGCCTTTCTGTTTGCTAGTTTGAGTTACATGCTCATTCTCTTCTGCAACCTTGTGCTCCTCCTCACCATTCTCTTAAACAAAAGTCTGCATCAGCCGATGTACTTGCTGCTGTTAAACTTGCCCATCAATGACATTATAGGCTCTACAGCTCTTTTTCCACAAGTTATAAATGAAATACTATTTGACACTAGGCGTATATCATACAATGCCTGTGTTGTCAAAGCTTTTTTAATTCATACTTATGCAGCAGGTTCTCTGTTCATACTGAGTGCCATGGCATATGACCGATATGTTGCTATATGTTGTCCTTTACGATATGGAGCAATTATGACCCACTGCCATGTTGTGAGACTAATAACCTTGGTGTGGTTGTTTACCTTGTTTTTGATTGGTTTTCTGTTTTTCCTTCTATTGCGGTTGCCTCGCTGCATGTCCAATGTGACACATTTGTACTGTGACAATCCTTCGCTTCTTAGACTTGTCTGTGCTGACACAACTATAAATAACATTTATGGGCTGGCAACAATAGTACTGACAGAAGTGGTAGCACTTGGGTCCATTTTCATCTCGTACATTCAGATCCTTGTTGCTTGTTTCAGAAGTAAAAGAGCAAATAGTAAAAGCAAAGCCTTACAGACATGTGCTCCCCATTTGATTGTTTTTCTGCTTTTGCAATGCTTGGGTCTTTTTACATTAATTTCTTACAGGATACCAAATCTCTCTCCTCAAACAAGACGATTCATTGGTGTTTCTACTCTGATATTCCCTCCCACATTCAACCCAATAATTTATGGGCTAAAGACAAAAGAAATCAAAGACAAATTTGTCTCTTTTTTTCAGTCTAAAATCCTCCCACGGGATTGTTAAGCACAGATACAGTATTTGCGGACGTTAACATGTGTGACATTCTAATAGTGATAGTTCTTGTCCTTGATTATGACTAGTTGAATTGAGTTTGATGCCATTGTATATTTCCTGATATAGCACGGCTGAGACTGCATTTCCTTCTATATGAATGTGCTTAGAATGGTCAATGGTCCACTCGATACAAGTTGCTTTTTGAGCTTCGGAAGTTGGCCTATGTTTGTGATTTTACAAATGTGATTTTAAAAATTTTACAAAGAGGATACACGCACCTGTCCTATAATAACGCAGGAATAACGCAGATTTGTGCATACACTATCCATTCATGATGCATCACCTAATAGGATATAGTCTGCTGTTTTCGATTTATTAGGCTATGAGTTGCTGTTGAGTAAAGAGGCATGTGTGATGGCATATTTGATGTGTGCAGCATCAGTGTGGTAACATCTTTTTAGTTTTGTGTGATACATTCATCTGGCCTATAAAGGAATGAAATGTTGCTTTGTTGCACTTGACGCTCTTGATGCATGTCCGATCTGAGAGTAAATGAAATAAATATAGGCTATATGCCGTAAACACACCGTGTCGCCTTTTGGTAAGCTCAACAATACTCGCCACACCACCCATACATCTCATACAAGTGAGGACATTGCTGTTTCAAATAGGCTACAGTATTCTTGAGAGTGCTAGAAAATAGATTATTTGAACTGGTTTAATTGCCTTTACTGCTTACAGGGAAAGCAAAACTGTATGTATAGCCATGCCACACAGAACGTCACTGGCAACACAGACATCCTGAAAGGGCATCTATATGAGAGTCGCTTTCCTGCCTTCACAATGTCTGTCACTCTGCTAATGACTGGATCTCTTCAAATGGCATTTATGGCAAGGTGCTTGACCTGAGCACACCAGCTTGACAGAACTACTACAAGTGGGTGAACTGTATCTGCCCCATTATCTGCTGCTGGGACACATTTGTGCCTCCGACACACCGCCTTCATGGCCTCAGATGGGAAATGGGCTCTCCTTGTAGGAATTCAGCAATAAACCGCTGGATGTGATCATCTTCATCCTGGGAAATGAGATCAGGTTGGTGTTGGCCACAAGGATGCAGACACCTTGAGAGACCATCTTGGTTTCTCTTCCCAGCTCTATACTGGATGTTAAAGCCAAAATTAGAAAGGGCTTTGAACGAGTGGTGGCTATTTCCCTCCATAAAGAGAGAAATTCATGCTTGTGAGCAGGGTATCTTCGCTCACAGCAGCTGAGTCCCCTGCTCACATAGGTCATTACTCTCAGTTTGCCTTCCTGCTCTTGATATAAGGCAGCACCGAGGCCATGAGTGCTTGTGGCTGTGTGTACAACATAAGGCTTATTCGGATCCGCAAACCAAGGATTGAAGCTATTGTGGGTTTTTAAACAAGTGCCTTAAATGTGTCCTCACAGGTGGACATACATTTCTCATTGAAAGGTCTTTTAAAATTAACGCTTAAAGAGGTACACCACCAATTTACTAATTTTCCATCTCCCCTAGAGTTAAATAATTGAGTTTTACCTTACAGTGTTTTTTCTGTTTAAAACGTGACTCTTCTGCATTTACACAGTGTACTAAAACTGACAGAAAATAAAATGTGATGATTTTCGAAACCGATATGACGTGGAGCTATACTCTCATTACGGTGTAATAACCAAGCACTGCAAACAGTTAAAGCCTCTGATCAAGTAGTGCAAGCCAAGAGTTACTTGATTATTATGTTGGAATGACATAGTGTGTAGCAAAATATTACATTTGATTCCAACTTTAAACACTCCAGTAGACAGTTCGGAAGTGAACATATATTTGTAATACTTTGTAAAAGCATTGTTTAAGAGTGGTAGGTAGATTGACGAACAGCTCCAGTGTCAAACTGCCATATGCTGACGTAAATGTTTGCAGACATGCAGCCACACATAACCTAATCTTCAATTCATTTTCAGATTTCATGCTATAGTCATTCTCTTATTGTTCATATATGTTGAGTGCACTTTTCAAGTATAAATAATGACATAATGTTGGTGTGAAGAATGGTTTCTGAAAGGATATTAGACATACAAACAGCTGAAAGTGGGGCCTGACAGCCGTATCAGTAGCAAGTCATTCACTGGCCAATTAGCAGAATGCTAGCGTGGCACAGGCAAAACTGGCTCACATTGTGAAAAACTGAAAGGGCATGAGTGTTTGTTCACCTCTGAGACATAATCCATGCCAAACTTGGACTCGCCCATGAACTGCAACCAAATTCTATGTATAATGTGAATGTATAATGGGGGTGATTAGAGAGTGAAGGGGCTCACAGTACCATACCACGAAAAGACATTTTGATTAATTTTTTGTATGCTGATGTTAAGGCCTTTTATGACACAATTTATGATCAAGTAATGTTGAAAAGATACCAATATAGACTAATAGTGTACATGTGAATGTACTGTAGTTTCTTATCCTACCAGTTAATTTGGAAATTAGGCCAAAACAGGTTATTAATATTTCTAAATATTACCAACTGGTGCCAATACCTGCTGACTGTGTCAGACTGCAGCTCAGTGAGTGTGCAGTGTAAAAACTTAAGTTGGTGCAAAAATCAAGATTTGTTAGTGATTTCATCTGAGTTTATCTGAGCTAGGGTTCTCATGGATATGATTGTTGTGCTGCAATCTTCTCAGGGTCCCACTTACGTCTTGGGCCTGTTATGCCGCGTGTGGATTTAGGTGGCACAGGCACATCCAGGCACACCTGTGGCATCACTAGGGATTTGATATCCAAACCAGGACCGCAACAACAAGGTTTTACCATTTACGTTTATATAATGACTGAGCCAGAAGCTCGACTTACTTACTTTGATCTTGCACTGGTGGACTAACACGTTTTCTATTGTATGAACACCTGCTCAGAAGGAAACCCTATAATTAACTTAATTGTCCACATTGACAGGTCCAAATAATTGGTTGTTATAACTTGAGCTCTTTGTAAGGGTAGTGCACTGAAATCTTGACTTGACTGTTAAGGGTCCAATACCTTGTCTTGTATTTCTTTACAACATTGCAATTGGCAATATTTAAAGTGATTAGTTTCCCTTTGCGGTATTTTAAGTGAATAGTTTACCATTTCTTCATTTTGCATTCATCCAGTCATTTCATTTCATGATATATTTAGGCCCTTGGGAATGAACTCAGACTTTTGTAACATCTTCGCTAAATCAAGATGTTTAACATGCACATCACATTGGGGTCATTGTGATTTTAGATGGCCAAATGTGCACCCAATATGCTAATAAACCTTAGAAAGCCTACAAAACCAGAATGGATTAATGGACTATTGTACCTTGTTCTCTGATGTTAAAATAGAATATATTCAACTTTGAATTATCAGAAATTTGTGCTCAAATGCAATTTTACAAGAACAGTTTCAACCTTATATTATTTTTCAACCATATATTTAGCATGGGGATTGAAATGGTCCATTTTGGCTAAATGGCACCCTTTTTTGCAACACCAGTTGAATTACAGTTGATTTGTAACACAAGTAGGCTTTGTTCAGATTTGCCCTTATTTAGTGTCTATTTTAGTGTTCGAAATGTACATACGCAGGAGGGCACAACCATCGTGACAGCTCTGTGACATTGTACAACATCCGTAACCTTGATTTACAAATACTCCTTATCAGTCAGGAAGTAGATTATAAATGAGGAGGGGATTATAATATGTACAAAGGTTTTATTTACAAAACATTTCTAAAGAAAATAAATGGCATTTGTTAACCATGGCTCAGTTTGTTATAAATAATTATACAATATTTTTTGTTTACAAATCACACACTCACAGATGTTATGCACATGGATAATATAATATTAGCAGCACAAAGTGAGGAAATTGTATAACAGTATGTATTTTCTCATGCTTCGTCACATCTCAGAAACATATACATGACATTTAAACATATATGATATCTATTTTATGAAATATAGTACATTATCCATTATACAAATATCTTACACTCTTATGGATTTCAGTAAAACAATAATTACCCTTAAACCTTTAAACTAAAAAACAGTATTTCATGCATGCAAATTCACATTGGGAATACATTTTTCTTTAAAAGCATGATGGTTCTTTTTCTGATTTCTTTTGTATTAATTCCATAAATAATTGGATTCAGAGTAGGAGGAAATATTAAAGTGGAAATGCCGATAAAGTTTGTAAGACCTGGGGAAAGGGCCTTAATCCTGTAAGAAATGATAGTAAAAAGCCCTAAACACTCAAATAGAAGGAAAACAACTAGATGTGTTGCACATGTTTGCATGGCTTTGCTTCTTGTGTCAGTGCTTTTGCTCCTGAAACAAGCAATCAGAATCTGTAGATAGGTGTACAGAATTAGACCCACAGTTATTGGCTGTGTGCAAGTCACAGTTAGAAGCCCATAGATGTTATTGATTGTTGTGTCTGCACACATCAGCCTCAACAATGATGGGTTGTCACAGTAAGTGTGAGTGACATTGTTTCTACAGCGAGGTAACCTCAGGAGCAGAATGAAAAGCACTCCAATCAGTAGGAAATTGGAACTCCAGACCAGTACAATGATTCTCATGAGGTGAGCATTCGTCATTATTGTGGCATACTGCAGTGGTCTGCATATAGCAATGTATCTGTCATAGGCCATGGCTGCTAAAATAAACACAACTCCCGTGGCATAGATGTGAATGAAAAAGGCTTGTGTGACACAGGCATGAAACTCTATAGCTTTGGAGTTTGACAAAAATTCCCTTAGGAGTTGAGGAAATAAGGCTGTGGAGCCAATGAGATCATTGATTGGCATGTTTATCAGAAGAAAGTACATTGGATGGTGAAGATTCTTGTTGAGAATTATGGTAATGAGCAGAAGAAGGTTGCAGAAAAGGATAACCATGTATCCTAGTGTTGCCAAAAGAAAAGCCAGGAAAGCCCTCTCCTGTGGTACATCGAAGCCTTGAAGTGTCAAAACAGAAGATATGTTTGAAATATTGTCCATCTTCATGGAATAGTCTCCCTCTGTTTTAAGGCTGTAAGAAATACATAGTTTTCATGTGTAGATTAGTTTTACACAGTGTGTATCATCATGCAGTTTCAAAATTTTAAATCCCATTTTTTGATTAATCAATTTGATTAACAGTCATGAAATAATTTACACAATGATTGGCACCAATACTGTATGTGATCAACATCATACCAAAATCACAAAATGTAAAATTTCAGATTTCCTGAATCAAGAAACTATCCTTGTTAAATAAAAAAATTACAGATGAAAAAAAACGTATGCAGTTACACTTACATTGCTGCAAAATCAGTTGCAAAATCAGTTTAGTTCATCTCAGTTTACTTACTCTATATTTTAGGTGAAACTACATGAATAGATAACATTACTGCAATTGCAACAGTGTTGTGAGGATATGTGGTATGCAAGATAGAGGTACCATTCCATTCCCTAATGTTAGGCAGCAGCTAGTGTTTTTAAAGCCCTCTTTCCTCAAGGACTGAACTCTCCTGAGGACACATGGTGTTCCCAGTGGTTAAGTGACAAGAACTAATCCTAGTTATCTAATCCGTACAGACACTAAATATTTAAGATTTTACAACCAAGGCCACTGCACAAAAATAAACAGTGACATTTACTCAGATTGTACAAAGGATGCAAATCCTAATATGAAATGATAAATGGACAGATAGTTTATTAAATAGACTAGGACCTCTGCTCTAGGGTGTTAATGAAAGTCTGTTTACTCACCATCTCAATAACTGCTTGAGCTCTACATTTACACATATATTTATACATTTAGTAGGTGCTTTTATCCAAAGCGACTTACAAAAGAGGATTAACAATTAAGCCACATAGAAGAAATCTTACAAAGAATAAGGAGGAGGTGAGAGTACAGAACAACAAGGATTTCAAGAGGTGAGAGTGCAGAAGTGGATTCAAGTGCAGAATGAGATAGTTTAGTCAAGAAGGACAGTGTGTGGGCATGGGGTGACCGCCAAGAGGGAGCGCTGCAGAAAGCCAAAGACATGCTCTCATCAGCCCCAGCACTGGCCTACTACTACTCCAGCCGTCGCACTGTCATCAGCGCGGATGCCAGCAGCTATGGCCTGAGCGCCACACTCCTTCAGGAGCACAGTGGTGAGGTGAGACCAGTTGCTTTCTGCTCACACACACTCACAGAGTCAGAGAAACGTTACTCCCAAATAGAGAAGGAGTGGTTGGCAGCTGTGTGGTCGTGTTAACGTTTTGTACACTATGTACAGGGGCTAGACAGTTTTTGCCTCCAGACAGACCACAAGCCGTTAGTCCCATTGATAAATGCATGTGACCTAGACAGAGCGCCTGTGCGGTGTCAGAGACTTTTAATGCGCCTCATGTGGTTCAGTGTGACTGCTGTCCATGTTCCAGGAAAACAGTTGATTGTGGCAGATGCAGACGGTCCTGCCAGAGGGACCCTGGCAGAGGATCGCTGCTGACTTATGCGAGCTGGAAGGGAAGCAGTACCTGATAGTAGTCGACTACTATTGCAGGTATATTCGAAATGGCACATTTCTACATCAAGCCAGCAGGTCATCATGTGCCTCAAAGGCATTTTCAGCAGATGGGGCGTACCTCTTGAACTAATTAGTGACAATGGTCTGCAGTTTGCATCGGCCGAATTTACTGACTTTAGCAATGAGCATGGGTTCACACACACAACCTCGAGCCCCCACTCCTCCCAGGCCAACGGGTTGGCTGAGAGAGCAGTTCAGACTGCTAAAAGATTCCTGAAACAACCGGACCCATACCTTGCCCTGATGTGTTACCTAGCAACAACCATCGCTGCAACAGGGCCCAGTCCGGCTCAACTGATGATGGGACGACAGATTCGTACCACATTCCCCACATTGGAGCAAAACTTGCAGATGACTCCAATAAGCCCTGAACAAGTCAGAATAAATGACTCTAAAGCCAAGAAATTGTATGAGCACTTCTACAACCGCCAACATTCCACCCACCGCCTTGCAGAGCTGCCGGTAGGCCAGGCAGTGCGTGTCAAGCTGGACACAGAAAAGGGGTGGAAGACTTCTGCGCAGGTGGTGGGAAAAGCGGAACAACCCAGATCCTACATGGTCAAGATGGACAACGGCACGGTGTTGCGGCGCAACAGAAGACCCCTCCAGGCTGTTCCTGGGACCACCGGGCCTGCAGATCCACAGTTACAGCCCGAGACCAGCCCAACACGTCCCGTGAGCAGTCCACCTCCTGTGATGGTCACCAGGGGCCACTGAGCAACACCGGGCCCTCTGCACCAGAGACTACACAGAGAACCCCAGCATGGCCTACTTTGTCTGCTGATACAACCAGACTGACCTCTAGGGGCTGAGCAATCAGACCACCTCTCAGATTTAGACTCAGTGACTGATCTGTTTACTGCTTTATTGCTTATGGTTATTCTTTATTTAGGTTGAATTACTGACTTACAGTAGATAATTTAGTTGGGGAAGAGTGGAGAAAAGGAAAAGTAAGAAGTTTTAAGCAGCTATCATTCTAAATGCACTTAAGGGGAATGTTACATGTGAATGTGTTGTAAATGCTACAGTACAGTAGTATGAATAGTTTCTAAAAAAAAAATTGAGCAATGGAAAAATGATTTGGGGGTAAATAGATCTTTGAATGGGACCTAGTTTACTTTGTCCTGAATCTACAATTGGAGTGAATATTGCTTACTTGAATGTATGCTTCAAGAGGCTTAGAATGAAGGCAGTACAGGTAAATGTTATTGTAGTTTGTTATCTCAAAAGGGGGAGATGTGGTGAGATGTCAATAAAACCCCACGACAGAGAACACTACGGTTTGTATCGTGACAGTTCCAGGGGGGGATAGGAAAATGCTACTGGAGAGAGTTGAGTTGACTGTAATGTAACCTTTTCAAGATTCAATAAAAACCCAGCATGACAGAGAACACTACGGTGTGTATCGTGACAAGGGCGATGGTGGACTGTAAGATGGTCTATTTATTTCTTATCAGGCCAATCACCCTCTCCACGTGTATGCACACTGAAGCGAGTCCCCTTGTGGACTCAAGCTCCAGTGGGTGCATCTGTTTGGTTTTTTTGCCTTTTGTGAAAGCTGGAATTTTTAAATGTGCATGTACAGGATTAAAGTGTCCTTCACACTGAAACCTCTATCTGTAAGATAAGGTAAGGTAACCACAATGGTTTTGGTGATGTTCTTGTCACTTGTTCCCCAGCCATTTGACACAAAGGAGATAATCCCCTGTGGTGTGATTGAATTGAGTTATTTTACTGTGTTGTAGTGTTTGTACTGTGAGTTTTGGCCATAAGATAAGTGGGAGCAGTCTAACATACATAGCATCTGTATATTCAAAAATTGGGGTAAATTAAGTTTCAAACTTGTAAGGGTCAAAACAAAACACTGAAAAGGAGTCCAGCTCCTGGTCCAGCTTTCAAAATCCCAGCAGGAAGTTGAATACCACAAGTAATTTTGCAAAGTGTCAGAGGCCAGGAAGTTCTTGCACTATACCATTGTTTCCCTTGAACGCCTCCTGATGTAGTGCAATTCAATTCTGGTTTTCAGCTGTTGAATCTGCTTGGAGTTACACACACTCAACAGTCAACAGAGAAATGGTGGATCAGCATTTGATCATGGTTCCACAATGTCATGGCTTACAGCTAAAGACAACCCCAAATTCAGTATCTCATGAAACTAAATTAGCATTAACTCACTCACTACCAAAACCATCACCCCAGCCATCTTTTACACCCTCACCAACTGCCTCACTGATATTAAATCCTGGATGAATCACAACTTCCTCAAACTGAACAGCAACAAGACTGAATTGATGATCTTCGGCCCAAAATCCATCCTCCCCACCTCCAAAAACTCTCTTTTCATCGACGGTCACTCTGTCACTCCCTCCCCCCTGGTAAAAAACCTCAGAATCTACATGGACCCTGCACTCTCCTTTAAGTCACACATCAACCACATCACCAAAACATCCTTCTTCCACCTCCGCAACATAGCACGCCTCCGACCCACTCTCTCCCCCTCAGCTGCAGAAACACTGATCCATGCCTTCATCACCTCCAGACTCGACTACTGCAGTAGCATCTTGTTTGGCCTCCCCTCCACTGTTCTGCAAAAACTGCAATATGTTCAGAACTCTGTTCCCCTGTCTGCTTTGCCTGTGACCTGTTACCTGCATCGGTTTCCAGTCAGTTTTCTGTTTCCCCGCTTGGTTCCCAGTCTGTTTCTGTTTGTCCCTGTCTCCTGTAGGATCGTCTACCTGTTTCCAAACTTGGCCCCCCTGTGACCTGTTACCTGCACTGGTTTCCAGCCCGTTTCATGTTTTCCCCGTCTGGTTCCCGGTCTGTATCTGTTTGTCCCTGTCTCCTGTAAGATCGTCTGTGACCCTGCCTGCCCTGTGACCTACGCCTGTGCTCCTCTGCCCCTGGTTTCCAACCCACTGCCTGCCCTCGACCTATGCTCTGCTCGCCTGTCTTGGATTCTGATCCGTGCTCGGTTTTTGACTAATGCTTGTCATGGAAAAGTTTTGGAACCCATTTTTATGTCATGTGTCTGTGTACTCATGTGTATGTATGTTGTGTATAAACTACTTTAATTTCCTTCTGGATAAAGACAATCTCTATATCTATCTACCTATCTATCTCTATGTCCTACAACATAATAAAAACAAATATATTTTACTAGTCTAAATAATCATGTCAATATTTATCAGTATTAAAATTGGTAGTACAGACTAGATCATTTCACTTCCCTTAGTTCAGTTGGTTCAAGCTGGTGTGTGGAGACCACATAGGTCCATACTTGCTTAGTAGGCACCCCATAGGAACCAGCAGCGCTCCATAGAGTGTACCTCATTATGAATTCAGATGATGTAGTTAGTATTGGCTTCCTGTCTTTGTCTTTGGAGGATTGATTGTGAGTGACACTGATAAACAATTGACTTCATCACATATATAAAAGAAGAGACTGGAACTGACTGATCATTGACTTGTATCGGACTCAAGGAACATCTGTTTTTGAACTTTTATATGAACGCAGAAACTCTTCCTACTGGTGTAACATCGCTTACTGTTACATTTTTGATGACTGCTTGAGTAGGAAAACCACAGAATATGATGGACAACAGGACTGTGAATGTTTTTGTGTCAATTTTTACAATGGATAGCTTTGACTTTGAACCTGAAGCAACCTATGTGACCGTTGTCATTGGAAGTTTAGTTTACCTGTTTGCAATGTGTGCTAATTTGCTTCTTTTAGGAATCATAGCTGTCCATGTACATCTGCATCAGCCAATGTATATCTTACTGTTCAGTTTGTCTCTCAATGATGTTATTGGTGTAAGTGCCATGGTTCCTCCAGTTGTCTATAACCTGATATCGGAATACAGACACACAAGTTTCCTAGCTTGCCTGTTTCAGGGGTTTGGTATACATTGGTATGGTGGTGCCTCTTACCTCATTTTGTCAGCAATGGCTTTCGATAGATACATAGCTATATGCCACCCTCTTAGATATCATGCAATTATGTCCAAAACGGTAGTAGCATATACTTTAGTGTTATGCTGGTTAATTAATTTACTTCTGGTCGGGTTTGTATTCGGGCTCACATTGCGTTTCCCATTTTGTTCAACTCATGTCTCTAATTTCTACTGTGACAACATGTCAATGCTCAGGATGACTTGTGCAAAGGACATCACCATAAACAATATTTATGGTTTATTTATCACAGGCTTTTATCATGGACTTGGTCTGTTTTCTATTGTGTTTTCTTACACATTTATTCTAATGGCTTGTTTCAGAAATAAGGATCCTGATGCAAGGTCAAAGGCTTTGTATACCTGTGCTACCCACTTTCTAGTGTTTGTGATTTATGAATGTTCTGCTGTCGTAGTTGTTCTTGTGTACAGAATTCCTCAAAGCCCTGTAAATCTGAAAAAGTTCATGGCAATGTCCTTTGTATTATTCCCCTCCTGTCTCAATCCAATCATTTATGGAGCAAAAACTAAAGAGATTAAACAGAAGATAAAACAGATATATAACAACAAAATATTTCACAGACACGCTTTGGGAAAACCAAGACTGAACACAGTGAATACTATAACAAATTGAATGTTAGGGCCCACTTTTTCAAAACAGTTTAATCTGGATCAAAGCGATGCAGATTCGGAAATTTCTATTTGTAATCACTGATTACCTTTGAGCAACTGGGCCCTGATCACACATACAAAACAGGATTTCCAATTGCAGATCACTTTAATCCAGACCAAAATTGGGCCTAGATGACTGTTTTTTATCCAGACAGAATATGGTCCTTGTTATTCAATACATATTTTAGTAATTGACTACCTTAAGATACCTCTTATGACAATTTCCTGCATTGTATCTGAAAATGTTTATGTTGTATGGTAGCAAGTTAATATAATGCTTTTTGATTTTATCATGAAGTAAAATATTTATTACTGTCGTTTTTGTTGTTACTGTATGTTCGTATTTCTTTCTGTATCTCACCAAAAGGTTTGTGGAATTTGTAAAAGCCTCACCCAGTCAAAGGAACAGTCATGATGTTTGCTTTTTTTGAAGATGTTGGCTAAAGGCATATTTCCAATGCATTTCCACCTCAGTCTTAACAATGCAATGTCCATATTTCAAGAAATCTGGAAGTCAGATTTTGTCAATAGGGCCATGGATCACAATACCTTGCCACTACAAGTGTGCTTGACAATGTAGCAGCCAGTAATATAATATTATATAATATTATATAATATTATATTATATCACATCATGTTTTAAAGAAACAACCTGTAGAAGGGGGAGAGTACTGCATAGGCTGCTTTCTTCAGGGAAGTCTGTGCTGCCCTCTTGTGGCACTTACAACATGGTCCTGTTAGTCATCCTTTTGAGGTTGGAACTAAGATTTGGAGAAGGCTGGATAGAAAACTGGCTGTGAGGAGAACATGAGTGCTTAAGGTGAATGAAATCTGAAATCATTATCACATCCAACTGATAGGCATCCACTAGGGGTTGTGCCATGGATTGGGAAGTTCAGTTGTAGTGGTCTTGTCCCCACCACTTTAGCAACTGATGCAGAGGTGCAATTTCTTTTTTAACTTTAAGAATTGTTTATTAATGTGCTAGTTAAAGCAACACTAGAAGAACCAGAAGAACAGATATTGGTGTTGACATGCAGCGCATTTAGTGTAGAGACAGCACCCAGTTAGTCAAAATGGAACTAAAAGAATCATGGTTTTACCTGATCTTTGTTACACAGATCTGTTACCGCTTCTCCAGTTGCAACCAGACATTCAATTCTATTCAATTCAATTTTATTTATACAGTGCATTTTACAATAGTATTGTCTTGTGGCGCTTCACAGAAGGAGCACCCAAGAGCAACAGCGGCAAGGAAAAACTCCCTTATGTTCAGTTAAACTAGGAAGAAACCTTGGGCAGATCCACGACTCAAGGGGCTAACCCAACTGCCAGGGGTCATGCAGAAAATTTACAATCAGTAGTAACCATGACAGACTACAAGTTGCCTATGGTTTTAGCTAAGGTTCAGAATAGTTCATAATAGAGTATTATCCCACTATACATTGTATGGTAGTCAGTCTATAGGTGGTTATCAGGAATTATGGCTGGACAATGTAGCAGCGGCCAGACAGTGTTGAACTCAAAAGAGTGAGATGGGTCATGGGGGTAACAGTAAAGGTCCATTTGACAGTGCCATTGTGAGGGGGAGTCAATCACAAAGCCTCAAGGAAGGGGAGAAGGGCCTAGCATGGGTGTCCAGGAAGGAAGTCCAATGACGGTGACAGGCCACTGAGTAAGTTTTGGTGAAGGGGTAGAGTGTTGGTCAGCTGTTTAGGGCCAATCATCATGACTTTGATTGGTTTTATCAGAATTTAGGAATTTAGGAAATTATTAGTCATCCAGGTTTTTATGTCTAGGAGACAGGCATCAAGTTTAGTCACTGGCATATGGTCATTAGGCTTCATAGAAAGGTAAAGCTGGGTATCATCAGCATAGGAGTGGAAAGTAATTCCATGTTTCCTTATAACAGATCCTAAAGGTAACATGTACAGGGAGAACAACAGGGGATCTAGTACTGAGCCTTGGGGTACACCAACATGGGTTGATGACTCATTATGAGCATGTACAAACTGAGAGCGACCAGAGAGGTATGATTTGATCCAGGCTAATGCAGAGTCTTTGATGCCTATCATGTGTTCAAGCCTGTGTAGTAGGATACCATGGTCAATATTGTCAAAGGCAGCACTAAGATCCAATAGGATTAGTATTGATTCTGCACTATGATTAGTTTTAAAGCCTGACTGGTAGGTTTCCTGGGTATTATTTCCATTAAAGAAGCTACAGATTTGCTTAGACACTATTTTTTCAAGCCTTAAGAAGATCAGTTGGGATAGGATCCAATAAGCATGTTGAGGCTTTAGCTGTGGAGATCAAAGACGTAATTTCTGATATATTGGTGGGTGTGAATGAATCAAGGTATGCTACAGGTTTACTAGGGCTAGCTGTAACCATTACATGTGGTCCAACTGGATTTGAGGTTACAAGGGAATTGTTTATTTTAAGTCTAGATTCAATTTTGTCATTAAAATAGTCCATGAAGTCATTGCTGCTTAGAGTTATTGGAATGGGACACCTCGTTCCTGCTTTTTGTTAACGGGATATAGTGTTAAAGAGAAATTTCAGATTATTTTTATTATTGTGTATAAGTGAGGAATAATATGCTGATTTGGCATTGTTAAGTGCTGTCTTGTCCCCTTTATCTTTCCAAGCAAGGTGGCATACCATTTCCTTTCAAGTCTACGCGCAGCTTGTTTCAGTAAGCAAGTCTATGTGGTATACCATGGGGCAATTTTTTCTTGTTTCCTAGTTTTCTTTTTGAGTGGTGCAATGGTGTTGAATGTGGAGTATAGTACATTTACAACACTATCAGTTAACTGATCAACTTGGGTTGGGCTTGGCGTAGAGCCTTCTAATGCAGGGCTATATTGGCTCAGTAGAGGCTCAAGGAGAGACGGAATTTTTATGAAGTCATCTGTAGTTTTGGGAGTTATGTTTCTAGTGTAGTAGTAGATTGAGTTAGGTGCTACACGGTCTAAAGTGATTTTTAAAGCTAATAGGTAGTGGTCAGTTAGTGTAGTAGAGTGTAGAGTGATGAGTTAGAGTTGTAAGTTGTTCTATATGTACTCCATGTCAGAACAAGATCAAGGGTGTGGTTACCTTGATGTGTAGGTGTATTTACATTTTGGCAGAAGCCAATGTGATCAAGCAGAGATTGGAAACTAATTGCCAAGCTATCGTTTGCCACATTCATGTGGATATTAAAATCACCTAATATGATTATCTTTTCTGTTTTAATGACTAGAGAGGACAGGAAGTCAGAGAATTCTGATAAGAATTCAGTGTAGGGGCCTGGAGGTCTATATAATGTTACAATTGTTAAGGGTTTAGCACCATTCCTATCAGGATGAATCAAGTTAAGGACAAGAACTTCAAAAGATTTAAAAATATAATCAAGCTTGTCATTGTCATTGTCACTGCTGCAGCAACCACACCAACACGTACCCTGCCATTGTCTGCGAACAGCACAGCCATCAAACCCACACCTCCATTGTCAACCTGTGACATTACAATGCAACCCCCCCACCCACTCTATGGAAAGCATCATGCCTGGTACTGGTTCCCAAGAAGCCACACCCCAAGGAATTCAATGACTTTAGGCCAATTGCCCTCACTCCACACTTAATGAAGACTCTTGAACGACTAGACCCCCTACAGTTCACCTTCCGAAAGAAGGTGAGCGTGAGACTGTCACAGACAAAGACCACACTTTGTTAGATCTCGCATCTGAGACTGTTGTACACAGTACTGGTGTGTCACAAGGAACTGTTCTATCCCCTGTACTGTTCACTTTGTACACCTCTGACTTCTGATACAGCTCTCAGACATGACACATGCAGAAGTTCTCTGATGACACAGCAATTATGGGATGTATCAGGGATGGACAGGAGGGGGAGTACAGGAGCCTTGTGGAGGACCATCTGCCGTTGAACACCACTAATATCCAAAGAAATGGTGGTGGACTTCAGGAGGTCAGCCCCCCCTATTCTGCCAGTCTCCACTGATGGGGTGGATAAAGACGGTCAATACGAACAAATACCTTGGACTACATCTTGATAAGAAACTGGACTAGTCTGCTAACACTAATAGAGCAGGCTCTATTTCCTCAGGAGGCTGTGGTCCTTCAACATCTGCAGCAAACTCATCCTCATGTTCTACCATTCTATTATGGCCAGTGTCCTTGTCTATGCTATGGTGTGCTGGGGAGGCAGCACAAGGATGAGGGATGCTGGACGACTAGACAGGCTGGTGAGAAATGCTGGCTCTGTTGTTGGCATGAAACTGGAGTCACTGACTTCAGTAGCAGAAAAGAGGACCTTGAGCAGATTGATATCTATACTGGATAACGATCATCACCCCCTGCACAACACACTCTAAAGACAGAGGAGTATGTTCAGTGGCAGACTCCTGTCCCTGACATGCTCATCTGACAGGCTGAGAAGGTTATTCATCCCACAGGCCAAGCTCTACAACACCACACAGGAAGACTGAGGGAGACTGGTGTGCTTGATTCATCACCACACAGTGACCCCATATCCTATGCCTTGACCTTACCTGGTCTACTGTTTACTTTTCTTTTTTTTTTTTTACCCTACCCAAGCCAAGACTGTACTGGACTCTTACTGGCTATATTAGCCCATTGCACATACCTCCACCCCATTCTAGTACCATTTCAGTTTTTACTCTTTCTATCTCAAGGACAGGACTTTTACAACATGATTTCAGTTTTTACTCTTTTCTATCAAGGACTGGAATTGCACTGCTCTCTTAATTGCTTATATATATTTTTTATTGCTGTATTTTATAATGTGTAGCCTACTTATACTCCTGGTCCAGAATCTGCACTGGTAACAGATTCTTAGTATCCCTAGTGCAAAATTGTCAGGCAATGCACTGACACTTTTGCACTAGGGATACTATAGCATCCTCCTGCACATTCCACACTAATTCCAAACCAAACAGCTTAGTACCCTAAATGGCACATATAATCACATTGGCACACATTAAGTAGTTTATCGAAAAACCCTATTATTGATTTGTTACATTATATCTCTGTATGTATTTTCATAACAATTCTCTCTGTCCTTAATAGACTTAAAAAAGATTACATTAATTAACTTTATGAATGTAATTATAAATATTTCTTTTGGTCTTGATTCATTATTCTTAAATGCTTAGTCTTTGTTCTCTGTATAAGTTGACTACGTCCTCTCAGACACCACTACACCCCTTGGAATGTGGCCAACAATAAAGATTGAGGTGACGTGACTTGGGTCACTGACTATAAATCACCTAGATGATACACTTGCTCCATCATGCATGCATGCAACAATTTGTAACTGACTTATTGCATATTTGATATTATAATAAGAAAGCCTGTTTACTAAAGTACTGTTATTTCTATTACTATTTTTACTAACTACCCTAACCATAATCTAGCAACATTATTTGTCTGTTAAAGCCAACAATATTAGAATATTATAACAAAAGCCAGTTATGACAGACAACAGAACTGTGAGTGTTTTTGCATCAATTTTTACAATGGGTAGTTTTGACTTGCCACCTGAAGAGACCTATGTCACTGTTGCCATTGGAATTTTAATTTATCTGTTTGCAATGTGTGCTAATTTGCTTCTTTTAGGAATCATAGCTGTCCATGTACATATGCATCAGCCAATGTATATCTTATTGTTCAGTTTGTCTTTCAATGAAATTGTGGGTCTCAGTGCGATGGTTCCACCAGTTATTTCCAACCTGCTGTCAGAACACAGATATACAAGTTTCCTTGCATGTCTGATTCAGGCTTTATTCCTGCATTTGTATGCTGGTGCCTCCTACCTTATATTGTCAGCAATGGCTTTTGATAGATACATAGCTATTTGCCACCCCCTTAGATACCATGCAATTATGTCTAAAACTGTAGTCAAATATATTTTAATGTTATGCTTGGTAATTAATTTACTTCTGGTGGGATTTGTATTTGGGCTTACTTTGCGTTTTCCGATTTGTTCAACAGATATTGCCAATTTTTATTGTGACAATATGTCAATCCTCAGGATAACTTGTGCAAAGGACATCACCATAAACAATATTTATGGTTTATTTATCACAGGCTTTTATCATGGACTTGGTCTGTTTTCTATTGTGTTTTCTTACACATTTATTCTAATGGCTTGTTTCAGAAATAAGGATCCTGATGCAAGGTCAAAGGCTTTGTATACCTGTGCTACCCACTTTCTAGTGTTTGTGATCTATGAATGTTCTGCTGTCGTAGTTGTTCTTGTGTACAGAATTCCTCAAAGCCCTGTAAATCTGAAAAAGTTCATGGCAATGTCCTTTGTATTATTCCCCTCCTGTCTCAATCCAATCATTTATGGAGCAAAAACTAAAGAGATTAAACAGAAGATAAAACAGATATATAACAACAAAATATTTCACAGACACGCTTTGGGAAAACCAAGACTGAACACCATAAGTGAATGATGATACATTTTAGCATGTCTGTGACATGGTATAAAAATGTTTCTGAAATAGTGTACGTTCACTGGAAAATCTAGTGCAACATGTTTAAAAGTAAGCACCATGTAAACAGTATAAAATTAAACCATTTTCAGGACAGTCTGTCGATAGACAGAGATAATTGACTGTGTGTCACACAAGTGAGTGTATGGGCCTGTGACCATCCTGATATCTGTGAATTAATTAACACAGGTGCCTGACAAGGGTCAAATGAATAAAACGTGTGTTAATTAAATAAGTTGCTTGCAGAATAGACCGTGTCTGTGAGTTTCTTTAATTGTTATTCATTTTGAGCTATAGACCGTTTGTCATCTCCAGCGCACCTGTTTGTAAGTTTAAATTTCCTGGTTTTATTTCATTACCAACAGTCAGCTTGATTTTGGTTAATATTTTGTCATTAAAATATATAACGAATGCAACTACTTGCAACTACATTGTATTTGTCATCGACTAAACCTTCATCTGCTCATGCAGAGTGTACAAATATTGAGGGTGTTGGGGTGAGTCATGAGAGATATAGTCTGTTGTAGACTGAAAGAACAGTGCCTTGTCAACTGACTGACATGACCTCGATCCCGGCCTGTGCAGTATGGATGGCGCCGGTAACTGTTCTAAACACAAAATAATTTTAATTATGTGGTTTGGCTGATCCTTCCATTAGGAGGTTGACTGTCCATCCCACAGTCCAGACAGATAATCAGCCTTAGCAGTGATGTGCAAACTTGGGCCAGAAACATATGGGACACCATTTTTTTTTTCAGTGGTCGATCTGAAACTGACCCTCTAAATAATGATTCCCTGGTAGGCACCTTTCTATATCAGTAGTTTAGCAGTCTCTGCTGCCCTCTGGTGGTTAGGCTACATAACTCCTCATCTTATGGTAGACCTACCTAACAGAGAGAGGAAGACAAAGACACAAACAGTAAGGTGCAGACATTAAGGTGTGACCCCCAGGTCACAGCAGCTTTTTAAATAAGATTAGGACTAGTGATTATCAGGATATTTGGATCTGTACACATACGCTACCACTCAAAATTTGTTCAGATTGGAAGGGGCCTTGAGGAAGGAAGGCCATTACAAGATTTTGCAAAACTACCTAGTCCATAATCTTGTGGAAAAGCATCTGAGCGAAATCTCATTGGATTACCAGCATAAATTAATAGAAATATAAGAACGCCTAAGGTCTGTCAGGCTGTAATGGTTGCCAAATATGCCTTTTTAAATATAAGAGTAAAGAACACATTAATCATGTCAAATAAAATAGCTGATTCAACTGTAACAAGGACTGCATGTCTTGTTCATTTCCTTATTTTCGTTTCCTATTCACACCAATTTTCATGGAGAACTTTTCAAGAGAATTTGATCGCAAGCTTTTGAACGGTAGTGTATTTGTGTATGGATATCATTTTCTCACTTAATCCATATGTTGTTTGAGTGACAGCCCAAAAGTATGTAAGTAAGAAGGAAAACAAAAAATATTAAAATTAAAACCTTGCAATCAGAATGTTTCTTTTAAAAATCATAAAAATAATTTAACAATAAATTGATGACCAAATACTTGATAGTTACTTTAGTAGTTTACAACTAATTGAAATCACAACATATTACTTAAAAAAAGGTTCTTGGGATAGTTTTTTTTATTATTCTAAAATGTAGCAGTGTCACACAGTTTGTTCAAATTCATAGGTATTCTGCTTGCAATCACATCAAAGACATAGAAATGCCAAAATAAACAATGAAAACAAAACAAAACAAAAATCCTCACACACATACACACACACACAAACTTAAAGGAATGCAGACATAAAACAAATGCTTAACAATCTCATTCCTTGTTCTGACTGAATATCCCGTTCAAACTGAGGTAAACAATGTTCTTAGCCCTATGAAAGAGTACGTTATGTTCAATTCTTGGGGTGGGGGAGGGGGGGTAGGAAAAGCTTCAATTCAAAACATAGCCTTGGTACAAAGTATGAGATGTTCATAGGTAAGCATTAATCTGTGCCTTAAAGGGACACAGAATGTCCCTAGTAGAGTCACCCTATGATAAACAATGCAATTTACAAATGCATTGAGCCAGTGGATGTAAGAGTACTACTGTCATGTATCACAAATACATAGTCCACAAAACCACTCAGTCCCTTCAGAGAACACATAAAAAAGTTATGAAGGCTTAGGAATAATAGCCAGTGCCAAAGCCATAATCTTTGCACAGAAACTGCAGTATTTACATTTAACAATACATGATTTCAAATTATGTTGATTGCAAAATCCAGCGCTGTCAATGAATTTATAATGAGAATTGTGGACAACTTTGTGATGGTTATAGCAGCTTTTGCAGCTTTTGCCACAAATGGCCTTCCATCTGAACCAAGCCCTCTTGTTCTCCACTTCCCTTTGCCACAGCATACCTGATTGCAGCAAATCATATCAATCTGTCAACAAACAAACGGGTGAGAAAAAAACCCGGTAAGTGTTCCTCTTCAAATACAGAATGTCTTAAATCAGGACAAATATAATTCATACCACATCACAGAACTTGTAAGTGTATGCACACAAAGAAAAACACCATGAAGATGATGAAAGCCTTTTTGTTTTTATAGCGAGGGGAAGAACTCAGAAACTACAAGAAATAGTATAGGAGAGAGAGAAGGAGAGAAAGAGAGCACAAAGCTGTTTTCTTAGAGATGAAAATGAAATGTTCTCCCGATTTGTTTTATACAGATAATGTACATACAGTACCTTATGGACTATACTGTATGCTGTGCTATACTGTGCTGTATATGAAGTGTACCTGAGGCTGGATGTTTGGGGGCACTCTCCTCTGCCTCATTCTGTTCTGGTTCTATGGTGGTGGACACAACATTCTTAGCCTCTTCAGCATCTGTGGTGTTTTCTTATTTAACATAAATACATAATAATAAATAAATAAATAAATAAATAAATACACACACACACACACACACACACACACACACACACACACACACACACACAGACACACAGTTAAGGTATTTAACATAAAGCACAGATATCATCTGCATGTGGACAGAGAGTGAACTTTCAAAAGGGTTCTTACCCTTTGATGTGTTGGATGCCTGTGCGGTTAGGCCATCAGTCTCTTTTTCCTGGGGTGGCAAGGTGAATTCTGGCTGCTCGGTGGCTGCTTCTGCAGATGCGTCAGTGGTCTTGTCCACCACTTCTGCAGTAATCGAGTCTTCTATTAGAGAACATAAACCCATCTACTTTTTTAGGGACTCAGATACGCAGGGTTTCCCCCAGCACTTTATAGTTAAGGTGGCTGCCTTGACAAAAGACATCTACCACTTTGACTACGTCCCCTAACAAACACAAACACAAAAACAACGTATGGCCAGCAGAATTTTCATAGATCTTCGTTACACTGATAGCATACACATATCATTTGAAATTGCATTACCTGAGCTTTCCAACAGTGTTACTCGCTAACTGGTGTGATGAACTGTTCGCAAAAAAATTTGCTTTGAATTTACAAAAACACAGCGCTGCATCCATCTCACACCCATTCACTCCGGTGAAATATCTCATAAAATATGAATAAAATATTCTGTTAGTACATATATTTTTGCAAATTGCTGAGCCATAGGCCTACAGTATGCCACCATCATGATTCTTATGTTGCCAGATTCCAGACAGATCTACTGGCCTTCTTCGTATGGTGAGATATCTGCTATAATGTAAGAAATTAAAAGACGCAAATTTTTTTTTTTTACTTTGATACTAAGGGCATATGGAAGCAGTATTCCATCAAACACTGTCAGATTTGGATAGCACAGAACGTCCTGAAAAAATATCACGTGTCGATGCCCCTTATGAGGCTCCCATGCCCGCATGCACAATAAGTTTGGTCACCAAAATGAAGGACAGTGCTCCAGATACACAAACTAATAATAAAAGACGGCATTACAAGGCATTTCTCAATGGCTAGATCTTGTTTCCAAAGTATCTTGAGAAGTGAAAAACTACATACAAATACTGTGTAATTTCCAAAGATGTGGGAGTCAAAATCAGCATGGTTTTCACATAAGAAGTGAGCCTGAAACTCATTTGAGAGTATACAAATCCCTGTGCTGTTTTCCGGTTTATACATTAATATTATGTATCCAAATTGTAAATAACCCGAACTAACTTAAAAATGGCCAAAAAATTGACAGTCCCATATAGCAGACCACTAAATCTCTGTCTAGGTGGAACTGTTCTTTTCATTTTTTTTCCCCCTTAAAAAAACAAACCTGTTTATTCTTTCTCTTCTATACCTATAACATGTGTCTTGTATTGATATAAGTTACTAGGATGTCACAAACTCACCTCAACCAGGGTGCTATAAAGAGTAGATTTACATTTGGGCTTGCATCTGGAGGACTTTTTTCGACTAGACCCCAGATCAGCATGTACCTGTGTGTGCTGGTGAGTCCTGTCCCTTGTTCTCCTGACTGGTGTTAGTCTCTGAGCTGCTTCTAGGCCTGAGTGGGCTTTCCTCCATGCTGGTGCGTGGGGACAGCATCTCCATCTCCTCCCCCCAGTCACTGACAGGCTGATGGCCCTCCAGAGGAGAGAAGGGGCTGAGTGGCTTACCCCCCTCTGGAGACGCCTGAACATCCTGCGGGGGAGGGATGTAGACTGCAGGCGTTCGCTTCTCTTTGGGGCTTGATGTAGCGGGCTGCTGTGGTGGTGTGGCAGGAGGGTCTTCAACGTCATCTTCCTCGTCTCCATCGCTGGCGTCCTCCCACTCATCCTCGTCCTCTTCTGCGGTCCCTGCCTCCGGGGTCACCTCAGGGATCGTTTTTTCCACCTCAGCTTTAACCTGCTGATGTAAACACATGATGATGACCACGCTCTAAATCAATGAACAGGTTAAAACACCCAAACCAAAAAATGTAGAATAGATGCGAAATGTTGAAATGAGTCACCTCAACCGTTTCTTTGGGAGGGTTTTCTTTTCCTGTTTCATGTTCCTCTTTCTGCCCCTTCTCCTCCTCTTTGTCTGATGTCCAGCGATTATCATGCATACTGAAGAAATATGAACACATATTGATTAATTCATTTTTCCAATAATTAAACAAGATCAGTTTCAGCATCTGGATCGCTACGAACTTTAGGAGACATAGTGAACCTGTCCTTCTAATATTCACATACATTGGGCCTAGGGATGCATAATTCACAAACAATCAATCGACCGATTGAATCGATCATTGATTATTAAGAATTTTGTGGATCATGTTAACTTTTAACGCACACCCGACCCTGGTTAATGTCATCCTGCTCTACGTCTGTGAGTTACAAGTTAGTTTTTATGAGGCTTTTTTAAGTAGCCTAATTGTTAGGTAGGCTAAATACCTCGTCCTCTTTTTCGACGTTATTGTTTACCACAGGGGTCGGCAACCCTGGCATGCCTGCCACAGTTGACACACAGAGGAATTCTCACTGGCATGCCAGCGATGGTACGCAACCCTTGTTTTTTTTTTTTACATTACAGAACGGTTGGCCATCTCATCTGCCATTATGGTAGCCCACATTATAGGGTGTATAGAGTGTGTCTTTTGCAGTCGGCAATGCACGCTGGTTTACGAGTCCCAGCGCAGCAGTTGCGCCAACGGTTCAGGCATATATCCCTCTTGGACATTATGGCTAGACGTGGTGTTTGCTTGTTGTATTTTGAAAGTTTTGTTTGTATTTGTCCAAACTGTTTAAGAGAGCCAGCAGACAGCAGCAGGCTCTGCTGCTTTAGAGCACCACAGTGCATATTTCACGCTGTATTTTTTTAAAATTATTTTCACTGCATTTTTAATATATGAAAAGTAAAAATTTAAACATTAATGATTAATTGAATGATTAATTAATTCTCCCGACGATTGATTAACAAAATTTAATCCCTAATTGGGCCAGTGGTTTTCGGGCAACTATCTAGGATTAACAAGATCAGGACTTGTCAAAATGAAAGGGGAGATATCCGTAACTCCAGATGGGTGGATCACCCTGACTTAAATGCATCATGCAAATCCTTGTTTAAATCTGAATTGAACAATGTCAAAATCTACTCATAGAGCTCTCAAATACAGCTAAAAAAGACGATATTTAAAACGACAGAGTTAGTTAATAAAAGGCTAAAGCATTGAGACGTAAATGCAATTGCAGCTTACAAGCTCTGCAAATGAAGGGATTTTCTAAAAGTTTTAATAAAAAAGAAAACATTTTGAATGTGTTTAAATGTAGCTGATACAAATGTCAGTCTTTTAAGGCCAACATGTCTTACCAATCAAGGATCCTTTTAAATGATGTTTCTCCTGCTATTAAACTGTCTCTGGACACATACACAGGTACACATACACAACTGTGCATGCACAAACATGGTTACAATGAAGGTGAGGGTACATAACATTTTTCAAGTTATTCGATGATGACCAGAGGTCCATCTACCTATAGTTTTGGTCCTGGCCTCGTCCCCTCTTGTTCACTCTGCCCTTGCGATCCCCATCTCTTGGAGTGCCGCTCCCTAAGAAATCACCAAACTTTGGCGGCCTGGGAGCTCTTCTGCTGTCATCTGAATGGACAGAAACAATGTAAGAGCCTTTACAATGTATACAATACTGCACTAGTCAGCACACAAACTACTTCACCAAAGCTGTACATGAAACATGAACATGAAATGTTATTTGCATAACAGAAAGGTCTCTAATATATGGAATGCCCGCAAAACAGAAATGGACATTATCAGTTTCATAGTTGTATGTATGCCATGAATAACTTACCCCTTCTGCTGCCTTGTCTTGCTGTTATATCACCAGCTCCTTCAGGGTCATCCTTAAACCTTTAAGAATGAGGGAAGAAAGCAAATAGTAAGTAACAAGTGTAAGAAATTCAAAAAAGGAATGCTGACTTTGAACACCGCACACTCACATGACGTCAGTCTTCTCAGCATCCCATTCTCGTCTCCACTGGCCTGTAGCATTCCGATGACGCGCTAGTCGCTCCTCGTCAATCTGTTCCCGCTCTTTTTTCCAGCGCAGGTATTCAGAGCGCTCTCGGCCTGTCATGGACAGAGTCATGTCTACTGAGCCCTTTCCTCCTGACCG
This sequence comes from Tenualosa thibaudeaui, assembly GCA_027481765.1. Lineage (NCBI taxonomy): Eukaryota > Metazoa > Chordata > Actinopteri > Clupeiformes > Clupeidae > Tenualosa > Tenualosa thibaudeaui. Next base: position 5,676,901 of record JAIFZK010000130.1, on the reverse strand, counting down.
GTGACTCTGATAATGGGAAAACAAAAATAGTAAACTTTCTTTCACTCTACAGTAAGTGCATTTTACTTCTGAAATGTAAACAGCAGTTTTGGTCTACACGATCAACAAAACACAAACTCTGGTACAATTGGCAAATTTGTAATGGTTAGTTGAAACTAAATGTGTATGAAAACACTCAAACTTACCATCCACTCCTTCTCCACCTCTGCTCCTGTCTTGACGCTCTCAAAATCCAGCCCACCCCAGTTACGGACATGCCGACGGCTGCCCTCTTTACGATCTGTGTCTGGGACTGGGCCACAGCGACGTGGGTCATCGAGAAAGTTCCTAATGGGCTTTTCACCATCAGCCTATAAATAAAAGATTTAAACCTTAAAAAAAAAAAAAAAAAAAAACATCTAAACTATGATTTAAAGGCCCTATTCCCATGCAAACACATACATACATACCCTTTGACCTCTTTCATATTCAGCAATCTTCTCCATCTCTTCATTCATCTTTGCAATGTTCTGTTTTCTCTTCTCCTCCCACTCCTGACAGGGAGGATCACATCACTTGTTTACAAAAAACAAGAACTAAGTGGTGAGGATAATTTAAGAAAGCTGGTACATCCATGTTTTGAATCCTTTACCCTTTTTCTATGTATCCTTAAAGATCGTTCTAGCAATACAATTATTTACATATATATATTTAAATATAATTATTTCAGAGTTTCAAAGTTTCATGTTTGTGTTATACAAGATACAAAGACTGTTGAGAATGAAATTAACCTTGGATTTCCTGTCTGTGCCAAATCCATCTCTTCCTCTCTTTCCTCCCCTCGGTGTGCGACCACCTCGAGCTGGCCTCTCTCCTGCCTCATCATCTCTCTGTGGTCTGTCAGGGTGGGTGTCGTGTTTCTCTGGCCGTGGTTCCCTCCTCTCTGCCCGGGGTTCCCTCCTCTCTAGCCGAGGACCTCCACCTCTGTGCCCACCCCTGTTTGTCCTCTGTGAAGAACCTTCACCACCTGAGCGGTGACCATCACCCTTCTCTGAGCCATGCTGAGCTGCTGGTTTCCGGTCATTGACCACTCGGTTTTCCTGCAGGGATCCAACAAATTATCTATGTTACAATCTAAAAATTAGAGAAATAGCAATATGCCTAGATTGGCGGTGTTCATTCCATACTGTGCCCTCTCCATCACCATCCACAGGCATGTTTGCTGGTGCCACTGTGCATTTATCCATGTTACCATATCACAGAGCGAAAACATAGACAAGCACCCTACTCTAATTATTCATGTTTATGCAGAAGGTGTTTAGGTCGTACCGCTCCAGGTTTGGAAAGATCTACAGTCACAATGAAAGTCTCCTTCTCAGGCTTTTGCCTGTCGTCTTGCTCATGAGCACGGGTCCTTCGGGGAATTGTCACAGCAATGCCCTCATCCTCTGCCTTTTTCTTGTCTTCCTCTATTTCCTTTAAAAAATAAAAAATAATATAATAAAAGTAATAAAATAATTTGTAATTACATCTTAACTTTTCAAATATATATATAAAAAAGGGCTCCAAGGCTTTATACAAGTATTTTACATAATATAGATTCATAATCAGCACACCTAACTGATGCTAAATAAAACTCACCTGATACCTCCTGACCAGAGCCTGGTTCTTCTTACGAAGTGCTTCGATCCGTCTATCAAGTTCCGCATCCTTCTCTTCCTTGGTCTTAATTTCAACGGCAGTAGACTTTCCAGGAGAAAAATGAATTTCATAAATCCAGGTCAGTTATCAATCAGAAAAACAAATGATAGTTGATGATCACAGTTGATTATTAGACACTGAGATGTATGCATATTCTACACTTAGCAGAGGGACTGTAGTATTAGTACACTCAGGCATTCACAAAGTATGTGGACAGCAGTTGGTAAATTTGGCTTCAATATGATTAGTAATAATATGTTAATAATATGTTAACTTCACTTAATTTCACTGTTCAATAGGGATGAGATCAAGATAGCAGTATTGGGTAAAATGGATATGTTTAATGGTGCTGTTGTAGGTTGTAGCATAAATTGAGGGCGATCTCCAATCAACTAACTGTAAGACACCTTTGAACCCTTTCTCATCTTAGTGTCTGAGAAGGGGATGTTAAACGTTAAATGTAAGGCGGTGACACGTAGGAACTCACCATGGCTAACAGCCTTTGTTGACGTGCCTTCGCCTATTTTATCAGTGTTTTCTTCCAGCGTTGCTCGGGAATCTCTGAGACCTTGTGGGCACTAGTTCAAAATTGCATACACAAAAGCATTAGAAAGTTACTTACTGGATGTGGACTGACAACACATCACACATCAGCTGATCTCAAGTTTACATAGGCTTAAACCTCTTGTCAAAAAACTTTGCTTAGCCTTCGATAAACCAAGTGCACGTCTCTCGTTTGCGAAAAGGTAACGAGTTATCATTTGCTTTAGCTGTGTTATGCGCGCATTCCCTGAAAAAATATCCTCGACTGTCACAATGCAAGTGCATCGACTGTTGGTCACAATGCAAGTCTTCAGTAGCTTAATTACCTGGGGTGTGCCTAAAACTCGCTTAATTAACTTACATCTAACGTTGCAACGACATAGGCGTTCTTATGCAACGTTTTGTGCACCATTGACAGCCCGCAGATGTGCTTAGTCTATCAGGCTAATTCTACAACCAGCGTGCGCAGCTAATCCTCAAATTGGCTCTCTTCTACAAGACAATCAGATTACATTGAAAGCGGACGACGTTAACAATAAAGACGGGCCCTTATTATCAACAAAAGAATCAAAAGAATCATTAATTGCAATATTTCAGGGCATCTCGATATGGACGGGGAGCACTACATTACAGTTGTAAGTTTATCGTTACAAGCATGGCAAAAGGTAAAATGTTACACTATTCACTCTAGAATATTCATATATTGGAAGAGTTGTTTACCTGTCTAGAAGTATCATTCGCTGCGCTACAGTCTGTTCACCGCGTTACAAAGTATCAGTTTCTTTTCTACAGAACTTCAGTGTACAGCTGTGTTCCACGGGTCCATCAACAGTGATAGCTTGTTTCACTTCCGGGTAAACATCTACTTCTTGTGGGTCACGTTTCGGCAGAAGCTCGTACCTTCAGATGAATACTGCCACCCACTGTTTGGGTTGCTTTACACGCGTAGTTAAAAGTCCAACATATGGTTTCCCCCTACTTAATAAATTTCAGTCAGCTTCCCATTTGCAGGTATATTGTATTGCTGCTTTGCTTTTCGGTCCTGAAAAGTAACTACATACCATCACTAAAATGTTTTATTTTTCAGTCTGTAAAGTGATTTTACTTGTTGTCTCTGTTTGGCTACATAATGTTTTTTAAACTTTCTCAGAGCTGGATAACTCATATTGTACAGATTGTTCTTCTTTAGGTGTGGGGTTATCACATTTTCATTTAGTTTCATTCATAAATATACTTAACAATATTTATAAATACTGAAATATTAATAACCAATGTCATTTTACATTCCTCCAGTGTTGTCAGGAATAGGTGATATGTCCGGAAGAAGAAAGGACCCAGGCCTTTCTTCCTAAAGCGTGTTCTTGAACGAAGAACAGAAGCATGTATTAATGGTAAATATTGCGAGAAACTACAATTAATCTGACTCCGTAAAAATTTAATATTACCAATTAATATTACCAAGTAGTTTGCCAGCTAAAAGCACAAGAGTGGCATGGCATAGGAGAAGAGGCATATATGAGCTGGTGGAATAATGGATGATTTATTTAACAGTAAGCCACAAACTCAAATGTATCAATAGCAGTTGAACTGAATGCAAGTCACAATCAAATAAAACATTAACAAATGAGATAACCAGATAACCCAAATAATAATAAACCAAGAATGTAAAGAAATAAAACAAACACAAGAGAGAAAAATAAATATAGAGAGAGAAGACCCAAAGAGAAAGTTGGCCAGCAACAGTGAGAGAGCAAAGAGTGAAAGAAAGGTAGAGAGAAGAGAAGGTAGAAGTCCTCAACAATCGAGAAGATTATAGTGTAATTTATTCACAATTGTCACAAGCTAAACTACTAGTCTATAATTGGTCTGTTGGATTCAAATTAATTTACAGACTACAATATACTTATTTGTGTAAAAATATGTACAGATACTTTGGATTGCCACAAAGCTATGATCAGATTGCTGCATACATTATAAAGAATAGTTCAAGACCAAACATGATAATATTACATTTAACCAATATATTTCCAGATAAGAGGTAAATCATAAGTAACCACAGCCAGACTTCCTTTTGTTCGTGTGAGGGTCAAGTCCTCAATCTCCTGTGGAGGGGCAAACAGTAAGCCTTTGTGTAGGCCTGACACAGGCCAGACGAAAATGTGAATTTAAGTAAATTTGGCCTTACAGGCCCCTATGTTTACATATATCATTGAACCTAACTATGACTGGTTACTTTGGCTGCAATTGCAGTTTAGTGGTGCATGCCCCCTGACTTCTACTGTAATTGTTGATATGATTACACTTTATTCACTGTACTATGCCAAATATAAATGATTTTGCATGTAAATGTGCCCGAAGTAACCTTTGAAAAGGATTTATATTAATAATGAATATATATTGGTGTGTTATTTTGATAGCATAACATTAATTCACATACTATAACAAACGGCTATTTTTTCCTAAACCTCACTCTGGTGAAACATACTTTCTAACTAACCTTCCTGTAAGAATTGTATGTTCTTTTATACAGCTGGCCTAAGGCCTGCTGACACTGACATGCACCTTGGCATATGGGACAACAAACCCTTCATCTGTGGTCTGAAAATTTACCTCAGGTCAGTGTGCTCCAAAACAGCTCTCTTTGACTGGTCACAGTATAAAGCTGCTAATGGATTCTTGACAGACTCTTGAGTGTTTGTCATGCATTCACAAATATGACTCATAGTGTGAGTATGAGTGTGTGCATGTGTGTTTGTGTCTGTATGTGTTATTCAGCACAAGCTGTTCTCCAGCAGATGTCTCCCCAGGCTGCTGATACAATTTTCATATACTTCAAAAGTCACATGATGTGTTCTTTATGACAACAAAAAGGTTTAAAACATAGCCATGACTGTCTGACTCAATTCTCTGAAGTCACCACATCTTTAAACACAAGCCACCACATCTTTAAACAAGCAGGAATAAAATGAACTGAAATGAATCAGCAACGAATCTTCATCCAATCAGTGGTTAAAATTATTGATCAACGTTAGCCAGTTTACCCAGTTGGTAAGTCAGTTCTGGTCACAAACTACAAAGCCAATGTCAGAGATAGATAAAAGATAAAATCAATTCCAGCAGTAACAATCTTCGCACATTTACTACTGTGCTGCACAAGGTATGCTGGTTTTTTGTTTTCAGGTGCAGCTAATGTTTTACCATATTCTCAGACTACAGACTTAAAGCTGACAGGAGTGCTGTGGGATCACAGACTCAGGCAAGTGGAGTACACTGAAGCATTGCAGAGACACAAAGCAGGTCGTCAGAGACCTCACACTGAAAACAATGTTTGTCTGGAAGTTTTCTTGGCTTTAATTGAAAGGAAATCTGTCTCATGTAATGCTACAATGTATTGTAGGGTGACAGAGATACTCAGCTGGCCTATTGTTAACGAGCACCTTCATGGACACTATACTTTTGTAAAGACCTCTTGTAAAGAACATGTTATTATGTATTACAGTATGTGATTTGTTTGAGCTGTTTTGTAATCATCCTGGCCCGCAAAGACCTTGAATTATGAAAAAAAAACGGCACCAGTACAATGCTGTAGACTGTCAGGCTCTGTCATATAAACATAGCTGAATAACTCATTATCCAGTGATTATTACTATAATTTTGAGCTGTTCAGCTTCAGTGTTTACAATTGAAAAAAACCTAAACATTCAAAATACAACCCCCCCCCCCCCCCCCACCCACACACACACACACACACACACAAATGTTTATGTATCAAGCATTTCTGCATTTGACATACAACTACATCATCTTTTTGCATGTTTTTCTTCGAGCAACTGCAAATTGTTTGACATGAGGTTTCCATTCACTGGGCAGGCTGTGAGCTCAAACTTGAGCTGAGATTTATGGCTTTTCCCCCAGTGGTTGGAGAGTGCGCTTTAATTACAACGTCACAGCGGAGAGGTTACTGTGACCCAGCAGTGCTTGGCTTTTGCTCCCTCTCCAGGGACAGATACATCATCTTACTGTCATGAAGGATAACAGCATAAAATGGGTTCTCATGGCACACACTGCAACACCTATCTTCTTGCCACTTCTGTCTCATACATCTCTTTAAGCTGAGCCCCTGAAATGTGTGCTTACCCTCTCTTGCCTATCCCGTCCTTCATCTTAGTCACTGACCCTCTTGCCCTGAGACAAGAGTACACAATGTTTGTTTAAAAATGGCCAGAGGGAGCTTGGCTTACCTCCAAGAAAGAAGTCTGTCTCCTGGTGACTGCTTGTGTCAGAGATGTGTTGTGATTGCTGTTCACAACCATGCTAGGAGTCAGGTTTCTTGGAAATGCACTATGTTGGTTTGGATGACAGGAATTGGTCAAACATACAGGGTAGTAGGCTGTTTGTCTTTGTGATATTACATTAAATATTCAACAGCCCCTTGTTAAACTAAACTCTTGAAGACCCAGCTCTTCCTACCTCCTGGCCTAAATTTTGAGAATGCACTTGAGAATGCATCTTATACTCAATTTCTCTTTTATACTGCACTTTTATTACACTATTGCACTTTCTACTTAAAATAGTGCTGTGTTTATGTTAGCAATATGTACTCTTTATTAGTTTCTTTCATTGTGTTGCAGCTTGAATGTTATCCTCTTTTGTAAGTCGCTTTGGATAAAAGCGTCTGCTAAATGCATAAATGTAAATGTAAATGTAAATGTAATGTAATGTCTTGATCAGTCACCTTGTATGTAAGGTCTACAGGATGAAGTAGTAATTGTATTATTATGATTATTGTACTGTTTTATATGGCTGTGACCTGGGTTTAAATAAAACTGTCCACGTCTTAACAGTTTAATTTTGTGTCTTTCAAGGTTATTGCATGCCCAGCAAGGGCAGCAGTTACTCATTCAATGCAAGGTTACAAATCTAGTGGACAGATTTGAAAATTCTGTTAGTGCATACATGGCCATCACAAACAAGGCTGCTTCGAAAGGCTTGTCTCCTTCTTCACACAGCGCCTCTCCACTCTCATGTGTGAATAACCATACCTACTTTGAGTTACCACATGCATTGAATAGGGTTAAATTTCAGACAATCAACCTCTTCCCCAATTGCTCTCACTCATGTTTTCAGACACGTACAGCACGATTGTCTCCAAACATGTCAAATATTTATTACGAAGGAGGATGCACACTGAAACCACATCAGATCTCTTATGAAACCACCCTCCCAAAAAAAAGTCTATTTGTGGGAATAAGATTAGATTTTACATCACAGGATGAGCTCAATGCTGAAGCCACTGCAGCATTGCTAAGGCTGTTGTGGAGCTTAGTATTCTCATTTGGGCTGTCTTCTCACAGTAATATGAGGCACAGGAGACAGGGCGATGATATTCATATGCTGGTACAGTTGGCTTTGGCACCCAATAGGTTCCTTCATAGAGTGAAGTGACATTAACACATTCTCAGAAATCTCTATATCACGGCATATTTTATTATAGCCACAATGTAACAGTAGGCGTTACTGCCAGGAATATTGACATGACTTGCACTGTGCCTCTTCTCTATCCTGACAGCTCAGAGGTTTTATTGCCTTTTTGAATTTTCCATAAAGCAAGATGAGCTGGCAGTGAATCAGAGCAAATGTTCAGGTCACATTAACCTCCGTAACTGATGGAAGGCACCAGTTCTCATCATCTGAGAGAGCTATTCACCCTAATAAACATTCAACACAGCCGTCTGTCTTTTCCATGAAATGGTATAGAGATTTTTTTGTATTTGATTTGTTTAAATGATACACATCATTGTATGATAAAACATCTCATGAATTACAGTGAAAGACTTAATCAAGCCATTGAGTCAGTGCATGGCTTTTAATGTAGTATAGTTCCTTACAAGTTTTATGAGAAACATTTGAAAGAGCACTCTGACCTGAATCCCTCTTTGATCTGCCATTCGTAATTAATTTTCTTAGACAGCCTTTTAAAGTATAACAGTGGGTTTCTGTGTGCCCATAAGGCTGATTTGATTTGATGGCCCTTTTGAGAAGAAACTTTACCACAGTTATGGTTCAGAAATACAGAACCAGTTCAGTTAGTGTTTACCGTCAAGTCAACATTAACGTCATAACTATGGGCTGTTGCCTTGTTATCACAATTTATTATTGTTAACAAAACAGGTCAGAATAACCTGGCCCTACAGAAAACAAAAGTCAGTGTCCATTGTGTTCTGTTTCCCCTGCATCTTTGGTGTTGCCATGTGGGCTCCTGACTGTTCATGAAAAGGAAAACCTCATTCTCAAGAGCTTATGTTCTCATGATGGTATCCATCCGTGATGACATCCAAGTTACTGTAAATTTCACGGTATTCATGACAAAATAAATCTCAACATCAATGTCAACAGACATGCCCTGCAATAGATTACAGTTTTACGACATGATAATCAGTGCAACACTGGCATTTATAGTTGCAGTAGTCCAAACATCAGGACCAAATGTCTTTTAACCTATTCTGTACTAAGAAACAAATTGTAGTGGAAGGTTTTTTACACATCTAATCCAGCCCTGTCTAGACCTACCAATCTGGGTGAATTTATTATGACAGATCACTCAAAAGAGACATATATATTTCACCAGGAGCAGAAAGTAGGCCTTGTACACACAGTTCTTGATAAAAACACAGTTTTTACTAAATACAAACTGTTAGCACTGCAGACATTTGCACAATTTAGAAATATCAAAAGATTCTATTTCAAACTTGTCTGCTATTTCAGCAAGGTGTCACAGCTTATTCCGAATATGCCTATGGGTCTGTTGAGTACTTCTAGCTCTATGTCTAACATTAAAGGGACCGTCCTGAGTAAACCAACCCCTAACCCTGTTATGAAACCAAAACCCTTGCCCTTATCAGGTAGTGTTAGCTGCTGTTTTGCTATTCAGTCTATGTTGCACCAAATTTTCTCATTCTTATTCCTACCAACAGCACATGGTGACCTTGAACAACAAGCCCATGGGTTGATTTACTAAAGACTATTTAAGTTTTACCAGAGATAGTTTAATAAGAGGAGACACGAAAAAACCCTACATAAAAATCTATTACCACAGTTCGTAACACAAAGATGGTGGAACTGAGAAACTGGACGTCCTGCCCTGTGACAAAAGTATCCAGTCGACAGGGAGACAATACATTATTCCACTTATTATGCAACTACCTGCTGTAACCAGAAAAGGAACTTAGAGGATGTTTATTTAAATTAATTCGCTGACAAACTAATAGTAAACTGAACTTGTGCAAAGATTCTTTAGGAAGCAGCTTATCAACCGTCTGCTTTCACTTTCAGTGAAGTACCAATATGATAAGTCAATGCGGAATGTTGATCAATGTGAATCAGAAACACAAAACATGTTGCCAATGGCAGTAGACATGAGCTTTTCACAGCAGTTTGATATAAGAAATATCATTGAACATTGGTAAGGTCTATTCAGAGTCAGTGGAACATTCTATAGCATCCTTAAAGTTACTAGTACTTCCAACCATAGCCCTGTTGTACAAACTCTCCAAATGCTATCGGAAAGTGAGCTTATACCCCCATTCAGTTAGCATTAGCTGCCAGTTCACTATTCAATCTACATTGTATCAAATTCTCTCATTCCTCTCCCTACCGACAGCACTCTGGGAGTTTGAACAACAGGGCTATAATGATAGTACTCCAGATTATCACTTTAAGTAACATACAATAAAAAGCTGGGACATAGTGAGGTGCAATTTGCTTTCAACATTCTATTAGTTTTGATTGTATTGTTTACGCAACACAACTCCACCAGCATCAAATTCTGTGGCTGATGCTGCTTCGAATAATCCAATGTTTAATAAATGCTTTTGAGTTTCAGTTGTCAGTAAATAATGTCACCACCATGGGCAAGAGACAGAAAAATGTCAGCGCACTCGTGTCAAAGCTGATTTGTGGAGTCCTAAAAGGAAAGGACCAGAGCATTTAAATCCATCGCCCTGTTGTCACTGGGTTATGTTGGGCAGTGTATATGTTACTCTATAGGAGTACAACATTAGGACTAACATAAACACCGAAAACTGTAAAAATTTACTCCTATAGAGTAGGAGTGTTTATATTTGTCCAAATGTTGTACTCTTATAGAGTAACATATACTCTCCATTTCAGTCTATGTTACAAGATTTTCTTATCAGCAATTGGTGACTTTGAACAACAGGGCTCTGGGTTGAAATGCTTCAGACGTTCCAGTATACCTATAGGATGTAAAAATATTGGAATCCTGTGAATCAGTGATACTGACAATAAAATGACAAAAATATTCATTCAAAAACATTAACAGTTGCTATCAAACTACGAATCCCTTTACAGTATACAGTATTCACATTACACAGCGACTTCAAATCATTGATGCATCAGGTTACTGGTATTTTACAGAATACATCAACTAGGGGGTGATACACAATTTCTTTCAGTATCAAATTTACATTTGAAATAAACTGGTGTGCTGCTGATGAAATTTTATTTCAGTGTAACCATATATATACAATGTATTGTGCTTTTAGGTACTGATCCACAATTACAATAACTGCCCTAAGTGTTAGTAAGTACGTCATGTACCATAGAAGTTGTTTTTAAGTACAAACACATAGAAAGTATCAAGCCTGCTTGCTTAGGAAATAAATAGTTAATTTAAGGTGGATATTGAGCAGCAAAAGCACTGGCCCAGAAAAACCCTTAAAGGTATTTTATAGCAAATAGTTTGCCTGCCAAGATCAGGATGTTCTTTCCCATTCCAATACAAGAGAATGTAACATGACCTTGAATTCTGATGGTGAACTGATACTCCCCTGCATTTGAGTTGGAGGGGGATTTTAAGGAAATTATATCACACCACAAAAATGTAACATCTATCATTCTATGAAGTTGTGCACAAACATACTAGCTACTGGCAGTATATCTACAAAGCTTCACAACAAAGCCATGTACTCACTTCCATCTACTGGAATTTGTACCCCATTGCTCACAGGGTTAAGAAAAAAAAGGGCTAATCAAAAATACACTTAGATGTTATGCTATCAGTACAATAAGTGCATTTGTTATCACATATGCATATTTAATGTAATCAATTAGGGAAACAGACATAATTTATTTTGGTATAGCAAAATTTTTTATCTAAGCAAACTAACAAGACTTTTTAGGGCTCTGCTAAAGCATAGCCTATAGTTGCAGTCATTGGCTGCACTGCCAAAACACAAGGATCTTCAACATACTCTGCAATACTTTCCTTACCATTTTTACTTTTTTTAAGAGACAAAGTAGCTGTCTGCATTTTAAAAAAATCATTTAAGTCTGTTACGTTCTGATCATTAATGAGGTGCATGTTTCTCTAGTTAAAAAAAAATCAATACCTCAATAAAAGTTTCTGTTACATAGCTCTTGTAACTTACCATGAAATACAGAAATATTTACTTTTGGTACTATGCAGCACCCTAATTTAAACATTTCCCCTGTGTCTACACAACTGCAAAGTAACAATCTGCTGGTTGTAACACAATAACATATACTGTAACACTGGCTGTGAATTTGAAAGTATTCTGTAATAATTACAATAAACAAGTGGAGAAATACTATAAAATATTTATACTTTTGCCCTGTTGCATATGCCTCCCCCACCCTATTTAGCCCTACCCACCCAAAAATGCCAGACTGTGAAACCCATAAAGTGATCCACATTATCTGTTGGACTGCCAGAAGTGCTTTTTCATCTCTGCCTTAACTCACAGTAACAAAAAAAAAAATCAAAATAATGCTGATTTTGGCATAATAATATTACATGAGTCACAAACTACTGATCAAATAAAAGTAACTTAAGCCATAGAATTTACTGCTAACACAAGACATCATAGATAGTTAAAAAAAAGAATCTAGTAAAGCACAATGTACGGCACTGCCATTCAAGGTTGTCAAAACGTCCAAAGATATCTCCTTAGGTAAGATACTATGGGTCACCCTCATTCGGTCTTCGTGAAGCGTCACTTGTTGTGAAACAAAAGAGGCTTCACCATACCTGCCAACACCTTTGGAAGCTGTGAGGCAATCACCTCTGACATCATTTCTGGAAACTCAACCTTCATGGCGTCTGCCTGGATGTAGGTGCTCAGGCAGTACAGGTTGACTTTCTTCACAATCTAAATAAGTAAAGCCAAAGGAAGCCAACATTATCTTCAAGTAAACACCAGCCTAAATAACTCAACAAAACAGTATTTAAGTACAAGGCAGTAGCTCTGAAAAGATACAGAAGCAACAAATAAATATTAACTTCACAATATCTTTCAACTTATGATAAATTACAATGGTTTTGGCTGGGCATTACTAAAATAGACTCCTTGAGAAGCATCACTCTGAGACTGTGGGCCAAACCAGTTGAAGTTGCATTGTGTTGTCAGCGCATGTCTGTATTTGTTTGTACCCAGCATAGACCAGTGTGACCTTGTTGGTCAAGGTGATCTCCCAGCCTGCATCCCTGAAATTAGACCTTCAGTAAGATAAATTACATCAAGAGACAACTACCTCCAGTCATCGCATCTGCATATAACATATGATACCTCTAGCCCACCTTTAATAAATCTCCCATCAGAAACAGTGAGTTTGACATTCAAATTGTCACAGTAACCAATATTCATATTTAATTAAAATTCACCAAGAATCGGTAAGACTGTCACCAAGCCGTTGGTTTCTGACTTCAGAAAAAATCAGGCGTATTTGACTTTTTGGAGAGTATCCTGAAGAGTTGGAAAGGTCATTAACACAGCAGGGTGGAAATGGACTGGGCTGCTTTGGTCATTAGGGAATCCATGGGAGCACAAGACCATCTTCTACTGACTATGTTTTTCAAACCCTTGAGAAATGAAGGCAATTCCCTGATCTCTGCAAGGACTAAATAGTGGCCCCATTCTATAGTCTGTAGTCTACCTGTATAGTCTACCTGTTGTCACCAAGTGGCTACAACCTGCTCTGTGTTTGATATGTCAAGCTTAAAGAAAACATATGGAATCAATCAGCCCATATCCTTTGAGGCTACCGAGTGCTGTTGGTAGGTATAATAGATAAAATGCTTAGGACAGGAAACTGAAACTTCCTTGCCCTCATCAGTTAGCATCCGCTGCTGTTTAGCTATTTGGTTTATGTAGTGTCAAATTCTGTTGTTCTCCTACCTGCCGACAACTCGATTCACTCCAGATAATTTCTTTAATGGCTTGCTCACTGCTAAATTCTCAATGGTATATTATTTAAAATTATTATTTTTTTAGGACTGTTACTGTCTACACTGTATGTGGACCTGGGAGGACAACAAATGCAATATTGAACGGAGGTACTAGGTGGTGCTAGCCTGGCTACTAAAAATGTGTGACTTTAACTGCGATTGATCAGATATTCTGTTGTATGTATCAACGCTGCGGGTTTTGCACTTAAATTTCTCCGCCCAAACACGCCTTATTTCTGGAAAACACACCCACTGGTTGCATTGTATGATTTGTATTTAGACAACCCCAGTGCCTGGTGGATTTTTTGCTAATGCACTGACCAGAAACTATGTGCCAGACAATGCGTGATGCTTCAGTTGCATGATGAAGCCCTATGTCTTACAGATTAGCCCCTGGAGCACAGTGTTTGCTATAGTAATTTATATTTTCCATGTATTTTCCAATTATCAATGTATGAATTAGATATAGTACATACACAAGTGGCAACTGGGTTGTTTTGATTGTTTGAGTGTAAAATATTTTGTCTTTATGCAGGTGAGAGCTAAGAACCCATTCACAGATTTATTTAGTGTACTCCCTAGAACTGACTGAAGTGCCCCCAGTTTGACAACCACTGTTCTAGTATAAGTTTTACACATTGTTTTGCACTTATGCACATATGAAACAAGTTAACAAAACATGGTTCAGTTTCAAAAGAACCTATCTGTTCAGTCTGTTGTACTGCTTTTTTATAATAATATAATATCACACCGGTCCCTTCAGCAACCAGTGACACAAGCAGTTCTTACCTCATGCATGGCATCCATGAGTTTTGTTAGGTGGTAGAACCGCTGAGAGCTGGCCACAAACCCTTTCTCCTTGATGTGGATGGCTTTGGTCAGCTCACGGATGTAGTTCTGTCTCATTTCATCAAACTGGTTTTGGCTTTTGAGACCTTCTAATGGCACTGCAGAACATAATTAAATAAAGCATCTCATTATTTGGTGTCATATCTTAAGTGATTATGCTATTCTAATCTAATGGCCCTCCAGTTGTCCATTCTGTGCAGAAAATCTGAAGCATAGCACTGTACACAGGCTGTAGTTTCATGGGCCATTGAACTCATAACTTTTAAGATAACTTTTATCTGTCTGCACAGCACTGCATTTACCTATGACAAATAAAATTAGGATGCAGAATGCAGATTTCCGTTTGGTAAAGATGATATCCGCAAAGAAAAATTGGTAAAGACGAAATGATGAATGGGCATCAGTTTGTACTCTTCCATTGACTCCCATATTATCACACGATTTTTTTCTTTAATTGCTGTTGCATTGCATCAGAAAATTTGTCGCTACACATTTTACACATGGTATCCTTGTGTTCATGCTTGCGTATGTTTGCATTGGCTATGGGTGTGACTAGGGTTGCGTCAAAAAGTTCAGAAACGCAAACTTTATGCAAATGAATGGATCCAATGTGCGGTGATAATACAATGACAGATAAACATAGGGGATCAGGGAATCTATCATTATTAAACCACTCAACTGTAAAAGTGAAACATGCTTCCAACAAGCGCAGTCTGTCTGTTTGCACCCTACGTCTGCCATTCATTGCTGAAGGCATGAGATCTGTGTTATTGTTATTTTGCTGCTCAAGGACAAGACATATGTTGTCCTTGAGGAGATTACTTGTTTTTGTTCAAGTTAACAGTAGAGTTGATACATAATTTGAAACAAAAAGCATGCTGGCCAAGTCATAGGAAATTTTGTTAATCCAGAGAAATGGTCACTTTTACCAGTGTTGAGAAGCATCAGGGCTTTCATACACAGAAATTCTTCCCTGGTGACCTGTAGATTGGCAAACTCTTGGGGGATGACCTGCATTGCCAGGCACAGGTCATAGATTGGTGACTTTCTCAGCCGGTCACTTTCAGCAAGAAAGAAAAAAAGGCACATGAGTAAATTTTTCAATGTTTTTCAGAAATCTCCTACATAAATATTAACATGTGTTGATGCAATAAAATTACTCACTGGCTAAGAACGAGATCAGGGGCAAAGTATAAGTATTCACTGGAAACATTTTGAAAGGTCCTCCAGCCCAGAGAAAAAACCATCAGGTTCATCCAAGAGTACTGGATAAGTGTCATCTGGTCACTGATATGCAGACTACGAAAACCTTTTTATAAACAGTTAGAAAAACAGCTGTTATTTCTATTTCAGACAGTATTTTTAAAATCAAATATCTCAACAGTAAAGTCATAAAGACTATAGTAGCCATATGTTTTTGTGGGATCAGAATCCAAATATGATGATTAACCTGCCTGTGCACCTGCCTTTCTTGGGAAAAAAAACATTATGTTATGCATGAGGATTTCACATTAACTCAAAGACTTCAAACTTAACCTTATTTACTGAACAGAAAAAATAACGTGGGTGCTAACAGAACCTAATTTCTAACTTTTGATTGGTATTGGCACACTGCAAACATGGAAGAAAAGCAACTGCTTTGTTTGATGATTAATAGTATTATAATGTCTGTTTAGTAAATCCCCTGTATGTAAAGAAATGCAGCATATGTGGTCTTCTTTGACTGTTACCTGGGAGAGACTTTGACCATCTGACAATCCACAGAAGCTGCCTCTCACAAAGCCGATTTAGGCTGTTAAGCAGCTGGTTAGGAAGATCAGGCTGGGTATTGTCAAAGCCAGAATAGACCACCTCTGGCTCAATACTATCCAATATACTGATGATCTGTGGGGAGAGCTGGACTTCTCTTAAGCTCGGCATGCAGGGCATTGTGGTCATGGCCTGGCTGTCACCTGTGAGAGCAAGGGGGGACTGAAACATCAGTGATGGTCCTAACCCTATTGCTTTCATGGCTCCAAATCGCTTCAGCTTCCGTCCTGTGGAAAAATTAAGAGCACAGATCAGGAATGATCAGACAATCTGGCTTAAATCATAATGTCAATGAACATTGCACACGAACATGCCCATGTAAAAACAACTTTGGTTTAATATTGGAGTGTCATACATGAAATGTTGACAGAAAGCTTCTTATGAATGTCATCTGTAAAGTATGTTGGTGTTATGTTTGAACGGTGTCCACTTTAATATTTCTAAGAGTCCTTAATCATGGAGTCAGAAATGTTGTATGTCTGCATTCCCATGTTCTAAAGCAGTGCTCGGCAACCCCTGGGACATGTGCCATACTTTACAAACATTACAAAAAGTTTGGCCATCACATCTGCTGTCACATTTGCACCCTGTGAGCTTGAAACATTTTTCCACAAGATGAATCCCAGCGCAGCAGTAGTGCCAAAGATCGTTCATCAGTTTGTGCAGCAGTTGTGGCAAAAAAGGCAGTTTGGCCATTCTGGCATATACCTCTTAGATATTATGGGTAAAGGTGCTGTGTTTGTTGTATTTTGAAAGTTTTGTTATACGAATGTAATGAAACAAATGATTCACATTTTGCTAGGAACTTTTTTGAAATGTAAGCTACATGAACAGAACCGCCAGCGGCAGTTTTCTGCTTTTCTGCAATCATTTGTAAGGACAGAGAGACCATCATAGGCCTACTAAAGGGCAGGGTACCCAATCCCTAACTGTTACAGATGAGAGAAGCACAATTAAAATGCAGTGAGAATGTTGTTGGTTTCGTTAACAAAAATCAATAATTGCACAAACCAGAAATGACTGATTGCGCTTCCTGTTATGTAAGTGTGCCCGTAGCACACATGTATGAATGATGGAATGATTCACTTATTTTTTATTTACAAAGAATGACATCAACATGTTCCTAAAGTGCTGTTTTGTATCCAGCCAGAACGGATTTAACATATTTTCATGTTGGAAAAGTGGTGCTATAATTAGGCTATGCATAGTAAAAAACTATTTGTCGGTCGATTTCTTATTGGCACTGTCCAAAAGGTTTCCGACCCTGGTTCTAAAAGCACAGGACAAAGCATCAAAGGATGTCAAAAAAGGATTCAGAGAATTTAATGACCTCTCTGGGCAGTTCAAACAGGAGAGGTTGATACTGTGTGAATAGATTCTCTTAAAAAAAAACCTTGTAAAAACAACTGGGAACTGTGGTGCCAGATATCAGATTGTGAGAGACTACTGACCTAGTAGGATAACAATTAAGAACCATGTAAGGGAAAAGTACCTCCCAACATCATACCAGCCTGGTAACACTTCCGGAGACGACATGCAGGGCAATTTTTTCTTCTAATCTTATCCACGATGCAGTCATTTCTCCCAGCACAAAGATAATTATGATGGCCTGGACATCAGAGAGAAGTTGTTAAGGTACACTGAAACATAATAATTTTTTGTTTCTAAGAGAGAAAAGGCATTGTGAGAAGGACAGTTGGAGGAGTTTTTGGCACGCTGATATTACTGTGGAAAGAAATGGGTGCTTTATCTATTTTGCCAGACCAAAGAGATGGTGTGTGTGGGTGCAGGGGATGGTTGGGGAGAGAGAGAAAGGGATTGAAAAAAGGAAAAAAGAACTGAGGCGAGGCTGAGGACATAGTGACATGGTCATGGTCAGACACAGTTGGTCTTATATATCTCCCACTGAAAGATAACGAGAACAGCGTGTAAGAAAATGAGAACATTGTGTGCTTTTACTAAAATGATAGCGAATGACCTTTCAGAGGCATTCCGGATAGTTGGTCCAGTTTACATGATTTTATATCTTTTTTATGTCTGTGGTACATAGAATCTTAGCCAAAACGTCTCAGATAATTAGAAAAAAAATACTGTTCAGTTTGTTGCATCTGGACACAAAGTGATTGTTTGCTGATGATGGTTGTGCGATTCTATGTCACTTTACCTTCAACTGCCCTTTTGAAAAAAACTTTGCAGCTTCCACATGTGACGACACCATAATGACAACCAGAGGCTTCATCCCCGCAGATGACACACACTCTTTGAGGAGGCATCCTGTGAAGCAAATCAAATTGTGGGTTACTGTGGATGTAGTGCATGTGATAAGTATTTCAGTAGTTCTCCACACAAACTAAGATTTATTTAGTGTATTTTAGCCCAGCCCTTTACATGAAGGCCCTCCTGTCCTAAGCCAAAATACTATTCCTAGTGTCCCAGTAACAGCTGAACCAGACAACCACATAATTAATGTGCGAAAGACAAGATACAAAATTTAAAGACAAATAAAACATGGAACAGCTCATCAGATATTTACACGAGATCTGATGTCACTGACATGCATGTGTGAGTGACAGATAGGGCTGTGTGAGTGTCTCACTGCTCAAGTGTTTATTTATCAGTTAGCTTGATTAATATGACACACAGAGAGAGACAGATCTCCAGCAACAAACATTTTGTTCATTATGTTATGTTATCGCTGAAACCATGCATAGTGGACTTTAGTGACATTAGAGTACATTATTTGTACATTTTTAAAGCAGTCATTTTAAAATAAATAAAAATAGCCCAAACCATGATATAACTAGACAATAAGAAAAGGAGTATTTCTTTTTTTCTTTTTTTTTAAACGACAAATAGAATAGAAATACCTATGTTAGCCTGGTTTTCACAAACGTCAAGTGTGGCAATACGTTTTATCCCTGCATGATGGAGGCAGGGGTAGTGTTGACTGGAGAATGTTTTAACTTATTGTTAATGAAGAACCTTAAAATAATATTAGGACAAAAATGCCTTAATGCCCTAAGTGCCTTAATAATGTTGACGTAGCACAATTCTTGCTTCAGTTCTCGTTAAGATGCTGTTAAGATATTAGTTCCTGTGCTGTGCTGTCAGTTCCTGTTAAGGTGCTTCAAGCCATCTATAGTCTGGAGCACATATAAATCGGTGAGTGCTTTCATGATGGTCTTATGTTAAGATTTCAGGAAGTGCTCCTAAACTAGTCTGATTATATTAATTACTCAGATTTCCAATGTTTCTGAGAACTTTGAGATATTCAGTCCTGAAATAGACTTAAAACCTTCCTCTTTACTGTTTCCCATAGTTAGGGATGATGCATGGCAAATCATCACTTCTCATGGGTCTTTTGGAAGGGACTGCCTCTGCTGTTGCCCCCACTTGCGAGGCATGGCAGCCACTGACCATCCCTGCAGTGGTGCTGGGTTGCCATGCATCATACCTTAGTTATGCTGCTATAGCCTATAGCCTATTGCCGCCACACAACCTTCATGTGTCATGCCGTACAACTCTCTCTCTCTCTCTTTCAGCTCTCTCTCTATTTATATATGTGTGTGTGTGTATATGTGTGTGTGTGTGTGTGTGTGTGTGTGTGTGTATATATATATATATATATATATATATATATATATATATATATATATATGTGTGTGTGTGTGTGTGTGTGTGTATGTGTATGTGTGTATGTGTATGTATGTGTATATATATATATATATATATGTATATATGTATATGTGTATATATGTATATTTATGCGCATATAGGTATGCCCAAATTACTGCTTTTGCTTCTGATGTGCGAGCCTGGCCTAATTCACTATTTTCCTCTGTCCACAATTATCTTTGCTGAGTGTCATCCCTGCCTCATTCCGGCGGACTCCTCTCACCCTCCCCTCCTGAGTGGACTACAACCAACACTACGGGAGGTACATGTCACGACCGACTCCCCATCACAGAGGACCGACTCCCCTTCCTGAGGCTTTGTGATTGACCCCCCCTCACAATGGCGCTGTCAAATGGACCCTTACTGTTACCCCCATGACCCATCTCATTCCTTTGAGTTTGTCACTATGCCTGGCCGCTGCTACATTGTCCAGCCATAATTCCTGATAACCACCTATAGACTGACTACCATGTATTGTAAGAGTGGGATAATACTCTATTATGAACTATTATGAACCTTAGCTAAAACCATAGGCAACTTATAGTCTGTCATGGTTACTACTGATTGTAATTTTTCTCCATGACCCCTAGCAGTTGGGTTAGCCCCTTGAGTCGTGGATCTGCCCAAGGTTTCTTCCTAGATTAACTGAACATAAGGGAGTTTTTCCTTGCCCCTGTTGCTCTTGGGTGCTCCTTCTGTGTAAATAAAACTGAATTGAAAAGTTCAGAATCTGCCATCCAACTGATCAGCCAAACGAGTCTCCTGTAATATCGGTTTATCAACTAGACTGTTTATAAAGGCAGTGCATGACCTAAATTAAGCTTCTGGCCAAGGTCATCTTCATACGTTCATCCAAGCGCTGTATACATGAATAAGGTCATGCACTGTCTTTTTAATAGTGTATCTAGTTAGCAACACCAAACTTATTCAGCAATACATCCTATTTGAGAGAATACAAGAATGTTCCTTATAACTGGCTATTTGGGCCCACATGAAAGAGAAGAACAATCAATTCATGAATATCTCCATTTGGTAAAGTCCATTTGGTCCGAGTCTGAATCAGCAGTGCTCAAGTCAAGACGTACAAGTCAGTAAAATTTGGGCTCCAGGTGGATTTGAGTCCAAGGCCTGCACTTTAGTGCTTCAAGCCTCATTCATGATATAAGCATGTCTGGAAAGCACACATAAGATCAGTTTCTAGAGAACATGCAAAAGTGCCTGCTATCTTGGCCCTGTGAACAGTGTAAATTAATTTTATTAAATTAATTAGGCTCATATTCTAATATACAGTATAAACTATTTACTACAATACAATGTTGACTTGATATTAACATTCAAGTATTTTGGCAATTATTATGCCAATATTATGTGTATATATAATATTAGTTACCTAATGTTAAACTCAAATGGCACAAGTATTCAAAAACCTAGTTTTACCCTTGATGCATGGAGCATCCACTAAAATGGAGTGTCCACTGTAGTGGACCTAATGCATGAAAAGATGAAGCTTTTCTACCCTCCCATGAGCCAACCGTGACTTCATTATTTTAAGACACACCATATAGTATAAATATAAATTGGATAATTAGTAACTTAAATTTAGAATATCTTTATTGTTATTATAACCAGCACAACAAAATGACTGTAAATGTGCACTGACTTTGTACTTTGTATTGTGTTGTTTATTATGTGTGTAATGTTTGTAATGTGATTTTTATGTTACAGAGTTGTTGCAGAGTTATTAGCCAAATACTCAACATATTCTTTAGAGAATAATCAATAATTTGCATAATTATGACACAAACAGTAAAAAAAATTGCACCAAAGCACTTACCACACCAAATATGGTCAGATATAACATATTCTATCTCTGTTCAGGCTTATGGTCTCAGATCAGTTTTTAAGTATTTTTCCCCATAATCTCTCACAAACACCATCCGGATGCTCCTCTTCATAGAAACCATTTTGATCAAACCACCCCCCACTCCTTGCTGACTGGTCTAAATAGGCCAACAACATGAGAAGAGCCTTCTGAAGTCTCATTTCTTCATGGGTGCAGTTAAGGGCTAGTCACGCATTTATCAGGTTTCACTTAGCCTAATGAGTTTGAGGTCCTAAGCCTACTCTAAAGCAATGAATGACACCCCATTAGTTTAACTTCACATCAAATAAAAAGACCAGTAGGTAGACCTATCATTTTTGGCGACAGTGTGGTTAAACCTATTAACACTAGTCATTGTCATTTTGGCACAAGTAAAAGAGAAGACATATTAGAAATCATATCCACCAATAAACTCCTATCTTAAAAATGTCATTTGCCCTTCTCTCATCAGCCAACAGGGAAAAGTTCTGAGAATGAAAAACGTATAATACAACAGCCAATTCAATTCTAATGTATAATTCTACAGCTGTGCAGTCTTGTTTGACCACAGTAAGTTCGCAATATAGTGTTTGTTTTTTGAGGGAATAAAGTCCTTACCCAGAAAATGTGTTGTAGGTGTTTGAGGACCGCTGAAGATAACCTACGTGAATCCCGTCAGGTGAGTAGGCCGCCTGATGGTGCTGCTCATCGGTCATTCCCACGGACTGGCACCAGACTTGACTGTCGGCAGATGATGTCTGAAGTGGCCACCTGGACACTTCGTTCTTACACACGAACAGATGCTGCTGAGATGACTGTGTGTTTATCACATCATAGTTTATCATACCTTTCCCTGAGACGCACCCAGAGTCGTTTCGCATTTCAGAAAATGGTTGTCGCGCGTTACTCTGGTTCAAATCGACAAATATGGTGGGAGAACTGCTGAGAACTACCTGTTGACCAGTGCTGTGGTTTGGGAATGATGGTACGTCGACCATGAAGTCGAATTGCTGTTTCTTACCGCTGTTGTAACAACTGTTCATGGTAGAGATGTTCGAGGTTATATCAAAGTCAGAACCGCGAGCTTCCATTATGAGGGACGGTTCTTTTTCATCTTTTATAAACTTACACATTTCACCCTGTGACGCCGATGAGCTTTGCGTACTTTCAGGAGACACTGACGGCTTCATCTGGAATGCCTTACTAGAAATCCACGGATCGTGCTCGGCTTTAACAAAATCATCGATGTAACTTTTGTTGGTAAACATTTTGTCTGTTGCAGTTATGCCTTCAGGCTCCGTACATAAGTTTGTCACATTTCCAAAACTACTTAGACTTGGGGACATGCAAACGGTCGTCTCCGGTTCCTTACCAACTGCATGGTCGCCTACCACGTCCGTATATTTTTCTAAGAAGTCATTCGATCTTTTGCCTTTGCATGAATCTACAGCAGTGGAATTAATACTTTCCATTCTGTCACCAAGATTCCGTGTTCCGCTTGAGAATAAATCAAATCTCCACCGCACACTGTAGTAAACAGCCTCGTCCTCTTGCGAGTGGATGTCTGTCCCATCCAAGCACGAACACCTCTTTCACACTGATTACTCCCTGTGGCCAAGGACTATACAAAAACTAGTCTAGTCTAGTAACCTTAATCGTGCTTATTGCCAAAGTTGGATCCATGAATGGGCCAATACCAATTTTATAAAGTGGAATATTAAGTTAATTTCAGGACATCCTCCAGTAGAACAATAAAGGTCCAGTTAAAAGCGAATAGACTGCTAATCATCAAAGGTTCAGTATTTTTACTAGAGGCTTGCCTCAGTGACCAACACCCCCTTTCAAGCCAGCCTCCTTTTTGAAATGATAACCTAATTGCATATTGTTACTAATGCTTGCACTACATCCAAATGATCAGGGACAACACTTTATCAGTTGGTATTATCAATGAGATTCAGAAATGTTTAGATGCTTAGAAATAATATTTATTATATATTTTGTTATATGTATGTTTGTCCTGCCCTCTCTATATTTTACAGTATTCTAACACGTGCATATTGTGTCATGGTCCTGTTGGTAGACCTACCTAAATATAGCTTGATACTTTTTCAGGTTAGAGAAAATATATTATCTTAGGTACTTCAAATGGTCACAGATTGCTAGCTGTGCTTTTCAATTAGAGAGTTGCAACGTTTAATCATTAAAGAATACAGTACATCTCTATGTAACTAGGAAATTTAACTTGAAGCAGTGCTTTCAAAAAATAATTTCCGAAAGACTTCTTTGTATATTATGACTCTGTATCACTATAGGAGACTGTCTTCTCAGTCTGAGCTGAGGAGGTCGAGATGACCAAGAACAAGCCTTTTACTCCTTTTAAGCACTATTTTAGTCACCTTGACAACTAGACGTCTGTGACATGCAATGTGTGCAATTTGTATTTTATATTACATCTTTACACCTTCAGAGGTATAGGAAATAAAGATTTATGTTTTAATACCTTTGAGGATTTAATTTTGAAGGCAAGCGAAATAACTCTCCTTCATCACACATACATGCACACTATTTCCCTCTCCCTTCTCTTTGTCTGTCTCTCTCTCTCTCTCACACACACACACACACACACACACACACACACACACACACACACATACATGCCAGCCCGAAAATTGAATCTGTGGGTGGCCCCAGTATGAGTAGGAAGGAGGTGGGTAAGTTGTTAGTGTGCCTGAGAGGTCAGAACGCTCTGTGAAACATCGCCCCAGACTGTGATGAGGAATGGGTGTTGGGGCAAAGCTAATGTCACATTGACAGACATATTACCATGCAATTGGATGAGTCTCTCATAAACTCATAGGAAATACAAATAAATGAAAAGTAAGTTAACAATGAAGACAGAAATAATAGTAATTCCATTAATCATGATGCAAGTGTTTATTAATTTTATTATTTTTTTTTAATTTAACCAGACAATTTCTGGAAGAAGCATGATATGATCACAATATCAATGTATCTCAGACTTAACCTTTTATCGTAGCCAATTTAATCAATGTAAACATGACAGGGTATATATTTATTTATTTATTCATTAGTCTGAATTATATTTTGCCACCATGAATCAAAAATGTAGAAACATCGCCATCTTGTGGCTAAACTCTGCAGATTTCTAGAATGACAGTGCGAGGAAAGTTTCTGCTCTGACACTGAAAAACACAGAACTTAAAGTTCAATCAATCATTAAAGTAGGTGACAGAAATCTAAATCATTACTTTATCCATAACATACTAACAATATTACTGAAGAAGAAATTGATTCTATTTGATGTACACCCCTAGCAGATGACAATGCGATATTGGACTATAGGGCTGAGATGAGGGCCAACATATCTGATGTTGAAAGCCCAATGAAAATATGAAAGCTGTGGACAAAGAAGGAAACCGCACAAACTGAGGAAAAGGAAGCTGTCAGGAAAAACGTCAGTTGTCATGATTTATATTGTACTCAAACTATTGAACCTGTCAACTGAGCTCCAGAGTGCTTTTTCCAATGTTACCTTGAGATTTAGACATCTAGACTTCCTTCATAATTCCTTGCTTGATTTCCACTTGACTTGATCAAGTGAGAGACATTTTGATGCACTGCAACTACACAATTTGCACTTTTGGGCAGTGTGAGTAAACAAGAGTCATAATGGGAATACTTATAGGCTTTTTATGGATTCCAGGAGAATATCACCAAGACTTGTTGTGTCAGTCAATCTATTGTACAGGTTTAGGTGGTGTTTCCTCCACCTGTGCCATCAGTTCAGCTGCAGGGTCATCAGCCATTCATGGATGTTTTGCATCCTAAACCAGTACATCTGGGGGCCAGTGGCACACTAGGGACGTCCCTCCGCCACCCCCTGCTGTCCCCCAGCCAGAGTCTCTTCTTTGCAGCCAGAGCCAGTAGCTCCCTTTCTCTGCTCCCTCTCCCCTTTGTGGCTTTGCTCAGGTTTGCGCCCACCACTCCAGCAGTTGCACAGTTGTCTTGCCCACAAAGCCCCGGCAACCGACCTCCACAAGGGTAAACCCTGGCTTTCCAGCCAGCCTCTTGCCTCTCTGCTGCCAGCTCTGAGTGGTTCAGCTGTTTCCTTTCGTTGCCATCTGCCATCATGCCCTCCTCTCATGGATGCTTAGCTCGATGAGTAGGACTCTGCTCCACCATAGACCACACGACGATGTCTAGTTGTCAAGATCTCTCAACATGTTTAGTCCGAAGAGACCTTCTTCTGTAAAGCAGCGGGGTAAGCCTAGCCATTTACGGATGTGGCTGTTGGCAAGACATCCATTCTGCTGACTTCTGACGAGGTAATTTCGTAGACCTTTAGAGGCCACATGACCTATTGGTATCCTTGCCAGCCCCTTGCTGTCTGGCTACCTTTCCCATCTGCCTGTCTGATAAGTCTGCGGTGTGCTGCCTACCCCGGCTCTGCAGTGGTTTTTCTTTTAGCCATTAAATGGGTTCCCCTCCTTGATTTTGCAGCCTTGACTGACATCCTAGCCCAAGCACATGGAGTCGTTTGCAGAATGCTTGTTACAGCATCCATGCAGCTCCGAAATGGTGAATGTCTCTTACCTGTTGGTAGCTTGAAACCTCTGACTACCTGCCTTGGTCCTCTGAGGATTACCTCAAAGGCTATCACAAAAAGGATGGGGGAGATGGCGCATCCCATGGTGATTCCGCATTCATCTAGCCATTCTTGCTATCCTGTTGTGTAGCCTTGGACGTGAAGCACATGTGCAGGTTACTGAAGTATGATGTGATGAAGTATGAAGTATGAAGTGATGATGTTCTGGACACCATATACATTGGTGTTCTAACCATGCCACATGCAAATCGCCATCTGTCTTGGCATGCTGAATTTTCCCAAATTAGAGAGGAGTGCCAGTGCATCTGGGGAATCCTGGGATTCCAGCGTTTTGGCAGCTTGTGTCAATATATCCACTTGCCATAAGCAAGTTGGTCAACCTCCCTGATCTTTCCCTCCACATTCAGCAAGGCAATGCTTCTGAACTGGCTGATGGTCTGGGAATTTTGTTATTTGGGACTGAATACACT
The DNA here is from genome assembly GCA_027481765.1 of Tenualosa thibaudeaui. NCBI lineage: Eukaryota > Metazoa > Chordata > Actinopteri > Clupeiformes > Clupeidae > Tenualosa > Tenualosa thibaudeaui. The sequence continues at coordinate 5,650,121 of JAIFZK010000130.1, read as the reverse complement.
AACGGCTTGCTGCCACTCTGAGGGGTTGTTTCCTCCAAGCTGTTTTCATTAGCTTCCATAGTTCCCTGAGCACCTGGAGGCAGTTCTTATGAAGCCTAATTGTGAGATGAGAGTTTATCCCCCCGATTTCAGATTCAAGGCACTGAACGTTGTGATGCTGTATGCACTCTAAAAGTTAAGTGATGAGATGTATGGCATGTCAGCCATTGAGGCACTGAAACAGAGCAGTACCCTATGTTACTAATGGCAGAATTACTATGTCTGACATGAAATATAAAAAGAGCAACAGAAACTGACAGTGCTAATGCTTATAAGTATATATACTCTTTTGACCTTGTGAGGGAAATATATACTAAAGTAAAAAATAAGTTCTGAAAACGCCTATCAGCCTACAGTCTAATTGTAGGTTGTCAGGCATGATAGAGACAGATAGAGGCAGACTCATGACCATATTGTCAATTTCACTCCTCCAGTTGTACGAACTTCAACCTGGCTTTGAGCTTGACAGCGACAGGACAAGGTCTGCCACTGAACATCCTGATCTCTGTTGCACTCTGTAAGGGCCAATAGTCATTGTCCATGATTGACAGCTTTCCCAGACACTTTGTCACCACCACTGATGTAAGGGACTTTAGTTTAATGCCAACAATAGAGCCTCTTCATAACGCTGCCTCCACAGCATAAAAAATGCTAACATTTTGCAGCATGACATGCAGGAAAAACATCAGCATAAGTTTACTGTGGATGTTAAATGATCCCAGAAGTACAGTTGACCCAACTCTTCCTGTCAGTGCATCAGCATTTAAAATTTGCAGACCAGTCCAGTTTGTAGGCCTTGTCTTTATGCTGCCCCAGGTAGGCCTACTTGTCCTGATTACATCAGCCCCTTCACTGGAGACTCGTTGCATAGATTACCACCACCAGTGTTGTCTGAAAACTCTGCATAGATGTAGATAAATCTATTCTATTATATACCTAAATCATCTGCTGTTTTTATGTATTGCAGTACATGTAAAACATCTGTCGTCTGTCATTATAATTATTAACAATAATGTGTATGCATTTTAGTTTCATAAAAATTCAGTTCTTCTGCATTGGAGAGTATTTATTCTATATTCTGTATTTATTCTGGTTAGTTTCTAGAACTTAGGCATAAAAGGTGGAGGCAGGTGAAATGCAGTTACCTATCTCAGTGAAACTGACCACAGACTCAAGAGCAGTTCTTCAGCCCAACCACCAAATAGGCCTATGTAACCTATTTTCATTAGGCCAGTGGTTCCCAAACTTTTAACTGTTGTGTATCCCCTGTGACACTCCGAGTGAGTCCTACCAAGTACCAAGTACCCTTGCATCACTATTTGTTATAATAATTAATCTATTTGCATAAATAAACAAAATGCTACACAAAAATGTGAACATGGTTACAAGGTACACAATATAGAAACAACTGGATTGCATTGGGTGTAATCTGAGTGTATCTCCATACACTTATGCTGGTGAGAGTTTACAATCCTTCTACAATCGATCCTGTACCCCCAGGGGTACTCGTAACACAGTTTGACAACAACTGTATTAGGCTATTGTCATATTTATGGCATTAACTTGTTATTTAATTAAGGCCAATTATTGTCCTATAGGCCTACATAAAAATATAAAACTTGCACATGAGCTACAATTATTGACAATTCTCTCTTAATTTGGCAAACGGTCTTTCAAATCTCTGACCATCTTGACAAAAAATACAGGAGCCTAATTTACGCGAGTTAACGTAATTTCTGCCAGTGTTGTCAATCGCAATGCGATGTAAATTTCTAGGGGACTGCCTGGCGAAGGTAGGCCTACCACATATAGGGGCGTGACGCTTCGGTCTAGTGGGTGCTGCAGTCTCGTCGACTGGGAGAATGGTAGACGGAGTGAAGGGGAGGGAGGAGGAACCAAAAGAAAAAAGTTAAACTAAAAATGGCTTCCTTGTCTCCAGAACAAAACGAGATTTGCACCGATCAGCCGACAGAAGAGTCCACAAAATCAACAATAAAGGAAGAAAAAAATCCTGACGAGGTTTCAGAGGAACTGCTTCAAAGTTTTCGCAAGTCGGAGCTTAGCTTTTCAAGTGACCAAGTGGCATGTGTGTGCGAGGCACTTCTGCAGGCGGGTAATGTGGATCGCCTGTGGAGATTCCTCTCCACCATCCCTCCCACGGCTGACCTGCTACGTGGCAATGAAACTTTACTGAAGGCCCAAGCACTGGTCGCTTTCCACCGGGATGAATTCAAACAATTATACGCAATACTAGAGAGCCACGATTTCCACCCCAGCAACCATGGGTTCCTGCAGGACCTTTACTTACAGGCTCGGTACAAGGAGGCAGAGAGGTCCCGAGGTCGGAGCTTGGGTGCTGTGGACAAGTATCGTCTTAGGAAAAAGTTTCCCCTGCCAAAAACTATTTGGGACGGAGAAGAGACTGTATATTGCTTCAAAGAAAGGTCGCGCAATGCTCTCAAAGAGTGCTACAAGATCAACAGGTATCCTACTCCAGACGAGAAGAAGAATTTAGCAAAAGCCACCGGACTTTCCTTGACCCAAGTTAGCAACTGGTTCAAGAACAGACGACAGAGAGATCGAACACCCTCTGGTACCAACAGCAAAAGGTTAGTGAGATGACTAGTAGTGATAATTTTATGCTCATGTTTTATCAGCGTTAACCTTTGGGCCTGGCTTCCTGATTTCAGTCTGCTAGTTTTGTTAGCCCACGATCGTTCTTTTGAGCAGCATTTTTCGTCAGCAATTACAATTCCTCTGAAATAAATGGAAGGCAAATGGCGTTCAAGTGTGCTTACGTTAACGTTAGCAAACTGGAGTTACAGAAATTATGAACGTTAACGTTACATTAGCTAGCTTTCGCTCATTGTGCAGAGCCATCGATGGGCTTTGAGAACTCTTTTGAAATTAACCTGCAAATGAGTTAAATATTTAGTTGTTACTATGATGAACTGACTTGACAGCAGCTCAGTTCTTTATTAAGCCAGCTTTAAAAAGAGTAAACACAAAGTGAGCAAGGAGGCGTGTGCAACTTTTAAATGTGCTTATCGGAATTAGTGTATTATTGGTTTGGTGTCAACCTTAATTTACCTTGATGCATATAAATTTAACGTTATGTTTCGTTTTGCAAGTACTCGCATGGCGGTGTTAGGCAACTTAGTGATTTGGATTTGATATTATTTGACAATCACAATGCCGCGAAGGTCCCAGAGTGAAAAGAGCTCGAAAGCATGTTGCTTTGTTGTGAAATGTGAGCTTAGGTTCACTGCGTGGATCAAGTTTCCTGAAATTCTGCACCGAAAGTTTCTCCTGTGGAGCATCACTATTAGTTAAGTCTTGCGATTGGTAGGCTATTATTACGTGTGACATTTTGACAGTGACCAATACTTGACCTGAACCAGATGGCCTTTTTTTGACGCATGTCTAGGGCCAACCGCAAAAACACCAACCACATTGTTATTGTACTTTCCACATTTGGCCAGGAGGCAGACTTGCGTGCGTTTTGATTAGTGTCTGTAGAATCCATATTCAACTCTATAAAAGAACCATGAAGCAAAATTGATGTAATGTTCAGTTCATGTGCATGATTTTGCAACATTTTGGCATAGTATTTCCTAAAGTTAATATGCAAACATTCTGGATTCGATTCTGTATAACAACACTGAATATGTAGTCCTTCACCACAACATGCAATTAGGCCAAGAGGGACTTTTATGCTGAATCATTTCACTAAATAGGCAGCTTAAATGAAAATAAGAAATGGTAGGCTATAGCAGCTGAGCAAACTAAGGCGGGAATGAAGATACATATTTGCATAACCAAATCTGCTATTATTGTGTATAGTGAACTGTTTAAAAGAAATAAGCTTACTAGCAAGTATAACATGTAGACTGAGGATGTAGATAAATCTATTCTATTATATACCTAAATCATCTGCTGTTTTTATGTATTACAGTACATTTAAAACATCTGTCGTCTGTCATTATAATTATTAACAATAATGTGTATGCATTTTAGTTTCATAAAAATTCAGTTCTTCTGCATTGGAGAGTATTTATTCTATATTCTGTATTTATTCTGGTTAGTTTCTAGAACTTATCACCACTTCTCTGTTGCTCACAGTGAATCAGATGGCAACCACAGTACTGAAGATGAAGCAAGCAAAGGTGATGTGGAGGACATCTCAGACAAACATATCAATGAGGACTTGGTCACATGTTCCACTGGCTCCCTCATATCCATCTCTGGTACTACCTGCAGCACGGGCGGCCAGCTCATTCTCAACAGCACAGGGGGATTCCTCACCTCCCCTCATCCTCTGCTTCTCAACGGTAGCTCGCTGCTCTCAGGCACAGGATCAAGTGTCATCATCAATGGGTTGACCTTGAATGACAGCCATGCAGTGACTCTGAGTCCAGTCACTGCCAACCCTCCTTTGCTATTGAATGGCGCACAGGTCATACCTAAAGCAGTGGGGATCAATGACCTCAGCTTGGAGGTCCCGTCTGTCAGTGAAATGGAAACACAAGCTACCCTCCCCACTGTGGTACTAAACACCAGTAGCAGCTCGAATGGAACCATCACTCTCCCACTGACAGAGGAGAGCAAGGGATCTAGTGGCATAGCTACCTCTTTGCCTACCCTGGATTTCATCAACTCCATCAGTGTCCCAGAGGGGTTGGTGCTAAAGGCAGATGATGGAGTGCAAACTTTATCACTGACTTCTGTACCCACGTCCACCACTTCCTCATCCACCATTTCCCTGACCACCCCTCTGTCTCCTCTAGCTGTGAATCAGACTGTCCGAACCTCAGAGACCTTAAGCACCTCACCGGCTGCAGCTCCGACTGGAGTAGTCATCTCTAGCCAAGTGATGCCTTCGATTTCCCAGCAGCCTGAGATTGTGGTGTTTGCCACCGCTGGGTCCCAGTTGAGTCCTTCAAATACCATCTGCCAGGTGGTCTCGTCATCGTCTTCCTCCACCCCACAGGTGCTCTCCCTCCCCCAGGTGGTGCCCTCTATTCAGGGCATCCCTGTCTCTCAACTGGTGCAGCACTCCTCTGGAGCCCAAGTGTCTCCTTGCCCCCAGCTAGTCCCTGTGTCTTCCCTTACTAGTCAGCTGCCACAGGTGTCAGTCCCTCCATTACAAGGTCAGATGCTCCATATAGCTCCGCGACTTGCCCAAATCCCACAGTGTAGCACATCCACCACTCTCAGCGATGGCAACATTTTGTCTGTTTCCCAGGTGGCAGGCAGTCAAGTTCCCCAGGGCTTAACCCTTCAGCTTAGTGACCAGTCTTCCTCAAACACTCTTTCTGAGACCCAGCGGCCCACGCAACAGGTCATTCCTATTTCCTCCCCAACACAAGTTGTGCCGGTTTCTCAGTCAAAAGAACTTGGCCTAGCCCAAATAGTCCCCATGTCTTTGCCCCAACTCGTCCCTGTCTCTTCCATCTCTGCAGCCTCCAATGGAACCCTATCATTCCCCCAAGTGGTACAAGCTAGCCCTTCCCTTTCTATACCGTCTCCTGGAGGTGCCTTCCAGATTATCAGTTCAAACCCAAGTGCAGGTGTTGGAGTCACTCAAGCACCCCTGCGAGTTAACCAGCTTGGATCCCTCCAAAGTGTTGGTCCCACAGCCAGTGCATCCCCTGGGGTTCAGATCCTCAATTCCGGGATTATTCAAATCCCTTCCAACTCACTAGGTAAGAGGACCACTTTGCAATTTGGTCTTCACATACTTCTCGGTACAAAAATGACAAACATCAGCAAGCGCAACAAAACATAGCTAACATGGCGGCTAGAATCTGCTCTGATAGCTCTGTTTTGTAAGTACTTATGATGGAAGCATGCTAGCTTGCTAATTTCTGAATGGATTTTTGTACTAAATGAAAGAACCGGAACAACAGAACTGTACGTTTGCACTTGCCATAGTTCTCCTTTATTTGGTATGAGAAACTGAACAATTGTTTTTGTTGTTCTCTCTCTCTAGGTACTGGCAACATTGTTCTGACAGGAGGCATGGGGGCTAGTCCCATCCTCAGCCTCCAGCAAGGTAAACTCATTCTTACCATTCCAGCTGGCATTCAGTTCAACAGTGTACCTGTGAAGCCTGTTACAGAGAACCCTGTCTCAGGCATAGGGACTTCTGACCAGACTCCAGTCATTGTTACCACAGAGAGTCCACCCACCACCTCTGCAGCAGTGCCGGCCTCACCCTCTTTGCAGTGTTCCTCGTTGGGCTACACCAATTCTGCACTGTACTGTAGTCCCGAGCCTGGGGCGCCAGCCAACCCAACTCCTGTAGCCTCCCCTGACACGCCAGACTGTTCAAGCACTCAAACGCCCTCCACAGTGCTGCCGTCCCAGCACTCCTTGAGCCCTGAGAGCATGCTGGCACTCAGCCCGATATGTGGTTCCGCCCCACAGCTTCCCCAGACCACGTGGAGCCCTACCGCCCTGTCCTCCTCTGCCACCCTCAGTCTGTTTGATGTGCGGGGAAAGGGAGACCTACCAGAGGACTCCGCTTTGCTGGGTCTGCCACCTGGCGATGGCCTATTGCTTGGAACACCTCCACCTGGTGAAGATGTAGACAAGGAATCCCATTTGGATGATACAGAGGAAATGGATGGGGATTCGAAAATTCTGACACAACTACAGTCTGTTCCAGTAGATGATGATTTGGGTTTATAAACTCCATCACTCCAAATGCAGACTTGTTGGGTTACATATTAGAGGAATGTGCATTACAGTCTACATTAGGGGTTTTGGTATAGGATGGGATCTGCTCTTAATGTTGTTCTGTCTGTCTCCTCTCACACAAGAAGAGGAAGAACAATAAGAATGAGATAAGAGGGAGCATAAATGGTATATTCACTTTTAAAATAAATTGTTTAATTTTATTAAGGTGTATTCTGTTCACATTGGTTACTGTGAACATGTAGGCTTTTTTATACTGTGTTGTCAGAAAAAAATATGTATTGTAGATGCTAAACACAGCCAGCCAGTAGACAATCAAACAGACATCCTGAGCAGTCTAACACAGTCAACAACATCAGATACCCTACTATAGTATGTATTTTTGTTATGACCTGAGTGTTGTTTTTGTCTAGTTTTACTCATTTTAGCTACACTAAAATACCATCCAATTCCATTGATCTTTTACTAAGTAAACAAGGCAACTCGTGATGATGACAAAGTGAGCCAAATTTGACAAATGGCTTTTGTGACACTGATTAATGTGCTGAATTTGTGTGGATAGAGTTAACTCAAAACACACAGTGTAACTTAATCTGACAGTCTCAGAGAGAAACTGATGTTAAACTCAATTAGCCACCCAAGCACTAATATTCATGCAGATTTCCATGAAAATGTAAGATGAATACGGCAATATTTTGCTCATAATCAGTAACTTCCTTGTCAGTATGTAAGTATAACGTGGTGTATTTTTAACACTTTTAGAACACTTTAAAAAAGTTTTTTCTATGCAATATCTGGGTTACCGTCCAAGGGATCTGGATTTCAGTCATGGTGGTGCTATGAGGTGTTTTATAAAGGGCTATGTCTGAGGGATGACTTAGATCGCAGAGTTAAGAACAATTTATCACAAATTCATTCTGGCAGTGGGATGTGTTGGTTCTCCTGTTATTCAGCAGTTGGTCCTAGTATAGACCTTAGTGATGGAGCTCAAAGCAGCTCTTGACTTTGCATTGACAGCATTGCATCCCATAGAATATTGCATGTGGCCTCCAAATCACTTTACAGTATTGCATTCACTACTACACAGGGAGACGGAAATGGTTTTCTGTTCTTTACAGCAATTATAGTAAAAATGTACAGTTCACTATTTCAGATACACTACAAAACATGCAAGCTCTACCGCCAAATTAAAAAAAGTTTTCTCTCTTCATGGTCGCAAAACTCATTACAGCACAGTGCTTTGCTGTAAGTGTTGAGAATACTTTATCTTAGCGGTAAAGTATTTGAATTCCTCAAATATACAACTGTAGTCATATTTACATCAAATTTATGTATTAGTTCCTCCCATGCCTTCAGTAATGTGCTCTTTAAATGTTTTTGTTTGCTGTTATTTTGTTATATCTATACAAAATTATGACTTGCCAAATGTCTTGCCAAATCATTGTCTCACTGTCAGATGAGAAGTGAAAATTAGATGTACAGGAGTAAAGTAGTAGCCTGTTTTATCCAGCCCCAAGGAGGATTCTTCCTTTTGGTGTATTGCACACTTTATTTATGTCATGTTTACACAAATGTGCTACCGTCTGTGGCCTTGTCTGTTTGTCTCTTCTGTGTCAATGACCAGTTGCTCAACCAAGACACTCTTCTTCTCAGCTGTTAAGTTTTATTTTTGCTGCATTTTTTTATTTGTATGTTATTGTTTTGTGTATGTAGGCATTTTTTTTGTGTCCTCTGTGCAGGAAAAGAATGTACTGAACGGAAGTCCACATAGGAACCATTGTATTCATCCATAATCATGTGGTTCCAGTCAAAATACAATCAGAATTTTCATTTTTCAAATTTGACAGAGTGCCCGTCAGCCATTAGGTAAGCTGTAAGAGTATGCTCACAATAGGATGTAAACCATTTCCTCGCCAAAGTTATTTAAGTGCTTTTTATTTTGGAAATGACTCCTTTAAGCATGTTTGTTTTATCATACTCCTTTATTATACTGTATGGAGACTAAGGGAATGCGTGTGTGTGTGTGTGTGTTTGTGTGTGCATGTACAATGAAATGCTGTTACAGAATGTAAAAAGTGTACATCTGCTCCTCCATGTCTGCAAATTTGTCGTGTTTTTCAGCTATTTTATTGAACTGTTAAGGTCTTTTTCCAGTCCATTTCACAGTTGTTGCAATTTTACAATATACACACATGCACATAAACATATACAGATCCTTCACCAACCAAAGACACTTATTTGAACGGTTTTAGTAAAGGGATTTTTTTCCTGTTTCCTGTTTTCTTTTTATCTGAAACATAGCTGTTTTGTACATTTTAAAGGCATTTTATTTTTTATATACAGTTATGTCATTGTAATAAACATTTATAACCATCACATAAGTGGAGTAGTCTGTTACAAGGGCTGTTGTGTTGATATGGTTTACCTTTCTAAATCAGAACACATTTGTGTAATCAGATGTAATTCCTTATTTCCATTCAGTTCCTCAATAGTCTCCCAGAGCAGGCACCAATGCCAAAAACTTTGCTCCACTGAATAATGATGGTTCACAACATCAAAATAAAAGGTTTACAGCACAAGTTATGATCGTACAGAGACACTGTCCTTCCAATCATATGTTAAGTGTTAAGAGATGAGGAATTGGAAAACCAAAGTGAAGTCTAATGTCCATGGTGAATTTCAACTAACAATGTGACCAATGTGTCTGAATGCATCATCTGTGTAACCCAAGAAAAAAATGTGATCAGCCAGATCACACGACATACAGGACAATGAGTCAGAGGGAAATTAACTACAGGTGCCTATACTCACACTAATCTTCTTTAAAGCTGTGTACAGGGCAGTTTCCAGTATTTTTTCAACTGTTTGCCGTGGATTTTTGAGATATATTTGTAGACATATAAACCTACAGTACAGTATAAACCTAAGCTGCCAACATACCTACAGGGACAAACTGAATTATACAAGACTCATGAAAGCAATTTCAGCAAAGTTGGTGGACTATCATACATGTGCAAAGGCTCAATTTATTAACGGTTGTTAACAGTGTTTGACTAAATTGGCACCTCAAGTAGAGCGATGAAATTCTTAAACCTTGCTTAATTGACTTTCCTAATGTATAGCTGTAATTGTGCAGTCATTGTTTAATTTCACAACTCACAACTAGTTTTCATCATATAACTATTCAGTTGTAGATTACTTGAGTCAATCTGAGAACATGTCTAGACTAATCATGAACTGCTTAGGTATATTAATTAGTAGCATTTATATCTCAGATCTTTTAGTTCACTCATGGTCTACAGCATGTGAAATGCGAAACTAACAACATTAAACACCGACCACACAGAATATCTATAAGACACACTGTATTTCAACAGGGGCATGTTGATATTCAAATATTCTAAGAGCAAGATTTCTGGCAACTTTTTGACTATAAACACATATGTATCTCAGCTGCAGAAAGGAACAAAAAGTGGGGAATGCTGATTCATTGTACCTGAAAAAATCTAAAGACTTCTGACCTTTTGACCAAGACAAAAAAATAATGAGTATGTATTCTCCTTATTTCACTGGTCACTTTCCAGTACGTGCTTTTGTAGGCTCTAGTATCATGAAAAGGTTAAGTAAAAACCTAGTCTTATGAAGCCGGACATGACTGGCACTTTGTGACTACACATCAGAGGGACAACAGCTAGTGCAATGATGTGAAATCAACCAAAAACAAGGCAAACTGTCACCCACAACTTCACAACAACAGAACAACCTCTCAAATGTAACCGATGATCTGAGTTTTGCCTTCTTAAGGCATTGAATTGGTTCACAAAGTTCAAACTTAGTTCTCCCTGTAAATTTGTCCAGCTAAGGACATATTCCTTGGCATGCACTTCACTCTAACTTCAATCACAACCTTGGCTAACACACAGAGGAAGTGCAAACTCTCAGTATAAGTGTTCCTGAGTTTTACCAAGTGCGTGTGTGTGTGTGTGTGTGTGGTGTAAGTGTGTTCAAAGTCCCAAGTACTCTGCCAAAAAGATGGCCATGATTTTAGTGAGGTTTTCCACAGTAGGTTTGTGCATCCTTTCTTCGTCATCATCCAGTTTGTGCCAAAATGTTGGGAATGGTGTGGGTATCACATGTAGCACTGGAACACCTGACATTCACAGAGCACAATAATTAGATGGGAGCTCAAGTCACTGGAGAATAAAGAAATGCAGGAAACACCTGGACTGTGTTACATCTCCTTGTGTTTTTGCTGTGTTTTCCCTTCTCTGTTTCCTTGTTTGTATCAGGTAGCCCTATGGGTGAATGATGTGAGACTGTTTGCTTTCCATGCCCAATGGGTGACTGGGGGTGTTTGCTACAAAGTATAAACTTACTTAGAAAAATACTAGTGATCAGTATAGAGCCCAATCACATTGTGCTCATTACTCCTACAACAATAACATTAGTGACAAATTGGCCCACATGATGCATTACAGGAATCTGTCAAAACACGTTCCTTAGGCATTAGAGTTAATATTAGTTATTAATATTAGTTATTATTAGTTATGTGCAATCAACCCCCCTACACCCCCGGAGAGTTTTGCCAAATGCAATAACATGCCTATTTAAAACTGTTGTAGTACTAGCAACATTTTAGAAAAAGAGTTCAAAAACACCTGAAAGAACAAATATAATCTTATAGTTAAATTTTTGCTGCAATTATGAGGGGTCCCTGGCCCAATAAGGTTTGAGGATCCCTGGTTTAGGTTAACACGGTGGGGAGACACATGACTATATAGGCAGAGAAAATGAGAAAAGGCATGAAGATTCTAATACTGACCCTTATGCAAGAAAGGGATATGGTCATCCTGCACAGGGCCCAGATACACATCTTTCCTAAAGTAGCTCTGCTCAGACGGGTGAGAGAACAACAGGCCCTGTCGGTGTAATCTCTTCTCTGAGAAAGGAGAAAAAAAGGGTGACTGGTGTTATGAGGTACAGAATTCATACAGACATGATTGACATGAAAGACAGGAGTGGGTGATTACCAGCAGCAATGAGGCGGTCAAACCAGTGAGCTGTATTGTCAAAGTGATTGACAATCAGAGGATCTGGCCCTCCCAACAGGTCCAGTAAAACAAACAGATCCTGTGATGAGAAATAGGATTTTTTTTGTAAATACACTGGCACACCAGACAGGAATGAAGTATTGAGAATGAACCGACAGATCAATACCACTGCTTGCAACAGGTTGGTTCGAGAGGTGGCAGCAGGGTATGGTGTACGGGCCATACGCTCAGCCAAGTGTCGAGAGCCATAGATAGAATCAGTGTCTGTCCACTCCTCAAATGCCTCTTCTCCATCAAAAAAGACCAGCTGAAGGGTCACAGCAGCACGCTAGAGAGAGAGAGCGCCTTGAGAACATTGGATTTGTTTTTAAAATACAGATAACTTTCAGCTGTCACCTAAAATTAGGATCTTCCTCTCCATAAATAAACTGGATGTAAAAGAAGAGTTGAGTTGAGAAAAGAGATATAAAACAGTAATTCAAATTCAACTACTTGATGTCCATTGTAGGGAATTCAACAACATCATAAGTTGTTCAATGCCATCGTCATTGTGTCTGTTTTACTCTTTCTGATTACTGGATTTCCAGGCTATTACTTGTTGTCAGAGGATAATGGAACTATCCAGTCTCCTATATATTCTCAGAACACAACCATGATGATAACCTCTATAGAAAGAGTTCAGATCCAAAACCCTCTAAGTCCATTTTCAGAAATATGCAAAAATTAAGTTATTTTAATAATAATTTCCAAATAATCTCTATCAAACTGTAATTTAATTATTATTAAAAACAAAGTAAAAAATAAAAACAAATCAAGCCAAATCAATCTAATTGGAGACTGACTGATATAATGTTTATCAAAACTATATAAATATATTTATGTAAATTTAGAGGGGGTTTTGCATCTGACCTCTTCATATGTGATCCAGGTTTCAGGTTGTCCGAATTCAAATGATTTCACTACTTCAGAGTTTAACAAGGCTGTCCCAGACTCTAGTGATTATGTTGTGGCTTAAAAACTGGTTGAGAACAAAATATTCATAATATGCTCTGCACATGTTCAGTCCACTACCAGCACGGAAAACAATAACTGAAAACAATGCCACAACCAAGTGCGTCATTTGTCATAGATGTGCTGAATTTTGTGTACCAAGGCTGAGAAGCACACCAACAGTGAGAGTGTGGATGTGGATGTATGATATTATAAATACCATTGTTATCCTTGGTGGTGCATATTTCATTTGCTCCACTTGAAAACTATATGATAGTGAGAGCTTTTCTCTATAGTTTGCTTTGCAATCAACTATAAAAGGAAAGACAAAGAATCTGAATTTGAGCTTGCAACACACAAGCAAGACTTGAATCGCTGGAGAGCATCCAAGCATTCATTCTAAGATGCAATGAATTTTCCAACAGACATCAACTACCCTTCACAAAAATAACAACAAACACTTGCCAATAAATAAATAATTTTGCAGGAACTCATAAAACTGTCTTGGATGTACCTGTTGTTTAAGAGCATTCAGCTGCACATCTAGAACTGTGACCAGTTCCAGGATCATGGAGCAGGGCACTGCAGAATCGCTGGCACCAAGAAACACACGTTTTGGGTTCTTGGAGTCTGGAGGAAAGAACTTGGAGTCATAGTGACAAGCCAGAAGGAGACGGCGAGGGGCTAAAGGGTCCAGAACAGCTAAGACATTGGTGAAGGTCACCAGGCCCCGTGGCGTGGCTGATTTGAAGGAGTCCTCCTCGACTGTCCAGCCCGTCAGCAAGGATGCAAGCTGGGACTTAATGTGCTTGAGCCACATCACCATGGAAACAAGAACAAGAAATTGAAGGAGATAAGGTTTCAACATATTCTCAAAGCCTTACCCTATGGTAAATATATATGGTTATAAAGCTACATTTTATTACTAAGTTAATCAGATTACTTTAATTCACACTACATTATATTGTATTATATAATTATATTTGGAAGATTTGTTTCTTTTGTCACCTTAAGTACAGTATAGTCTCACCTGTCTCACACCTTGGCTGCCTGGTGTTCCCGGAAGCCTCTCTATCAAGAATGGCCTCAGATGTCTCTCCCACAGACGTGATATATCTACCTGGGCAGCTAGTTTGCGCACTTGGGCCAGGGATAACTTGCTAGGCTTATGATTGAGCTGGAAAGAAATTATGTGGTTAGGAGACTCAAAAGACAAATGTTCCTGACAAATGTTTTTTTTTTCTTTTATCTTTTTTTCTCCCATGAAAAAATGTATATGTCATGCTAGCTCTCAAGTACATAAAAATCCAAAGCTTTCATATGCACTGTTAAAAGCAGACTTTTTTTTTACTTTTTGGCCCTCACATATGTCAACCAGGACAATCAAAGAAGAAACAAAGAAGGAACAGAAAGTACTAAAGGTTTCTTTCAAAAGTACACAATCACTTCTACAAGGTTTTGGAGGTTTGTGTCTAGGCTGTTTTGACCAGACAGTTCAACCCCTCCTAATTTTGTCAAAAGTTGCTGAACATTTGACAGAGCACAATTTGGCGGGCTTAGCACAATAATGACAGGGCTGTGACGGTGCATATCAACTAAGTGGCCAAAGAGCGGTCGTTTGTAGCGGCTTTGGCATCGACTTTGGAAGAATTAGACTTGGGCTTTTCTTTAAAAGTTGAGCAGAAAAAGGTACTCGCCATTTGTTTCAAGCAATGACGTGTTTGCAGTTTTGCCAACATTGCTCTGATTGGTTGCAGCACTATCCAGTGTGAAAGACAACAGCTGATTCCGACCACAGGATTGAGCTCAGTCAGTTGTGGTCAGACTATACATTTTGATGTTATAGTCTGGCTTGCCAGGATACAGACATTCTACACTGTAGGCTAAAAGTGCTGACAGGTGAGTATGGCAACACCATCTGTGGCTGCATTACATGTCTTGTTATATGGACTGTGTAGGCCAGTATCTTGACACAATTCAAGTCTGTAAACATGCTGAAAGATGTGAGGTGATTACAGGAGGTGATCCTCTGGTGATGTTGATGGTCCAGCATAGTACATATGTTTAGACAGAAATATGACACAGAACTGTTCAGCTTCTGTGGGTCACACACATGGGAACGTGGTTTAACTTCGAGGTTTGGTCTATCCACAGTCTTGCAGGAATGTTTTCTGAAAACCTGTTTGCCGTCAGTAAAACTTTCCATCTCTTACTTTGGCAGAAGTGCCTAAGAATTGTTTTATAAACCATAAATAGCCTGTGTTTGACACTGATGCCACTAGGCCTAGTGTATACCCATCTTGTGTGAGAGAGAGGTCCATCTATACTGATCCTGTAGGTCAAAATTCAAAGTAACAAACAAGAAGACACTTCTTTCTTACTGTAACATCTTTTATGTTATTATAGGAAAGAAGTGTCTTCTTGTTTGTTAGCTCCTTCACATACATGTCTAAAGATCAATATTTGAAGCATCAACGACATTTGATTGTAACTATTATATACTTACACTTATATAACATTCCTGTGCACGTCAGTTGGTTAAATGACAGTGTGTGATCAAATCTGAAGTAAAGACTTTATATACATCTTGTGATTAAACACTGCCCATCTCTTCTGTTCTTAGATAACCTCACAAAGGGCAGTCTGGCCATGTTTGTTTTGTTTTTGTTTATTCTGATTTTCCTTGCGCCTGTTACTGACTGAACTGGTAGATTACTCTGAAACACTAAATCTTTTACTACAGGTATATCAAATGTTGTGACATGGGAACCACTTTCATATTAGAGGGTCAAAAGGTTGGGCCATTCCAAAAAGCTGCAACTGTGACCATTCTCTTAGGCCACATCATCTGCCTCTAATAATACCTTGAAAGTTGTACTTCATGTATGTACACCGTAAAGCTTTCTCTTGGAGCTACCAGATACAATGTCGAATACTGCAAAACATACATCATCAAGTAAAAGAAATTCTCACCTTGTCTTTGATGAGATCTGCTGACACAATTCTGGAGTTGTTTGTCTCACTTGACAAGTATATTCCCAAGATCATTGCAAGCGCAAAGGCACCGCAAAGGCAGCCGACCATAACCCGCATCCGAGACATGCGGACTTGGTCACATACTGAGGGTGCACCACCGTTGGCTGTCTGTAAAGCCTTATACCTAGAACTATTTCTAGGCATTTTGTACACTAAACACAATGCTGCACAGCTTACCAGAACACAGTGAAAAAGGAAAGTCGTCCCGCCTGCTGCAGCCACTAGACTCGATACGTGTGCTTTGAACACGTCAGTAGAAAACAAAACCGGGCAGCCAGGTGATTTGGGAAACGGAGCAGCCGTGTAATCAAAGGTTGCTTGGCCATGCTAAACTTGCTAAACAAAATCTGGTCATCGACTGGTTACTCTGAATTTACATACATATGGATTTTCCGATCAAAATTTCTCCCAAACGTTGCATTTTTCAGCCAGAGGCAGCGTCTTGAATTGATCAATAATTTAATGTTAAACTAATCAATACCGACGGACGCCTCTCTGGGTTACAGTCAGAAATATTCACTGTGTAACGTTAACATGATATCTCACGTTCGATAGTAAATTCTCATGCATTGATGTATCTGCAGCCTAACCTCACCTTGCAAGCGACAGATCTAAACCAAACAATAGAACGTAACGCCTTTAGAAGCTTAAACATACACGCACACGACTGACATTATTTACAGCATTTTTAAACAAATAGATGCCTTACGAGCCCAGCTACTAATACAAAAGAAATGACAGTAAAAATGTTGTTAACTTCTTCTTTTCCTCAATCATATGTCCGGATACCCTTTTAGCACGTTGCTGCCTCTCTCTGGTCAATGAGATGAACTGAACCAGTTTTCAAATACGCACTGAATGAGAGGGATAATACTTGTGATATCTTTCAAACGTTTGTCCAGATTTTAAATAAAAATCAGATATTGTCAAGCTCTCGCATATGTGCTTCTCCACCCAACATTACTCTGATAATATTAATGCTTTTCACGTGGCTTTGCCACTATGTTACCAGAGCACGCGCCACATTCACTGGCTACATTTGTTGAACTTCCGGGTTTCGGCCCTCCTGCAAGAAAAAACGTTGCTGATTGGCTATAACCTGTATCCGTCCGATGATTAGGCATTGTGATTGGTTTGACTGTGGGTGGGTAGAAAATTCTAGAAGGCACATTTGCAGAGAATGGGAGAGACCTATATACACTTGCTGTAAAGGATTTGTTGTTTGCTAACGTTAGCTGATTTTGGTGTCGAAGTGCGCAGTTCGTAACGTGCAGGCACGGGCTGTGATACTTTAATGTATTGCACATGGAACTGTTTTTATCTAAACATATTGCTTTCAGTGTTGAATTTCGGTACTAGGAAACGGTGACAAAGTTACGTAGAAACGTAGCATTAGCGCGTCATAGGTAACATAACTTTACCTAGCCAAGAGAGTACGACTTAGCGTAGTGTCTTTCACAATTTGCTTTTGACAAAATTTCTCTTCTCGAGTTTCAAGTGATAGTGATTCGTCCTCTAACGTTAACGTAAAATCCGTTTACTTAGAAGCAAACATACGTAGTTAAGGTTAGCGTTTCACTTTCCCATTTCCCATCTCTTGCCTTGCTCGTTAGCATCCGATATAAAGATGGAAGATAACGGTATATCAATCATAAGTAATCCATTAATAGATGTGCGTTTGACTAGTAGTCTTTCTCAGTTCGAGTCAAGTCGACGATTCAGCCGGGGAATCACCATTGCAGAATTCAAGGTAAATATTGTGAGACTATGAGAAATTAATGGCACAAGTACACTTGTCAGAGTTTGCTTGTTGGTAATTATTAAAACGGAATCAGAATGTGTTGCTTTTTACAACTGATGGAATGTTTACAGGTGTTATATGGCCATGAGCTGGTAAAATTATGCAATTGCTAGTTGATGTCTTTTCGGTCACGGCACCATGAACACAGCAATTATTTGCTAATTGGCAGTAGTGCATAATTCCTTGGTAACTGTGACTTTGAATGCAGGCTTTTTCTTTTTCAGTGCAAGTTGGAGTTGGTGATAGGCATTCCAGCATCATCAATGGAGCTCCAGCTTTTCAGCACCCAAGACAAATTCCTGCTGAAACTCGAGGATAATGATGCACTACTTGGCTCATACCCAGTGGACGATGATTGCAGGATACATGTGAGACTGAACACTCAGTTCTTTCCCACCAATTCTCTCCATAGGTCCTAGATTGAGTAAATAAAAGTGATCATAAATGTTAAAGATAATATGACACATTGGAGTACAGCAATGAATTGTTGTTTGTTGGTCTTTTTGAGATTGTGAAACGGCTCTCTGAAATTGTGTAGGTGATCGACCGAAGTGGAGGCCAGAGCACAGAATTCGGTGATCCGTCAGAGGTTGCAAAGTTTGAGATGTCAGATGATGCCTATGAGAAGAGAAGTGGTATGGATCCACTCTGTTAAACTGAGTGATTTTTATTTTAGACTTCCCAACATCTTTACCATCTTAAGGGGTTCTGCTGCTACCTCTAAAGCACAGCTGAAGTCTTGAAGTACCAATAGCATGATGGTACTACTACTGACTGACATCAATCATGCTGCTTCATCTGGTTAGATCAATGTTGATATTTTCTCTCAGATTCGGCACGCTCTTTCTTGAAGCAGAAGAAGCTTGGTCGGTTTAATGAAGAGAATCAAAACAAACAGGAAAAGCAGAAGGAGGCAGCAGAAGAAAAGGAGAAAGCTGCATGTGCTAACATCACCACTGGTAGTAGATGTCAAGTAAAAGTTGTTGGGCAGCCCACTAAGCTTGGCACTGTGATGTATGTGGGTAAGCGTGCATTACTTTTCATCATAGTTCATTGAACTGTTTTGAAGAGCAAAAACTCTTCAATTACTATTTCAGAAATATTTGGTACAGATGTGCATTATAGATTAACATGGTGCACAACTGGACATTGTCTGTAGGGAAGTCTCACCATATTGAAATAAATTGCTACTTCAGGCCACTGACTAGCAAAATGCCCCCAAAACCCTTCATGTAGTTTTGTTGTAACTGCTTATTCAGATTTTGTCTCAAAGCCACACACAAATGGCACACACATCCTGTTAATTTTTTTTTTCTCAGGAACGACAGACTTCAAACCAGGTCTCTGGGTGGGAGTCAAGTATGATGAGCCACTCGGAAAGCATGATGGGAGGTATGTATTTTAATATGAAATGACTTAGGTGGAAAGCCTAGTATCTCACATCTCAGTGAGAGTTTAGTTACAGATGCACCCAGTATGTCTTGATGAACTGTCCTTACCCACTCTGAGGTTTAGCTTGAGATCACAACTATCAGGGCGGTAATGTTATTCCGGGCGTCGCATGGGGAATGCTGTTCCGTGTAAGCAATTGCTTGATCATCAAAACTGAAACACAAAACAGATGGACCGAAATTCTCCTGCCTTTACAAACCTTAACTTGTCTTCTGCGACATGAATCGCAGAGCAGCATTTTTGTTCTGATGCTTTTAAAACTATGTTGGAGGACGATCAGGTGTGGGGTACAGTGCACCCACAGGTGTTTAGGAGGCCCCAATTAAATGAGAGTAGCTGGTTTGATGAAGTCGTGCCAGTCTTTGTGCCAACGCCATGCCACATCATAAATGATTCTCTGGGATTTTTGTTCAGACAACCATGATATAATCTAAGAGAACCACACTTGTACGGAACACCATTTAACCACATTATGTTGGTAGTTACCAATCCCCCATCCTTGGTTTACATCAGGTCAGCAATTTCTTTGTTTTTGCTGCTGTCTCAGTATTCGTGGGGAGTGTGTGCTGGGGAAGGCTCTCAAATTGTGTCTTTGATTGTGCCTTTTTGTCTGAGCTTGTAAGGAGGTGTTTGAGTATCCTGTCATAATGACCCTGTCCTGTGAGGTGTATCACATCAGGCAAATAACTTTCTTCCTGTAATGTGTTGAATTGTTTGCTTTTTTCCAACTTAATTTTCACATCACTGAATATAGTACATATTTACCTACATAGGCCATGGGCCAAATAGGGTCATAGTGCACCCCTACCCCAACTGAACAAGACCAACAGTTTTTTTGAAAGCTCTGGCCATGCTGAATGTGAATTTGAATGTTAACATTAAACATTTTGAAATGAATGGCTGTCCATTCAAAATCAGTGTCATTTACAGTCATTTCCCACTGAAATACATTGCAAAACTATACATAGTCCATAAGAAGAAGGAAGTTGGGACATGTCTCAATCCATGTTAAATTACATTTGGATTTAATAACATTAAGCATTGCAAACCAAAAAGTTGGTTTTGTTGAGAAGTGGGGGGTGCACTACTACATACTTAAAATGTTAGGGTTAGGTTACATCAACGTGTTAAAAACTTAAGGCTCTACCTTAGTATTTGTGTCTAAATTAGCAATCAGATTTTGCACCAACAGAAATAACAGCTTACATAAGCTTTTGTTTGAGCACTCTGGACTTAATACCTGCTATATGTCTTTCTCTGTCGTCCTTGTGCGTCAGTGTGAATGGAAAACAATATTTTGAATGTGAGCTGAAGTATGGTGCCTTTGTGAAGCCCTCATCGGTGACTGTTGGAGATTTCCCTGAGGAAGACTACTTGGATGAGATGTAGGTCAGAAATGATCATATCCATCATATTCAAACCATCTGGCAAAGGAGTTGTTTGCATGGAGGGATGAACTTTGTTGACTGGAGTTTAATGTTGCGGCTCAGAGGGCTTCATATGTAATTGTCATTACAAATAGTTTTGTTTTCTTTTGCTGGTCAAGAGCACCCCTTGTTGTAACACAAATAAACCTCAATGCTTTGGAATAAGATGAGGTCTGACCTTGTGACAGGTACACATTTCTTTGCATACCCAACAGGCAAAATTATAAATTTAGCTAGAACAGAGGCCTTTTCTAATGATCAAAAAGTAAATTTTAAGTTTACAAGTCATAATTATTTCACCCGTTTGTCATTACTTTCATAGTCTATATTGTAAGAGGGTGTTGGTAGACTACCCATATTTAATGACCTGGAAGAAAATATATGAAACATCTTGAGTACCCCAAAATCCAAGCCTGCACTAGCAAGTTTTTGTGACTTGGCATGTTGGCAATTTTGCTTTTCCAGTCCTCAGAGTTCACAAAGCGACACAAAGCTTTGCGATATTCAAGGCAAGCATGAACTTTATGTGTAACGAAGGCATAACATTAATTGTTATCTGCTTGATTCTTTAGACCATGAACAGCAAATGTTTCATAGAAACTCAATGAAAAATTCATAAGGGATCCAGCTTTGCAGTGCAGTGGAGCATTACTATTGGATCATCTTTACCTTCTATTTGTGTCACAAGGCTTACACTTTCAGTACACTGATTCAATCTTCTGAAAAATGCAGAGAATTGTAATCTGATTTCCTCTGAATTTTGATCAGGTATACAACTTGTCAATCTTGAGCATGATGGCTAGCTTTTGTGAGACTCCTCACATGATTTCTAAGAGTGGCACTACTGCATTTTGTTCCCAAACATACTGCACCATGCAGTTCAGAAACCAATTCGTTCCTTGTCTAGACATGTCTGCCCTGCAACCCAAACAAACATACTTTTTGGTATATGGTTAAGACGTTGACTTATTGCAAAGGCGTCTCGGCCACATCATTTATTAACTTTCATTTGACTTCACTCCTTCACTAAATTTCTTCAATGAACATTGTCATGATGCTGCTGGAAGGCAGTCAGACTGGTGACCCTCTACATTCACCCCATGTAGCACTGTTTCTAAAACAGGCCACCTTGAATGTGTTGTCGAATGTCAATGACATGTAATGTCAATATAAAAGGACAAATGTCCACTAAAGTAAATGTTTCCTGTACTGTTAGAATAGAAAGCTTAGACCCATACTATTCTCATCTTGGTGAGAAGTAACATTATTCTTTGGTTTTTTTTGTAATTGAAGTATGACCACACTGACTTGCATTGGGTCCATAGTTTTTTGTACATGATTTGCCTGTGTAAGTCATTTGTGTTTTGAGCTTGTTTGTCTACATAAATCATTTGTGTCTCAAGCCTGTTAATATCTTGTTTTCCTGCAATTAAAACATTGAATATGCTGCTGTGCCAAACTGGAAATCAGGATCTGCTGTATAACATTTATACTGTAACATTTATATTAATATACATTTATATACATTATACTAGCATTTCCCTTGGATTATGAGCTCAAGGCTGTACAGGAATCTACAGTTAAATCCACCTTAACTAATTATTAAAAATAATTGCATTGTCACATGATGTTAATACATGCTCAAGCCTGTACCCCCAGTATTGTAAGCAAATTAGCATGCCTAATAGATAATTTGCAGTTGATTTACAGTTTCCACTCTTTCAAACCACAAGGGGCAAATTAGGGTTTACAATTTCTTAGGCTAGCAACCTTAGACTTTATTCTAATTATCTACTAATCTTTCTTGCTAATTTTACAAAATAGAGCCATCATTTCAGTAAAAGACTTAAAGTGTGTGCTCAATTCTGTAAAATTAGAGCACATTCAATATACAAACGGACCTCTCCCAGGTCCTATTGTATGCAGTGCGCCTTTCTTATGACTTAGCAGTGGACAACCTATGCAGGCCAAAAGATATTGTGAATGAGGATTAGAGTGAGAAATATCAGCATAAATATAACCAGAGCCTTGCTATAAAGCAGAATAATGCAGGAACTCGTCTGAATGAACAAGAGTAAACCAGATTTAACACAAAGTATATACTTTATTTCCAGGCCAATTTAAAAAGTATTATATAAAGAGTGTAACAGAACTTAAGGTCCTACCATACATGCACAAAAAGAAACTATTAAAAAAAAATGCAGAGATCATGTCTATGAATTGTATGTGCATTTAGGATCGTCTAAATACAAATTGTTTACCTCGAGTGATTAATACACTAAAATAGTCCATAATTACTATATTCTGGAAGTTATATACTAACTAAGAAGTGAAATCATGTTTCAGTGACAAATACCTTTTCTTACTTTACCTTTTCTTTAGGCACAAAATATCACCACTGTACCAATGATTTAGAAAAATCACTTTCCATTACATTGTTCTTTCCAACACTGATGAATGTCCCATCAACAATGCATATTGCTATATCTGCAAACAGGAAGCTAATATTTTTTATAGCAAAACATTTTTGTCCCGAGACAATTCTGATGCTCTTCCTCTTTGTGAGTTAATATAAAAATCTGAGTAAATCTTTCTGCAGTATAACTTGGTTGCATGACTGTTCAAATAATCACATATATGCACCCACATAATTGAGACAAATAATTAATAGATGCAAAGGGTACAATCACTATGTAAACAGACATTTCATAATACTCATATTCTCTGAATATAGGAAGCAATTGTGATACTGTTGCCAGTGATCAGATGCCATAGTGTTCTCATGCTCCAAATGTAAACTGCATTGTGAATCTCTGGATTAATCGATAACTTGTTCTACACTTCATTTGCACACTACAGCCACCTACACAAAATGGCTTCAGGCTGTAGATGCATTTTGTACCCAGGCCATATAATTTTTGTTAGCTTATGCATTATCTGTTTAGTGAAGAATATTAACAATTATTCATCCACTCTTGTTCATAAGGATATGATTACACAAAACAAAAACAGTCTTTGGAAGCTTGGACATTTTTTTTTTTACAGAAACCATAGCTAATGGTTTACAATGTTCTCAGACCAACTATGATCCTTTATCACAATGGTCAGTCAAGGTCCAGCTAACTGCTACTCTACACCGCTAACCATCATGACATGCTCCCTAACCATCATTAACTTATCAGAACCATCTTAAAACTACTCTTGCAAGAGTTTGTATCAGACCTCTTGCTTTGACACCACCAACATCTTCTGCATTGTCTGATGTCTTTCATTTTTCTTCTAGCATTTTAATGAGTAGTGACATTTTCTAGACAAGTAAGGAGTACATTAGTAATTAACAGGACATTTTAGCAACAGGTCGATTGCCGAAAAGCATTAAAAAAAAAACAATCAGGACAATGACCAATCCAGATAAGTTGATGAATGAGAGAAACGTGTCAGTTTGATCTATTCTGTATTGCTTAATTGTATGGGAGTTATGACCCTGTTTATTTAAAATATGTATATATATTTTAGTGTTTTAGTGTTTCAAGCAGAAAAGCTTTCTGATCTATATGCAATGCCCTTAACTGATAAAAGCAGTACTAAAAGGCAACCTAGCAAATTAGGTTTAAATAAGACTGATATATAGAGGCTAAGCTTCATTTGAAAATATAACATCCCTAATTCCCAAAATACATTTTAATAAAACTTTGAGGAAGTATATTTGATTATTGAAAATAATGATTAGTAGTAGAAGAGTAGAGTTGAATGGCAAATACGACAATTAAAACAATATAATGCTTTACACAGTAATGCAGCAATCTGGTACTGAATTCTCAGAAATACAAAAAGTAAAAGACAACTGACTTGAATTGAACTCCTTGCTGGCACTGCCAAACAGGGGAACAGGCTGCAACTTCCATTGCCTTGTGTTACCTACTCAAACGATTGGGCCAGACATGACCACAACCTCACTTCACCTCACCTGTTTTATGGCGGTTCTGTCTCTCATTGACAAAGATCTTTTGGTTTCTTAAGAAATAACAATGCAAAGAAAAAAAAATCTCAGATGAGATGGCAGACAGTACAGGATAGTAAAGGATATGAAGAATAGCTATCCCGTCTTTGTGTGTTTGTAAGTCTATTTATACATGTGTGTGTGTGTGTGAGAGAGAGACAGGTTGTATTTTTGAAGTGTCTAGTGTTTTGTGTGATTTATGCTTCAGGTATCACCTGAGGAGACAGGTAAGGCACTCCTCTAGGCCAGAAGCGCACATTTGGACATTTCTCTCTTCATTGTCTGTTCATGGGCCAGCCTTGAGGTTACAGACAAAACTACATAATATAGAAAAGAAGAAAACAACGAGAGACCATAATATTAAACTCAATATCTCAAGTTTGGCCACGTGTAATGAATGACAAAATCGCAAACATATCCAGAGTGTGAAGTCTCTTTTGTTTGTTCAGTTGTGAAAGCCGTTTAGACATCCTTCACAGATTTGACTCGGCAGCAGTTCCAAGCATCAAGAGATAGAGAGCGGTGGCACCGTTGTCCCCCACAGTGACTCTATAACCATGTGAGAAAGCTCTCTTTGTCAATCTTGGTGGCGGCCAGCACGGACTCCATGTCGTTGAGGATGTCTGAGCTGAGGGCTTCCTGCAGGCTAGGCATGAGCTCCTCGCCCTCCACAGCCATGCTCTCCCCCTCCAACGTGCCAAGATCCACATCGGTGCCAGGCATAGCATCCAGGTAGTCGGGGAAACGGTTAGGCTGTGTCACCATGGACGCAGGACCCAGGGAATCATCTGACAAAGCAAAACAGAACATGGGAGCTTGTTCAATGACAAACAACCAAGTCATAAACACACACCTGATGTCAACTGACCGACTTCAGGTCCGTTTTTATTGCAGGCAAAGCTTATAATAGCCACATTAGTATAACAATTATCATAACCCCAGGGATAACTAAAATCATTCCAAAATGTGACAAAAAACATAATTACTTTTGATGTCAAAACAAAGTAAAGGCAGGTTGAGGTCAGAGAGACTTAGAAACCCATTATCTGGGTTGTGATACAATGTGAGTCAGAGTCATGGCTTAATGTGAGCTGGGAAGTGTTCCAAAGGAACTTACTTGTCTCCATCTCATCCACACTGTTGAGGAAGTCATCTGGAGTGCGGGGGACGCTATAACTGCTCATGCTCAGGCCACTGTCTGTGCTTTCATCACGGGAGTGGTAGGTCCCACTGTAGAAACACGACGCAAAGCAATGGTTACATTTTCAACCTAGATAAAAGCTCATTTGAATAATAGAGTGTCACAGTGTTATACTGAGATAAAGATTTAACAATGGTAACTGAAACTGACCTGACATTCCAAGCAAGGTTAATCTTCATGAATTACAAACCATTTATACTAAAAGCAGAATCATCCCGTTTCAACTAACTCTAGAAGAGAACTGATGACTGACTGATGCAACAATAAACTGAGAAGGACCTGTAACAAATATTAATAACTATCTAACTAGTGGTAGCAGAGTGGACTGTGCAGGGCACGCTAAACTGAGGCGAGGTCAAATGAATGAGGCTATTGTGTGCATGTAGGCCAGCAGGGCTAGGGGTTGCAGGGCACACTGTCCTGTTCACAGATGAGACCAAATGCAGCCGACTCTCCATACCATTTGTCCTTCTCCTTGTTAAACAAGGACTGATTAAATGCACTGGGGTTGCTTTATGCCACAGGGTAAGAGTTCTGAGAGGCGACTACATTCTACAGGGTAGAAGGCCATAGTGTGTTGCCGTGCCATGCTTGTTTACCTTCATACTGGTGCAGTTAAAAAAAAAAAACATGAGGCCAATGACATTTCACTGTTGATTAAATAAACATGCACTGCACAGAATGTCCACTAGAGGGACACAGGACAATTTCCTGACCACAAATGATTCATTGCCATGTGAGGGTTTGTGAAGGTTTCAGTTTATTGCTGGACTGCTAGCCTCATAAAAAGTTTGTTGTTTATGTGAGTCATGTTTGTATATTAATGAAACCTGAGCTTTTCATAAAAGTTTCTGTTGTTGTTTTTGAATCCAGTACTGGTTGAAAGTGCTATATAAGGTTTTCAATTTTACACATAGGCAATCATACAAGATACTTACTTATACATGCGCCCGATTTAATGGTTATCTATATGTCTTCTATTGTACAGCCATTATCACAAAGGCTCTAAGGCCTCTCACCTGTTGAGGAATGGGTCAGAGCTGTTGGTGGTCATGGTCCTAGCATCCTGAGCCATGCCTGGAGAGGAGATGGGGTTCTGGGAGCCTGGTCCATCCTGTTCCATGCTGGTGGGAAGCTGGTTTCTCAGAGCCAGTTCCTGTGGGTGCAAATGCCATGTTCAAACAAAACAGTTCCAGGACAAACGCTATACAAACACAAATGTTTAAGTTTCATTATGTTATACATTCACTGTGTGCGCAGACACAGTCAGGGATAGGAAATCACTTTCCAGTCCCAGGCAACCAACATGTGAAAAGCAATAGCCTGCCAGACAAGTGAGAAAAATACACAAAGGCCCTTGGAAAGAGCCACACTTAAAGAGAAGCTAGACACCAAAAAAGGCCTATTCTAATAGCGGTAAACTAGTAATATTGTTTGCAAACTGCAAGAAATCATGATTTTTGACTGTGACATTCAGCTCAAATGTCAAAACTAACATGGAAGCTGCAATCTAGTATTTGTAACCTGCTCAGGCCTTCCCAAAAGACAGGAATAAAAGAGTCTGAACCTTACTTCTTTGAAAGGTCACAGCCATGAACATCCAGTGACACCAAAAAAGGCCAACCAGTCTTGTTTTGACCAAACAAAAGGAAACCGTTCAAAGAGAGAAAATGGGGCGAGAATCCAAAAACCAAAACAATTAAATGTGGTTTCTGGCATGACGTTGCTGAATACAAGTACAAAGCCCATCCCAGGCCAAGAAGTAACAAATCTGGTTCCCATTTCAACGAATGATTGTGAAAGACGTTTTCTGTAAACATCCTTAATGACGCTACAAGCAGAAACATATCTTACCACTGCACAGGATGTGTTTGTAAAGGCACACAACACTTGTGACTAAGAGGTAATGTGTTTTCTAAGGTCACACTTATTTAAATAATTACTTAAGAGATAACCCTGTCACTACAAAATCTGCTTCACTGCAAACATCTACACCGTACAGCAGTATTGCTGCAATGTCCAAAAAATACTTTTTGTGTACTGCAGAAATACTGAGTGCTGGGACTAGAGACCAATTGGATATATTCAAAGAATCTCATGAACAATAGCTTTTAGCTTTCAGCTCTGTTATCTGACCAGCTTGTAGCATTTACTGCACCGTACCAGTGGATGCCTGTACCCTTGACCTGTATCCCTTCCTGCAGAGACTTCTAATATAGCACACACTACTTATCCCTTAACACCTCTGTCTGCTTCCTCATATTGCCAACTTACTGCCTGCTTTCCCACAGCACAAGCACACAGAATGGGCATATCTCACGCCCACTCCACTGCAGAGATGTCTTCAGTCATAAATGAGTTCCTTTAATAGAACACTTTTGCATCAGGAGGGAAACATAGCTGACAAACACCTCTCTCTTCATCTGGAATAGGAACATCAACTTTAGCATGTTCAGGACTAGCTTTGACAAGCCTCTACAAACCTCAAAGGTCCAGGCTAGCACTGTAGCCCAAACATAAATATATCTTTGTGAGTGCACATGCACAATCAGAATGGCTGTTTGCATTACTGCAACAGCTATTTTTAGGTCAGATAGAACATACAGACAAAATGGGCTTACAGTAAAATATCAGCCTGAAGGGAAAGCTACTTTCTTCTACAACTACCCAAAGACCAACCATCCCCAACACTGACAACCTCCATATTATATAGAGATGTACTGTGTTCTAGCCACAGATGCTGAATGATGAGAAACTCTGGCTGGCTGGTGGTGTGCTGACCTGGGGTCTCTGCCTAAGCAGCTCCTGGTGTTTGAGTCGCAGTCGCTCCTTCTCTATCTGAAGCTGCTGTAGACGCATCTGGCTGTTGCCCCCCATGGTGCCACTCTGGGGGCTGGAGGGGAGCTGACCACCTTGCTTCACCGGAGTGCTCTGGGACAAGCGCTGCTGGTTCATGGCTGCAAAGAAGGAAGGAAGGAAGCAATATCCATTAAAAGATCTGTGAGAAATAGGGTGCCCCGTCTCATTACTGAACCACTATCAGATGAGTGAGGCTACATCATGCCATAAACACAGAAACAACTGGAGCACACAAAAACACAGCTATGGCTACCTGTGTACAGCACTACAAGCGCACAGTCGTACCCCTATGATCTCCATTCATCATTGTCAGGTTAGAAGAGGAAGTTGTCAGCCAAATGTAAACAGTAGGCTAACTCTGAGAAACCTCTTACTACATCACATGAAGTGCTCAAAGATAAAGAGACATGAACAGATAAAGAGACTGAACATCAACACCAAAGAATTTATCTAAAAATGTGTTAACATCTTAGAAATGAACATGACCAAGGCACCTTTTGATAAGACACCAGTTCTCATTTCTTATTTATTTTAAGTACAGTTAAAAGCTGAAAGCTTGCATTAGTCTATGTGCTTGTGGGGTCGATCAGTTCATTCTTATAGACTTATAGATAAAATTAATCCTATTTACAGCCCAACAAAGCCTCACCACACACAGTACAACACACTGTAAACCATTATTACTGAAATGAGCAGGTCTTGCTCACCTGACAAATTGGTTCGAGACTTTTAATCTGATCCACACTAGTAGTCATAGATGTCACCAAAGAGAAAATAACAAGAAAAATCTTTCTTGAATACAAATATTTATATATCTTACTGTTCCATTTAGTCCACTACTTTGATTCAGCTTGATTAGCAGTCTAGTCTGTGTTTCAGACCAGATGTAGCTCAAAAACAAAAGAGAAACAAACAAAAAAAAAACACCTAATCATTCCATTCTGCTGAAGTATTAATGCTTACACTTACATTGAAACAATAATATTTGGTCTCTATTAATAACTGAGGCATACAGCATAGTCTGTGGTTAGACTCCAAACATAAACAGCACTCACAGTTTGAATTAGACATTAACAGTTATATTTTGGTCCAAACACTTACTGACACTGAAGTTAACAATTTTAAAATTGTCTGTAATAGCTACTCCCACCCATACATGCTTATCACTGTGTTTGAAAAGAAACGCTTTATTTAAGGCATTTTTAATAGCACATACTTAAACATTATCACTAGTGAGTCACAAGGAACTCATCCTGCTGATGAGTTCAAACTCATGCTGTGATTTATTGACATCAAAAGTCAGTTTCATCTTACTGATTTCATTAAGAGATATGGGCCACATGTAAGTGCTCTGACACATGGGCCTAAAGCAAAGCTGCAAGAACCCTCATGAATATTAGCTGACTGGCAAATGCCTATGTAGCGACTGCTAATCTCGATTTATTACAAGTGTTGTCCTGAGTGATATTAGCATCTTTATGGTTAGCCAAAGGCTTGCCTACATGTCCCAACACCCTCTATTGTTATGTTCAAGATAGTCTGGAGACACGCCCAAGGCTCCTAAGCCAACTCCCCTCATTCAGAGACATGTAGTAACACTTCTACTAGCCAAACCGGTTCTCCTGGAGATAAAAACTAGGTTCAAGACACTTCCCTCTAGTTTCTTGAAGTGACTCTGCCTGGTTGCTGTTATGCAAATGCATCAATTTTATTGCAAAGAAAGTCCAATCCAGAACAATAAACTTGCACTCCTGTTTTTGAGATCTTGACTTTCCATATCTCCTAAAGTGGTTGGTTCAGTATAAACTAATGACTCGTGTCCAAAAGGATGAAACCATGTCTAAGGGGCCTGCTTATAAATAGTATTTCAGGCAAACGAACCTGGGAACCTGGGTTGTACCTGGGAACAACATAACACCAAAGGTTTCTGTTGAGACCTGCACATTATTAATTGGGCTGCACTTAATATCTATGCATAATAATGAAATGAGCAAACAATGGATGATCAGAGGCCTCTGGTGGTATGGGGCCCCAGGCAATCAGCCCAGCCAGTAATCCTGCCCAGGACCTGTTACATATACTAATACAATGACTCAATTCAAGTCATAAGGCCTGGGCTGAGAAGCACCATCTCTTGCCTGAAAGAGGATGCAGGACTTCATTAAAACGTCTGATGACAGACAGCACCGGAAAGACCGCATTTCCTTTGTAGCCCAATGGTGTTATTGCAACTCCTGTGAGTTATAATGCCTGGGCTATACGTGTTTTTAAGACTGCTTAGCATGCAGGCGCATGCACACGCACGCCTGCACACACACAAACACACACACACCAGTTATTTCTTTGTGAGTGGAAATTGTAGTTTTAAGGGTCATGATGGGAGAACAAATTTTAGCTGAGGGTTCTGACTATGGCCTGCAATACTCACACTTCAAAAATGAACCAACAACATGCTTTTTGTGGCCATGGTGTTTTTCCCTTAACCGGTTAGAGCACGTTGCACTTGAGGTGGAAACAATCTATTAGATGTATTGGTACTATTCTGATTAAAAGTTAAAACTTCTTGAAGTCTGTAGAAACACTGCTGACATGGTAAATGGTAGTAAATGGTTGATATATATCGTAGTACACATAGGTAGTAAATGGAGGGGGTGAATATATAATACAACATATAATATATATAATACTACAATACAATATAGTTCATCCAAATATTGTGACTTTTTCTTTGCACAGGTTTAAAATGCATCTCTTAAAGAGAGTTTCAGTGTCAGTCATTGCTGTAAGTCATTTGATACACACTGAAAATGTTTTTTTGTTTAGTTTAAAGTTTCTTAAAGTAAAACTAAACTGACTGCAGAAATCAAACAGAACCATAAATGTATATAACAAAACTGTGCTACAAATGCCTGAGGGAAAATGTGCTAGCCCTCCCTGTTCTTCTCATCATCAATCAGTGGGACAACAGTATCATACTGTGAATACAGCAACACTCATGGCTAGCCTGGGAACGCTGGGATAAGCCTCAACCCATTTACCAACACTATGCTAACCCCTCCCCCATCACACCGGCCCTCACACCCCTCTCCCACATAATGCCCCCTCCAATCACACAAACAGACCCTCACCTCCAAAATTACCCCAAGCTTTCACACACAACACCCCCCCCCCCACTTCTCTCTATTGCTTTACACTGTGGGAGTGTATGTCTTTTCTGAGCCTTATCTCCCATAGATATGAGACCACTGTATCTGGCTAGTAGCTCTGTGCTGAAGTAGCTCTTGGAACTGCACTGCTTACAGACAAATACAGCATTGCGATTCAAGAACAACAACTGAAGTTTCGCAGCAACACTAGAGACCATTTCTAGACTCTTTTTCGTGAGTGAATAATCTTTTTTGGAGGGGGGGGGGCAAGAAAGGGAAAGCACAAGCGAGGGGAAAAAGAAAGAGAAAGAAAATAAAACAGTATCCAGGCAGAGTCAGTCTTGCGTATTTGGATAAGCCACAAGGGCAGGTTCACCCCACGGCCATTCTAGACATGAGAGGGCTTGCTGAAAGGGGAGGCCCACAGCAGGGAAACTACAAGCTAGGTAGGGAAGGAGAGGTCCTCCTCTCCAACGCACAGAGAAAAAAGCACAGGTTGAGCTGCCCTACAATAATCTTGTTCACGCTCTGCTGTGACACGACCAGCTTGCAACAACAGAACTTATCGTCACAAATCTCAGAGGGAGCAATGGGGCCACAATCCCACATTGCAACTGTGTTTGCAGGTGTAAATGTGTGAGAAGAGGCTACAGGAACACAGTTCTGCTCCCAAAGCAGCTGAAGGTGCTCTTCTAACACCTTAGTAAATATCGGAGTTCCGAGTATAGGAAAGGGTACTAACCAGGATATTACATTTTCAAAATGAGATGAAGGCCACTGAGAAGGAACCATGAGCAACTTATACAATCTAAGGCAGTCTAACAGAGTTTGGAACAGACAATGTAGAAATGGGCAATCTTTATACATATCTGATACTCAGCCGCTGCTGACAATATTCTTTGTGCGGCAGATATGAATAAATGAATATAACAAGTGAATTCAGGCTAAAATCCTTCACCAAAATCAGATAAGTGGTCTTCCACATTGCTGTTCCAATACTAATACTTTAGAGTTTGCTTTCCTGGTAAGGATATAAAATCAGGACAAGAAAATAATGGTAGACTGAGCCCAATTTTGGTCCGGAAAAAATCAGCAGAATGTTTGAAGGTCTAGCTTGGCAGCATCATCCCACACTGAAAACAGTCTGACCACATTTAGCAACAATTACCAGTGGGTGTTATTGAAACAGTCACTGCTTTCCTAACTCCCTACTGCTCTGATATATACTGATATCTAACATAGACAACAATCCATGCTTTTTTTGCCTGTAACTCAAAAGCCACTGCTTTAACAGAGTCAGTTGGGATTGAATGCAGCTATGACTCACTACTGGCTCACAAGTACACTGGAAAAGCTGAGTGCTTTGCAAAGCTGACATCACTGTGCACCCACCAACAAGGTGCCAACTTCTGTGTTCAAGTGTTATGATAGCAGAGGCATAGACAAACAGCAGCACATGACCGATAACTGCCCAAGCCTTCCCATGAGGCCACTGCAGCATTAAGCTAAAAGGGAGAGCTTGCTGGGAGTTCAAGACATGCGTTCATTAGAACACAACTAATATAGCACTGTTGCCACCATGTTGGTTTTCAGGGGCCCAAATATCTGAAGTTCTTACATAAACAATGTTGACTAAGGTTGGTAAACGAAAGTCTCATTTGTCAAGAAGGGGTGGGACTATATTAGTTAAATGGCAACAGCTATTCTAAACCTGAACTGTATACTACACGAAAGGCTGTGACTGTCTTCATGCCATCCAAACTATTTATGTTAGCAAAAAACAATGTTTTCTCCTCAGTCAAAACATTATCATCTTCCTGTAACCACAAACCTATTAAAAGAAGTTACTTAGTCACTTTGTTTTTGTCTAGATGATGCTAAAGTAGGCCAATGTATAAAATCTGATGACACTTCCTGAAACAAAAAACACAGACTCCTTCGTGAGTGTGCTCAACAGATACTGCTAAGCACTCTTGCCAAACACCACAAATGACTTCCGATGGTCATGCAGTGCTCAAGTTGTTGTGGACATTGTGGCCTCCACATAAGCTCCAGTAATTGTCTTTCACATGGCTAAGGTATTTTAGGCTGTGTTTGCACTCGTGCAGAGGTTTGAAATATAAATCGGTTTATTCTGGAAGTAGCTGTTTAAAGTAGCTGTTTCATAGTACACAGCTGTCATATCCATAGCTAAAAACAAGTAACCTAATGCAAAAGGTAAATATCTGAAATATCTGAGAAATATCTGTTTTTGATCATGAACCAATTTGTCTTTGTTTGTAGCACTGATTTTGTGCTCATGTAGTAATGTTTACACAGGTATAAAAATACTCTAGAGATAAGATTGAGAAAATGTGATCATGTTTGGAAAAAATGGCCACATTCATATTCAAAAGAAAGAAAAACAAATGTATGGTATCTCTAAGAAATGCTCTCAGACACCCAGTTGGCTGTACCGAGACAAAATATACTGCTTGCTGTGCTGTCTTTTTTTCTTAACTTCTCCTTGGTCTTAACTATGTCCATGAGTGCCCCATCTGTCCTCAAGTGAGAAAGGTGTTGGGCCCTCTTAGCAGACATGTTCTAGAATCTCGTGCATTGTGAAAAGTTGTCGTGTTAATCACATCTGAGGCTTCTGAAGGGATTATAAGGCTATTCTTTTAGTCATGCCTGACACCACTGCAAGAGCGAATTAATTATGCTTTGGTTAGACTCCTCAGTGCCTAAACCTTTTGCCAACCTCACCTTACAGAGTCAAATGGCTAAATTTGAAGAGTCTGCTTGCTGTTTTTGGCTGGTCATTTCTATTTTGAAGCCAGAGCCCTGTGTCTGTAAATATCTGTTAATGAGACAATCAGCAGGACGAGCACTTTCCAGAGATTTAACTCCTTTGTTGTGTGACAAAAGTGTTACATAGTAATCTTCTTTGGAATACACATCTAAAGGTCCAGAGAGACGGGGGACTAAGGTGTGTGTGTGTGTGTGTGTGTGTGTGTGTGTGTGTGTGTGAAGGGGGAAGAGAGAGCGGTTGAAGAGGAGGATGATTTCGAGTTACCACAGTTCAAAAGGTCAGATGAGTTTTATTGCATTGGCTCTGTCTGTGGATCAGAAGCTTTAGCAACAGCCGACGCATGTATGACCTAAACAAGACTAATTACATTATTTCCCTCTCTGTTCATCCGATTAACTCATCATTAAATAAATTAATCAAAACTATTTTGGTCTTAAAGTTTTGCTCTTAAAGTGCTGACATTGTCCTCTTAAACTAACTAAAGTAAATAATACAAAGGGCAAAAAGAAACAAATTTCACAGTTGAGTTTTTTTTTTTCATAAACTCAGTAATAAATAGATTACGGCACAGTCAATCAGTAAGTAACACATATTATTCAACAGCTCTCCAGAATGCTGTGGGAGGTTCCATTCACTTTGAATAGGCCTTCCCAACATTCGGAGGTCAGTTATTTCTGTATAATGACCGCTGTTAATGGTCAACGTGTTTTTTGCTTCAGATTCACATCTGCATATCATTCTGTGAGTAGAGATCACTCACTTATCACAATGGAACTTTGAAAGGAGATCAGCGGCATTCTTTTAAGTTCAAGTTAAAAAATTAAATTTAAAAGATCTTTGTGTGAAGTTTTTTGTTGTTGTTTCAGCAAGTAGCCGTATAATAAGCAGGATAATGCATTGTCCACCGGTCATTATAGGAAGATATTTCCCTTCAGGACGAGTCAGGAAATATTTTTCTATAATGACCAGTGGACAATACATTTATCCCTAACTAAGATAACAGGTTCTCTTAAATTATATAATTTCAGATGTTTTTCTGATGGATTCCTTCATTATTTCAGCAATGACTGTGTTTAAAAGTCAGTAGTACGCTAGTTTTAGACTAGTTTTGGGGGGTTGTGCAATAAGTCCGTACTCAGTTTTTACGAATATATGCCAGACATTACCATCAGAGTTGCACCAGAAATACTGTATGATTGCATCACCATGCGGACAAACTTTCAAAGTATAAGTAACATCAGACTTTAAACAAAACAGAACCTCAGAGTATACTGCTGAGATCTGTTTTAGCTGACCACCCTAAATAAGTGTGTGAGTGTGCATGTGTGCAACTATGTTTATGTTTGTTTCCTCAACACTACAAAAGGGAGATGCTCCATGAAGGGGGATCCAGTGCAACCCACTCCTTGTTCTGGGATCAGCACCTCTCATCAACCTAAAGAGTGGGGGGGAGGGAGCCACGTATCCCATTGGCATTTCCCTTCTCTGCCCCTCCCTGTCTTTCCTTCTCTCCTGCTCACTTTCTCTGTCTTTCTCTTCATCTTTCTTTTTCGCTCACTGTCGCCACGCCTCTCCCTGCCCCCTCTTCTCAGCACACACTGAAGCTCTTTGACAGAAAAGGTCTGGAACAGATTAAGAGCTGAACCACAGAATAAAGAGGCCTGGCAATGGTTCAGCTCTGTCTGGAAGTCCACTACAGGAGGAGTTGGGGAGAAGAGGGAGGGGGAACTGCTCTGAATCTCATGCGGAGGGGGGGTGGGGGCACGGTGTGGTGCAGTGTGGTGGGGCTGTCCTGCCTACTTAAAGGGGCTCTGTCACTTTTCAGTTCAGCTGACACACAAACAGCTAAGGCAACCTTTTCGGAATGACATGCGGCAGAGCCACATATCGGAACACACACAGGAACCTTCACCTGATTGTGTTTGTGGTTTGTGTGTGTGTGTGTGTATGTGTGTGTGCAAGAGAGAGAGAGAGACAGCGAGACAGAGAGAGAGAGAGAAAGAGAAAGAGCAGGTCTCTGAATGTGGAGGGAAAAGGCCCTGTCAACATAACAAGAGTGTTTCCCTAAAGACCTGTCTGTGGCAGGATATGAGTGAATCCCCCTCCCCAACACACACATACACCCCAACCCTAACCCTGCCTATTCTCGCATTCATTATGTGCACAATTTGGTGCCCCACCAGACCTGTGCGTTAACTTGTAAATCTTCAAAGACCTTTGCTATTGTGATCTGGCACTCAGTGTGTAGCTGGTTGAAGCTGCACTCTCCCACCACCAGAAAAAACAACAGATGATCATACTTTCGCAACGCTTTAAAAAAAGTCTCCAAAGATTGTATAATTTTAAACATCACATTGATCATCAGAATAGAAATAGTTATAGTTAATTTCTCTTTCTCTCTCTCTCTCTCTCTCTCTATATATATATATATATGATTGTATAATTGAAATTTGAGAATGACAAATTTATAAATCAGCAAGTTTTCCATGCATTTTGTCAGTATGGTTCTAATTACCCCAATAGCACAAATGAGTGTTTTTTTATACGACTGAACACTGGGAGAGGCTGCGAAAGAGGCGCTTCCCCTGGGAACTGTTCTCTGATGTGATGGAAGCCCCTCGAGCGTGATTAAATCAGAGTGACATAAGCAGTTACCTTCATTTCTGTAAGCTTTACTACCACACAGAGGGATTAACTCATACCAACAAAGAGAGAAGAGAAGAAAAGAGAAGAGAAGAGAAGAGAAGAGAAAAAAGAGAAAGTTTTAAACTAATGAAATAGAAATGGCAGCAAAACTTTAAACAAAATGGCTTTTGAAACAGGATGCAGGGAGCCAAACAACTGCACAGGTAGAGAATTGAAATACCATATCGTGTGTCCAGCCTGGGATCCAACCAAGAGGTGGTCTTATTCTTGTGGTTGATGTAGTAGATCTCCCCCTCTGGAGTGATGGCCTGTTCCCAGCCCTCAGGAAGAGGACCTGAAGAAAAGCAATACGCTTAGGACAAGGGATTTTTTTCTTTTTCTGTCCATGGATGTCATATTGACTATATGTAAACAAGAATTTCAGGTGATTTCAGTGATTTAAACATGAAAATATGAAATATTGTGGACACATTTTCTCATTTAGAGGTTCAATTATTAAAGTATTAGCTGTTTAAAGCTAATACTGTAATAATCCAACAAGGTGCACTGACTGTTGGACAACAATTATCCAACCCTGTATTGCTACAAGATGTGAAGGAGACAATTAATATGTAATTACATATTCAATGACACATTTCATGACACATTCAAACATTTTGCTGTTTTGTTTTTCAAACATGATAGACACAGTTCCAGAATTGGTGTGATAGCAGTTGCATTAGGTAAGTTATAAATGGTCCTAATTTATCACTGTTTATTACGGTTTATTGCATAGGATGGTGATTAAAAAAAACAAACAAACAAAAACAAGATCCTTCTGCTGTGCTTAATCTATGTGTGCATAAAGTAAACCAAAACTAACTGACAAGGGAGTGAGTTACGACTGCAGCTTTTGCTCCAGCTGGCCACCATGTTGCTTTTGCTGCACAAGCCACTGGGAGAAAAATCTGAGGGGCGGGACATTTGCATGAGCTATTTGTTATTGCAGCACAGAAGTTCAGGCCTACTCCATCAGCCTATCTGCAAAGTGTTGCTACATCACTGAAGATCTTTTTTCCCCAAGGGCAATACATAGCATTTCCCATCTATTTCTTATGTTGTAGAATAGCAGTTATCGACTAGTCCATCAGTTCAGTAGTATACACGAGAACAAGGTGGCTTTACCACATACACAGAAAGGGTTTTTTTTCCAATGCCACAAACATTTAGTTTCTAAACCATTCAATAAATAAACAAGACACTGCATTGAATCAATTCATTTATGTTACAAACTCAGTTGTACATATTGCACATAGAGCTGAAATACATATCTTGGCTTTGTGATACAAAATAACTGTTAAGTGCCTCTATTATGGGGCCTGTACATATACAGTCCATATCGAAGGACTAATTAACATTGAAGAAGGTCAGCAGAGAACATCCAATTTCTTCAACAACCACTGAAATCTCATGAGAGAGATGTGACTTTGAGTATAGAACAGGTTGGCGCAAAACTTTAAAATTCCTACTGGTAAAATCCAGGCAAAATCAGCATTGCAAAACGATCTTCAGATGATAACTCCCAAAAACCATGTGTAATCCAACTGCCAGCGAGGCATATCAAGAAAAAAAAGATGTAATCCACAAAGAAAGTATAATTCCATGTTGAAAGAAAATTGGTGTCTTCAGCTGGACATCCAGGATTGACGTGTAAACATTTAGGTGTCATGGCCTGCTTCCACCCCTACATTTCAAACCTAGCACCCTTCATCACTGGCCGCCTATCAAGTCCATCATGCCAACCAAACCCTAAAGTACCCATGTTAGAAAATGGGGTCAATGACATACAACAGACATTAAAATAAGTTGCAATGAAATATAACCATAACATACTCATACCCCATGCTAATTATAAAATACTGCAAGTGATACACAGTATGCCATTTTTTGGTCTGTACAAGTTAGTTTTGGATAAACAAATAGATATATCTAATGGACTGTCAAAAGTATCAGCACAAAGGGTTTGGCGTTGGGCCCAGGTAAAGAGGAGACATCAGCCATCATGATGTGGTTGGATGAGCTGCAGCTGACTGGAAAAGATGAGACTTTGTCTTCTTACCTAACATTAAGAAAAATTAGGGCTTAAAAACGCGTTAGCAACATGGCCATGAATATCACAGCACAGCATGCATACAAAATGCACACCATGCCTGATTCGTTGGGCCATCCGTACGGCCCAAACGGGTTACCTAAAGTTTATTATGACACAGAGTACAGCTAAAAAAAGTATGGAGGAAAGCAAAGTAAAAGAAAGATTGATCATGAGGTTTATAAAGACATTTCCTTTTTATGAATTACTGTCCAAATGTAACTGCTGCTCACTAAAGGCCGATAAGAGATGTTAGTGTTTCCTGAGGAGTTTTGACCCTTAGGAAAAGAAGTATGAAATTACCCTTTTGACATTCATACTTAAATCTGACTTGATCAACCATGGCCATGGCTTCTACAAGCACTGCTGGAAGCCACTGGCCTACACACCATTTGATTTGTTTATAAGGCGTTTTATATTATTTTGATAACATGATGGTCCATTAGCCAGGCTAGTGCCGCCTCACTCAGTATTGCATTTCACTACAGTACTGCGTCAGGGATCTCTCCAAAAGCTTAAGTTTCCTTCTGCAAAGTTTTTGGGTGACCAATCAGCCAACAAAAGACAGGCTATGTCCTCGATGGGCTTAAAGCGATGTCACAACCGGTAGCGAACCACAAGTGGTAGCGAATGCCCAAGAGTTTTAAAGTTTTAAAGAAAGTATCTGCCTGTGAGGAAGCAAACATATGCCAGTTGTGGGATCCCAGAAGCTTTGCACAAAGTGAAACTACGTGAAAGTGTGTGGTATACCATGTTAATGTAAGATGATCAGGTGACATTTCTCAAAATTTTTCTTTGGGAACCGGGGGCCTTCCTCTTTCTACAGTTAATATTCTTAAAATAAGTAATGATCGGGGACAGAGTGGGGTTTTTTTGGATTCTATCGGGGACAGACCATCAAAATTGGGGACTGTCCCCAGAAATCTTGGTCGTCACCCTAGTCTAATTGTTCATGTCGTATTCAGACACAAAGTAGGCAAGGGAGCATCATTTCCACAGTTAATACTCTTCGTTCCTTTTGGACAATGTAATTATCCCTCCTCAGGACAGTGTGAGGGCAACTTAATTTGGTAAACAACAAAACTAGCTAGCGAACTGTTACTCAGTATTTTCTGTCTTTTCAACAGATCAGTTTTTAAATATGTCACCGAAAGTCTTATACAAAGGAAAATCCAAATATTACTTTTTTGTTTCAATTTATTGAGGTGTTTGATGTGTTCACTTTATTATTTGTCATGGTGTTTTGATAGTACTGGCCCAATATTTAAACATAACATAATTCATTTCCAGACTCTGAACACAATCAAATTACAATGGAGATGCACCAGCAACATGGATGGAATGATGATCCAATGCTACCACCAGTTAACCACTCAGTTGACAGCCCTAATCTGCAATAGACTCTACTGACAATAGATAAAACTTTAAATTTAAAATAAAATTAGTACTGCTAATCAAGCAGTAACCTTGTCGTGATGACTATTTTTGCTGGATAGCATATTGTCCCAGTAAATATTGCAACAGGCAATATTACTGTCAATGTAGACCATTTTATGCTAACTTTATGCACAATACAAGACCTCTCTCCACCAGCAGCTGCAGTTTTTTGTTCTGAGCTCAGATGACCTAAGTTAGAAGTATGGCCAAATTTCATTGCTCTTGGCCAAAGACTGCTGATGCAGAGTCTAATTAGGAAAACACATTGACCTCATGTGCATGCAAGTTTTTATGCACTGACTTGGGAATGAATAGTTTTACAAAATGCGTTACTGCTTCAGCTATCACACCAAGTCATCTATCCCTGCCCCAAAGTACACATTCACTGTAAAACCAAATAGTATTAAAGGTAACATCCAGCACATTATTATTGCAACATTGTAAACATGTGATTGGTGATTATATTTCATCACTGTACTCAAAGCTACAGAAACTGCAGCAAACTACTAGAGAGATCATAGAGAGAGAGAGAGGATGTGTGTATTCAAGGTAAGAATGTGAGATATGATCAAAAATACTGGTTTCAACTGTGTCCTTACCAGAGGCTTGGGCCATGACATTCTGCTGTTGCTGCTGCTGCTGTTGCTGTTGCGGTGGTTGTGGTGGCACAGGTAAGGGGCTGGCAGGCGCCTGATTCATCTGCAAGATGGCCTTACGGGGGTCTTGCCAGGTGGTGGTCTGATCCAAATGGCTGCAGATCAACATAAAAAGGTGGAAAATGGTAAGAAGAAAAACATTGGCACCAGGAAAGGACAATCAGGAAAAGTCAAATTCATTGCACAAGATAATGATAAAGTGAGAAACACACACCTTGTAATTCACAATAAGTAATTATCTCAATATCCTTACAATAGGAACACAAACTCAAGACATATGGGGCTGTTTGTTTTGCCCAGACAGGCTCAGCAAATGGGAGTTTGACTCCTAACCCCTAATAAGAGGTTAGTTCAAATGTCTAACCTGCTTACTCTTAGTACACAATCATTCCTGTTTTGACTTTGCAGCTTAAATAAATTTGGCTTTTGGGGTCTAGATATGGATCAGCACAACAATTTTTGGCACTAGTAAACAATGATCAACTTCTAGCTTAAAGTGGATCATTAATTTGCTACTTGATCATTTATCTTCCTACTTTTACCTGTGCTACTATTGTAAACAATGACCACACGTTTCTCCAAAATGGTTTATTGTGTCTTTTAATGTTTAAGTCATAATGAATACTAGTTGTATATTAATGATGATATAATTTCATAAAGAACACTGAAAATGAACTTCCACAGAAAACACAGCATTGCCATACAACAGATAACCAAAAGAAGTGAAATAAAGAAAAAGCTCTTCCTAAACTGCCATACGATATAAGCACTGTGTTTGTCTGTGTCTGTCCCAGTGGCTCTCTCGGTGGGAACAGCCCTGGACACATTTGTGAGCATTCTGACGGCATGTCTAATTACTACTTTGTGACTGTGTGTGGCTTGGGATGGGGAGGCTATACAGGAAAGCCCCCCCTCCCCGTGGCCAACCCCTCTATTCAGGGGGGTCAGGGTGGGGGCTCAACATAGGGGGTCCTTTTTCCTGGAAGCTCTATGGACACTGTGAAGTGTCAGGGTCTTTAACAATCTGGCGCCACATTTACAAAGCTTTCACCTGCTTGACAAAGGCCTAGACTGAGCAACAACCCACAAACCCTAGTGCTGCTTTATTTAAAGCTCTGAGCCCTCGCTGCAGACGTGTCTGGCCTCTGGCCGCTGTTTTGCATTTCAAGCCTGAATTCAAGCCTGAAGAAAAAAAAAAAAACTTTTCACATTACTATAGAGTAAACTTCCCAACAGGGAAAAGATAACAGTATAACAGTACCACATAAATACTACATGTATATCAGCAAGCCATCATAGCAAAAATGGCGAAGAGATTTGAGTTTCTCAGAGAAATTCTGTTAAAAGTCATTGTTGTTGTTTTTTCCCCCCTGACTATGTAGAGATGACGCTTGCAAGAGAGTCCCTTTCCAAAACGACTGGGCCAATTTCTCTCAGTGCGGTGGTGAGTATGAACGAGGGAGACAGAAACTGAAAGAGAGAGAATCAGAGCCCGAGATCTGAGTCAGCAATTCTGGCTCCCCTCCCCCATTCAGCCACCCATTTTCAAACCCCCCTCTTGTTTGTGCTTTTACTGATCAAAGGACCAAATCCAGCCCTTCTCCTCCTTCCCATAAAGCCTCCGCA
The DNA here is from genome assembly GCA_027481765.1 of Tenualosa thibaudeaui. Taxonomy (NCBI): domain Eukaryota; kingdom Metazoa; phylum Chordata; class Actinopteri; order Clupeiformes; family Clupeidae; genus Tenualosa; species Tenualosa thibaudeaui. The sequence goes on along the minus strand of JAIFZK010000130.1, from coordinate 5,607,136 downwards.
CCTCCCACAGCCTAGCAGTCGCCCCACCCCCAACCATATCACTCTCTCTCCCTCTCGCACACACACACAGTCCCACACACACTGGCCCAGGAAAAACAGCTCCATCCCAGGCTGACTCTCTCACCAGAGAGGCCCCTTCAACAGGGTCAGGAGGAGGAGGAGGAGGAGGAGGGAAGGAGAGGGAGTAAGGGTTAATGAACAAAAAAACGAGAGAAGAAAAGAAAGAAAAAGGCATGGGGAGGGGGGGGCATCAGCAACTACGGAAGCAGTCTCTCAGAACTCCATTGGTTGACTGTATTGCAGTGGTCTTGTTACTATCCAAGAGCCCTGCCCCCTCCTCCTGTTGGAAACTATGACACTGTCAGTGAAAAGAGGGGAGGAGGGGGGTAATGAAGGAAGTCCATGGAGAAAGACAAGCCACACTTTCCTTTTGGGTTGCATATAGTTGCTAAATATCTCATGTTAAGATTTTAGAAACTTATCAAGTTAACTGAGTGTGATTTTCACTCACACATCGAGCATGCACAGATATCAAAGATTCACAGACAAATCTGTGCAAGTCCAGGTAACCCCCACCCCACCCCACCGCCACCACCACACAGGCTTGCAGGTTTGCTCATTTGTCCTGAGAAACACTTGTTGTACTCAGTAGCCCCAAGAAGGGAGAAGATTTCAAGATCAGAATATTACACTTAATAAACCCATGCTGTTTGAGTGAAAATTTGAGTTTCTGTGTGTAATTCAGTAGTATTCATGGTGTCCAGTGCAAATTTAATCCACTGACTGATCCACATTCAGCATGGACTTTACCATCAGAATACCACTAACAAGCTGGTTTTACTATTACAAGATAGTAAATAGCACCAGAGAAGGAGGAAACTCCACAACCAATCTAAACAGCACCTCTCTGAACTGAGGAAAACCTTCACAGAGTTCATAAAATATCCTTATGGCACAGAAATAAAACACATAGTTTCAGCCGTTGGTGACATCAGAATGAGTGTGCATCTATTTGTAATGTTAACGCTAATATTGGTGTACCTAGTCTGTAAGCAATGCCACTAGTTATGATGCCCAGTAAGCATGCCAAGTAACATGAATGCATCAAACAAACTGTATAGCCGTAGTTCTTAAAGTAGACGTTCCTCTAGCTAGCCTATAAAACAAGCAGGTCTTTTCATCCAGCCTGCCATGATGATATCAGAATGCCTTTGTAATATGTTTCAAGTGTCCTTTCCAAATCATACACCTCAGCAATGAAAATTTTAACAAAGAAAAACAAATTCGACCACACTTCGACCACATCATGGCACCATCAAAAATTATTGCTTTTTGCATGAGCTAATATATATAATATACTGTTCTTAGCACTAAACACTGAAGCATGAAAAATCCGAAAAACCTTGTTAACTCTTCTTATATTGCTTAAGAGAAAAAAGAAAACATAATACTATGTCCCTGAAGTTTGTATAGCATGACAAATTCCTTGGAGATGGAAACAAAACTATCCCCCTTTCAGACAGACAACCCTAATAACATGCAATTATTGTTTCAGAGTACACAAGACAAAGCTTTTCCTTTCTGAACATGTTTTCAATAGTATACTCCTGATAAATAGAATATTAAGTGGAGACTAGTACACTTGAAGGTAGGCTATTCACTGTCAAAAACACTGTTTTGTTCTCAAAAACACTATAAAAGTCTATCTCAAAGCACATAAAACCCACCAGTCAAGGATGCCCTACCATATTAGGCATGTGGGCAGAATACAGATATCGATTTGAAAAGTTGATCTGATCCTTTTAACATAATACATGCAAATCATGTGACATTCCGCTAGAGAATGAACATTTTCTCTGTTAAATTATTAAGCTGTTTTTGCATAGATGTCACTGATTAACCATTTTAACCATTTTTATTAGCCACTTCTCTCACAGATGAAATCTCGTCCACAGCATAGCTGCAAGGCAAAAACCTTTAGAAACCTGTAGAAAATCAGGCCCCATATGATCTAGACCAAGAGAGCAAAACTAATACCATCAAGAACGGTCTTGCAAAATTCATTTAGTAAGCTCTTCAGTTACTGTCACTGTAGATGACACAGTGTCTCATTTGTTTCCAAATTAAATTTGTTTGCAATCAGGTGAAAAGAGATGGCATATAGCATGTGTTTGTGTTTGTGCTTGTGCGTTTCCGTTAGTGCACAAATGTGTTTGCTGGCCCTACAGTGTTAGTGAATCACCTGGGTGTAATGTGAGCTATCACCAAACTCACAAGATGGCTGGCTCCAGCTCCCTTAGCACAGGCCCTGTTTATAAATAGGAGTCTCTTTAAAGCCCTTCTGCTGGGGTTGCTCTGAGTGCAGACTGAGCGTCTGCAGCACTCCAATCTAAAGCAGACAGAGGATGTCCCCATGACCACACCGAAAGGAAAAATACACTCCACATGCGAGGATTTATGCACTTCTGACCCTGCTGCGACCCCAAAAACAACAAACTTTTGAACAAGTCACCATGAAATGATAAGAAGCAAGCAAAAGCAGGAAACATCGCTGCATCCAGTGCAGTGCAGAATTATGCACTCGTTTACGTCTCACTCTCTGTGTAAGTCTAAACCCCACTGCGGCATCATGGAGAAGCACAAACATTAGTATTAACAAAGCACACTGTGATTCTGATTCTGATTCTGAAATCCTACCCTCCTGCAGAGACATGCAATCAACCAAATATTGTACAATTCTAGTAAGTAACAAAGTACATCAAACTCTCTCTCTCTTTTCTTACTTCCACACAAATAGTCTAAGGAAAAGCTGAAAAGTTCTTAACATTAAAGCACAGAGATTAAGTAGGAGAATGCCCACTATCTCTGATCTGATTGTTACTACTGAACATCTGATCAGGACTGTTTTTCTCAATTTAAAGGTCAACCATTAAGCCTACACAGGTTTTTGATTTTAACATATGGAAATGTAACATTTCTTAACATAATTTTTCACCAAATATAATTGCATTTTCATGAAGACATCGACAAGGCTCCACATCACGCAATCTCCTCTCCACATAACATTGGCACAACAGGCAGATGTTCACCAGATGTTCCCTTTTAAAACATCTGGTTTTGAAAGTGCTCTTTTATCTATATTTAAGTGTAATCACCTATGTCCAAAATCAGCTGCTCCCAGGTTTGACTAGTCCACAAAGCTGTGTGAGAACAGCAATGGAGCAACAAACAGTTGAATAACACAAAAACACTTTATTCATTCTGCATTAAACGTGACCAGGAGAACAGTTCACACATGATCGTTCAACTAGAGGAAGACCAACCAAAGTGCATTACACAGAACTCCAACACCAACTCTACCATTCAAAAATGTAATTTCACACACATGTAGAGGAACAGAAAAAGAAAGAGTGAGAGAGATACAAAAAGAAACCCCAAATCTCATTTTAAAAGACGCATCTTCTTGTGTGTATCTCATAAATCTTCCCCCTTCTCAGCCCTGTAATTACAGGCTATACATCCCAACTTCAGCCTCCAAGAGGACTCCTCCAGGCTTTAGATCGACTGCACAGTCAGGGCCACTGTTGCTCTTTCTCTTTCACTAACTCACCCACTCTTTCACGCTCATCCCACTGGCAGATGAGGTTACCAGATCTGCCTGGACTGTGTACACTCACTCCTACAGTGGGCCTTTGTTCCCCCCTTGAAACCTGATCCCAGGGAGCCCACGACAGACACAGAGCCCAGCACCACACACCGAGGGGAAGCCAGACAAGTCCAGCCAGAGGGAGGCCCTCTGTGTTTATTGAGACCAGACAGCAACCTGGCCATGTGTATTCAAACTACACTCAGGACAGCTTTAAGCCTGTTCTCGTACCCAAGATTACCCAAGAGGTTGATGCCTCTTTTCAAAAAGGTCACAAAATGCAGAAGATTTGCTTAAAATTTAGAGGTGTTCCTGTCAGTTTTTGCCTTTGGATATTTTACAAAGAAACCACAAGAATCTACTTGAGGATGATGCCAGGATATCAGTCATTGAGTCACTGGACTGAAAAGATGTATCGACCAGCGAAACAATTATAATCTCCTTATGTGCAATAATAAGGAGAGAAAAATAATGTCTACTGGATCCAATGTTGGAGTTACAACCTTATTGCAGTTTGATTACCACCAGCAGAATACCAGACCATAGTCATTAGAGTTAGATACCCAGTGAATCAATTGTGTAGTGCTAGCTGTTAGCTTGCTTTCCAACTTGATAAGAGGAAAAGACTGCTTTCAGATAAGGCTGATCTCACTTCAGAGACAGCACTTTATGGAATCGAAGAGATTACTGCATATAATAAATGATTCACTGTGTGAATATTCATAAGATGTAATGTCTGTGTGAAGTACTCGCTCCGCTACATTCCAGGAGCAGGGGTATGCTAGGAAATTATGAGGCCATATTTCTTGCTAGTCTTGACTCTTGACAGTATTTTGATTTCAAGGGTCATAGGTTAAATCACTGCTCATGGTTTCACCATACAAAAAAAACTCACTCACTCACAAAATATGTGTGATTTGCCTTATTGTAGTCTATTCATGTTCCAGTTAGGAGTCTTTGACAAAGACTTCTGTCACAGTCATTTGTTAGCATAGTGCTTAGTTTACTCTGTCCCTTTTGAAGGGAATCTACAATCTGATCACTGTAAAGCTATTAAAGTAGGACTATTCACATTGGAGATTCTATAGCAACTTATCCATAGTGTTTGCAGTTTATGTTCAAGAGTGAAAGGGTCTGATTGGTTAAAATACCATCTAGCCTTGGTAAGTGACAGACACAAGTTAATGACTGACATTGTCATGACAATTGTCATGGCTTATGACTTTTTCAAAACCTCTAGATACAGAAGTACATCCACTGCTGAAGTACAAAACTAAAATTTGCAAGCATGATACACAGGAAAATATGGTTCATTGGCTCTACGCTGGCCAGGGATCAACATCATCAAATTAATCGTATATTTAGTTTAGTTTTAGTTCTAAGATTCAGTCACAGAAAAGGTTAATGACTCTGAAAATGTCAACGCACTTCAGTGATAATACTACTGCAATCACTAACTCTGAACCTGTGAAAACTGTCAAAAAATAAACAAACCAACTCACTTCAGAAAGTATCTCTGTCCTGACGCGGTCTTTGCCATCTCCCAGCCAGGGGGCAGGGGCATGTCGTCTGGGATTTCATAGGAGGACTGGCGAAGATGCTGTGGGGAGGTCCCTGCTGGGGTCAAGCCACTCAGGGTGCCAGGAGACCCAGTGCCCAACTGAAGGGAGGCGGGGGAGGAGTGGGCCCGGATGTGCTGTGGGGTGAGAGTACCTGCTGTCCCTGCATCTGTACTTGCCTGCACACACAAACCAAGAAGGGGAAGAATGAGAAGGAAGTGGTTAAAGTTAAGGGTTAACCAGAGACCAAAGGCTTGACCACAGATCCAAGATATATCCATGGACAGATAGCCTAGAAATGCCTTTATTAAAGCTTTCAACATTAGCTGAGGTGGTCTTCTTTGCTACTGTTAAAATGTCTTAAGCAACTATCTTTCCGTAAGAATGCCTTTGCTTTTGCATACAGCATTTAGCCTTCAAGTCTTAATATAGTTCTAAACAAGTTTATTTAGTCCTATCATCTGTATTAAAAGTCCATAGTGATAAACATTCAAAAGATTTACAACAACAATAACAACAACAACAATAATAGTAATAATAATGTCATATTTGGACATCAGGTTGTGACCAGAAGATTCTTGTCAATATCCAAAAAATTCAGGTTGATTAGTCTACCAGAGGATTCTTATGGTTTTTGACCTAGCAGGGTGGTCTTACTTGTCTGGAGTGAGACTTGGGCTCTGGAGGTTTGAAGAAGGAGTCCGGCAGTTTTCTCATCCTCATGGGGACAGAAGGGGGTACAATCGCACTTTTCGGGTTCATTACGGCGTTGAAAAGAGCCTCCAAATCAGTCTCGGAATCACCCCGAACATGGACGATTTGGTGGCCGGCAGGGGGATTGTGCTGGCTCGGATCCATAGTTCCAAAGACTGTAAAAAAGTTTTGTCACGGAAAATGTTGCTAGGCTAACCTGTATCAAAAATATATAATACAATACTCTATTTTGTCCTTCAACGAAAAAATATCAATCCACGATGTTAGATAGCACAGCGGCCGATTGTCAGGAGAATCCTTTAAAAAAGCAATTCAACAGTTTAACTGCTCATTCGACAGGTCTACCCTTTTATCGTCAGTGTTAACCTAGTTAAATAAATCCTGCGAAGTACAGGCTACTTTATTCGGCTATTACGAAAGGACGCAGCCAGCTCATAAATGTAGTTGCGCGCATAACTACGGACTCTTGTAACTTCACTAAAACGGAAAAAATTGTATACAGTAGTATTTTCTAAGTTATCATACACGATGCTTAGGTATCCGTTTCCAAAACTTAGAGGCTCCGTAGCCGCGAATGCGAAATCACAGCAGTCCCAGTTCGGGATTTTTTTTACGCCCCAAGTTGGTACTAAACTTTGGGCAGGACATTAAACTTTCTGAGTCATGTGATCTGAGTCACAGCGAATGAGGCGTGGTCTCATTCTGCACCCAGCCAGGTCCCCATTTTACAAGAGCTGTGAAGCTGTGTGACTCAGGATGCGTGAAAGGACACGAAGTACAAGTATTATTGTACATATTGCATATATATTGCATAAATATGATTGTGATTGTATGAGTCATCTCTCATAAGCAAAAACAACTATATTATTTTTCTTCTTTCCCATCCTGAAGTGTCTACATCTTTGATTAACCTTCTGGTAGACTAGCCTATTTTTACTTTTACAGTTCAAATTCCCGGATTTCTATCTGCTTAACATTTTAATTTCAGAACATGCCTCAGACTCCTCAAGGTTTACCTCTTGGCTGTCACTTAACAAAAACAACAAAACTGCTCTTGAATGGGTTCCCTCTTCATGAATGAATAAATAAATCGTTTTTCTTTCTTGGCAGCGATACCATAATAGTTCCATGCAGTTCCTATTGTTATGCTAATGCTTCCTATTCCACTGAGATATCGTTTGATCAAGACGCAGCCCTATGTGGACACAGGCTCTGCCGCTTTCCCATACTTTAAGTGTCTGAAAGACGATTAATCGCCCACATGGAGACATAAATAAGTCGCAAAAAATGGATCTGAGTCCAGATTTGTCTCTAAATTCAATTAAATTGATACAAAACTCAATGGAATTGAAACTGGATGTATAGGCTCCTTTACTGTTCTCTTAATATTATTTCACATGCATTCAATAGTAGCAGAACATTTTTTTTTGTCAGTGGTGCTTCCCCATGTGTTGCCTACCTTTAACCTGTGTCCATGATCAAATTTTGTGTTTTACTTAAAAGTGCAGTGATAGTCGTCCGGTAATCAGTTACAATTTCTGTTAAGCTTAGGCAAATTCAGTACTCTATACTCTATTCTATACTTCTTGCACAGGGTTGGATAAGAGAACTGGCTCTGATGAGACAAACATCTTTTAAATTCTTTTAAGTTCTTTTAATTCATTCTTGAAATTTGAAATTTTTTATTTTTTTTTATTAGAGGAAGAGTTTATTCCTGAGTTCAGACCTGAGACTGAAAGATGGCAAGGAGGCTAAAAGCCATGAGTGCTGCACATCTCTTCACATATTTCTCACACACTGCCCTACAATCTAGGCCCAAGACTAATAATAAAAAAATACTTTCCTAAATAGACAATGTTCTATATCTCATTTCTCATTTCTGCATCTCAGTTCTGCACAAATTAAAAGATAAAAAAGTAATTTTAACTTTGACTTGTGTTATTGTGTCGTGCAACCGCATTAAGTTTCAAGAGTAAAACACACAAAGAGGTGTGTCAAGATATTTTGATGTCGCCATAAATTCTATTATGCTGCATGAAACTCAAGCACAAACACAAACACATCGAAAACCATTCCATCAGAGCTCAGAGCAACTGATGACATGAACTTTAGTGACACCTTGTGGTGAGAAGAATATGTCCATTGTCCAGATAATGATCTCACTTCCTGTTTAGTGCCACCTAGAGGACAAATTAGTCAAAAAGATTTCAAGTTAGAACAAGTTCCCCATAAAAGCTATTTTAATTTCTGTTGCATTTTAGTATTGAATATTTGACAGTTTAATACACTTTGAATTGCCACATTGCTTCAACAGCATAAATAGGCCTACAACAAACCACTGACAAAACCTGTCTGATGGGGATGGACAGCTTTGGAGTCCTTTGAATATGTAAGCTGTAGATATGGACAATACATAACACATACCTGCAAAGCAAGCTTTTTTTTAAGCATCAGCACTCATTCAGCAGATGAGGTGTTGAAAGCCATTTAACAGAGATTAGACAGTGCATACTGTTTCACGGTGGAAGTGTGAAAGTTTTAAATGTTGATAAAGAAGCTGTCACACTAGTATAGACCACCACAGCTGAATCTCTGACCCTTTTCTTGTGAGAATGAATATTTTAAAATCACTAGGCCATTGAAGATCACCTCTGCCCTGGATGATTTGCGACTCACCCAAAAGTATCTGCTATCCTATACAATTTAACACAAACACAGCAGATGGTTCAAACTCTGCGGTTATCCAGCTATCTAAGGTTATTGCTTGTCTCCGCGTATAACTGCTCACACGTAAAGGGATGAGATGGAACAACTTGATTTAGTTTCAGCACTGAAATTCTAAAAGGCTTGTGGAACACTGCATAAAAACCTTTTACTTCCATCCTATCATTTCACTAACCAACAGTTCTTAGATTTTCTCATCACTTTCCAAACTATTTTCCTAGATAGCAGACTACAATAAAGGTACAATAAAGGATAATTATAATGTCCATTATAAAAGAAAGAAAAATATAGAAATGAGAATATATCTGATTTAGGATAACTGATCTTAAAACCTGTTTTGCAGGTCAGATCATAAAGGTTTCATCACTTCAAAGCTGGTAAACCAATACCAAATTCTTTATTGGTACTTCAACTTCCCCCACCACTTTAAACAAGTCGAGACAAGCTGTCCAAAGGCAAAGACAAGAAGAGGTGGGTGGAAAAGGAGCTCACATACCCTGTGCAAGACATCCGACTCTGTCAGTGTTACAAATATTCTAAAATAAGTAGTCAGACAATATGAGAAGCTGAAAAAACTGATCTCTGAAAACAATTTTCTGTAGAAACGGTTACCAGTATTTTAGTCAATATGTGAGTGGGAACTGTCACATCAGGTAAAACCAAAGATGTGGCAAATAGGAACAGGTTTGGGGTTTGACAACCTATGTAAACCTGCCTTACAGGATGAGAGGCTGAGAGTGCAGGAAGCAAGTAGCTCACTTCAAAACCTTTAAAGTCACTAGCATGTCATCACTTTAACTTCTTAACCTTGCTTATCCAGTGGAGTGAGTTAAGAGGAAATTTACTCCCATTTCCAACAGTCATACTGAGAGAGCCTCTTTAAGGAACAAACACATACATAAACAGCAGTAAAAATATTTAATTATTATTTTTAAATAAGAGTATAAAAATATATAATTTTATTGTACTCATTAAAATTACAACAGAATTGTCTGTAGCCACGATACATTAAAGTAGTTTCAAAATTAATTAATTCTACCTAAGAAATAATAATAATAATAATAATAATAATAATAATAATAATATGTGGAACAATCTGTTTAATTACTAAGCAAAACACAAACCAACGTACAGTATATAAAGTGCTTGAGGCCTGAACAGTTGTAAGGACAGCTGAGTCCCAGTATCAGGCAGACACTGACTGCTATCAGTAGCAATTGTAGCGCCTTGGATCAATGGGCACTGGACGCTGTATTGAGCTTTCGCTGACCAGAGCTTGATCTCTCTCCAAGCTTTGCAGACATATTGTGCTAAAATGAAGTGGACATAGTCTTAGCATGAACACATCAACCAAAAGATAACAACATGACAGGGAAATGGAAATCTGCAGTCATACTTACATGTGTAGCTTCGGTGTGGAAGAGTCTCTTCACTGATGGGTTGCCTCCAACTACATCTGTAAACAAGGGAGCCACAATACAAAGACTTCTGAAATGGCATACTTCAGTTATACAAACAATTTATATAAATATACTATTACGATTTAAAAGTATAATGCATTTTAATATTACTATAGTTACCCATAACACTACACAAAGTGGTTGCTGAGACAGAGCTGCAACAGTATTAACAGTAACATAGCTACATGGTTGCCATGTTATATGTGATGGGTAATTTCCATAGTGATGTTTGCATGGAGATTATAGCACCTATGGAGTATAATGCTGTGTGATGATTCTGGATAGTTGCTATGGAATAAAAAAATATTTTCTATCACATTTTATGGCGCAGGACATATAGGGTCATAGCGCACCCCCACTTTCCAACGTATTTCTTAGAGCTCTGGCCATACTGACTGTGATTTTGAATGCTGACATTGAAAATTTTGGGATGAACTACCCGTTTCAGCCCTTTATGGGAATGGCTGTCCATTGAAAATCAATGTGTTTCAAAGCCAGCCTCCACTAAAATACATTATAAAAACTATGTATAGTCCATGAGATGAAGAAAGTTGGGACTTGTTTCAATGCATATCCGTTAAGAGGTAGGGAGGGTGCACTATGACCCTATCTGTCCAAGGACCTACTTGTTTAATCAGCATAATATAGTATACACAACAGCTGTTATAATCCCATTATGTGATTGCTTTTTAATCTGCTTCAGATCAGTGAAACTGGTAGCCCTTCATGTCATGCAGTGCAGAAGGTAGAGTTACACTGAAGCCGCTGGTTGATCCTGTCCAGAGACAGCTGAACTCTCTGCTCCTCCAACGACAGGCCACTGAGGCTCAGAATGGGAGTGTGCTGAGGTGACCCCATCCTCTGGTTTGGCCCTGATTATATGTGATATGGTCAGATTGTTAGTGTTCACTGATAGACCATTAGGTGTTGGCATTTGCATGGGGAAAAAAGCACAAGAACAACCTACTTGGATCGTTTACAGAACTACTACCTCTGTGACATCATCACAACCCTTTGACATACCTTGATCTGGAACTTTATTTGGCAAAAGTATGGTCATCACAGGTGCCTGTAAAAGACAATACATATCCAAAGCAGGGAAGCACATGAGTTACAGTGCAACTCTATAATACGTACAAGAAAAACACATTCTAAATGAATTCTAAAGGAATTCTAAAGGAACTCAAAGTTAGCATAAGCTGTGCATCTTCTGTCAAATGAGGAAGGAGACAAAAGGATTTAATACTTTGTTTGCCATACCAACATGGCTGACTGCAATTTGGTTTGGTGATCTCATAACTACAAAGGACACATGAAAACACATGTTCAACTGATAATAAAATAATTAAACTAACTAGGCCTTTCTGTTGCTACACCATACAGCGTCCATATAAAAACTACACTGCCGTGGTGTGATGCCAAAGTGAAAAATCTGATCGCTGCAGACACTGTGCCAAAGCACTCAAGACAGAGTGGGACCTGATATCTATTACAAGACTGGCAATGATTAGTTTCATCCTGGCAATGAACTAGACAGGAAATTGAATACCTCCACACTTTAATTATTTAAAAATAACCCATTTAACTTTTTACCACACCAATGTCATGGAGAGGCAATGCTAACCAAGTTGTGAGATGCTAAGTGTGAGGCAACATCCACATTACCATTAGCTCAGATGTTAGTTTAACAACATTTTTCAGTGGGAAGATGGCATGTTGTTATTGTTTTAATGAAAGGCTTTACCTGGTTGGGTGCGCTGACCTTCCTATTCCCGGAACTAGACATCTGGATCACCTGTTGTATGAACATCTGTTTTTTGCTCCCATTCTCCTCTGATGTGGTTCTTCTCACAGGACGCCTGCCTGATTTCAAATGGAGACTGGTTGATGGCTACTCTATAATAACTGCAACCATGTTTTCCCAGCCCACTCTACCAGCACACCAGACCACAGTGTTGCTCTTATCGTTCGTACTGTATTCTATTCATGGACAACCCCTATCCCCCACCCTCCTTAACCTTATTTAGGGTTCATTCTCATTTAAGAAGAGATGCTTGCAGATGGCTGTACTGTAGTAGTAGTACACACATACAGCGCATGCAGACTTAAACAAAGAGTCCAAAGACTGGGATGGGATAGGGCATGTGTTCTCAACCAGACATCAACTGGAATAATGACAGCTACTACCTATGTCATGGGCAGACATGTGCTCATCTTCCCTTGGTCCATCTGTAGAGATGACGACATCTCCAAGCACAACCATACCCACCTTCAACAACTGCGTCTGCACTTAAGAAAAGGGTGTGCCATCGCTTTGAGAGCAGTTCTGCCATTTGTTCAGCTTCTTTCTTCACTGGATTTCCCTGGTGATGTGTTTTTTTCTTCATTCACGCCTTTTTTCATTGCCAGCAATTAAAAAAATGAAGGAAAGAGCAAAGGCAGAGCAAAGACGTACATTACTTACATCAAACACTGAGCTTACCATTCCAGGGCGAAATATAAAGACCTCCCATTCCTCCAAATGATCTGACATCTCCAGTCATACTGTCATCTGTGACAGCGAGTTGGGCCTGGCTGGCACAATCTTCAAACACAGTTGTCAAAAATATTATGAGCAATTACTGGTGAACCAAAACTGCAAACTAATTAATCATCTATCTGAACTAATTTTACACACTTAATATGTGCAAAATGTAGACAGTAATTTATATAGTCTGGTAGGGTTCCAAACTAACCTTTTTTTTCGTTATGAAACAACAAAACTATTTAAGCTGAATATGACCATATAATTTATTATTGTGACTGCAATAGACGTAGTCACCTTGGATAAAAATAAAATGGCATCTCTCTTACCATCCTTGGTGGACAAGGCACTTCTGACCCCATTCCAAAGCTGAGATATTTCATCATCTGTAGGTGTGCGGTTCAGGCAAATGCCATTTTCTCCACAAGCTGCTCCACATCTCCTGGCATTGGCATGGGTGCCATGTTGGCTGGAAGGAACTCTGCCCTTTGCCAAAGTGTCGGATGAGGGGCAACCGTACAGTGGAGGGCATGGCGTGAAAGCAACACCTTCGTCAGGCGGAGAGCCAACCTGGCCATCTGGGTTGGGTCTATACAGAGTTCTTTCCATGGGATTGACAGACCTGCTATGCTTGTGCTCGTCAGAACACGTAGCCTTTGTGGAACTAGCTGCAGTCTTTCGATCCGAAATCTCAGGCCTAGGAGGGGGGCAGGGCATGATCATCTTCCTCTGTTGCTTGATCATGTGGCTGGCCTCTGTGGCGGACTGGGGTCTCAAGGTGGCATCCTTCCTGACACGGAAGGGAGTGTGTCCGGTCCCGGCTCTGGCCGACCGCGCTCTCCTGGGAACTTTGGGGACACTCATGCACAAAAAGGCTCTCTGTGTCTTCAGGCCTTCCTGAGGGTGTTGCTCCTGTGATTTGCTGTCCTGTGCCGCACCGTCTGTCCATGCCTGTCTGGCAAACGGACACTGTGGGGCAGATGGAGCAGCAGAAATGGTGCTCACTGTTTCACTGTGAACACCAGCTGCTTGGCTCATTCCCTGCTGGTAGGCCACTCTTGGTCTACTCTTAGTTAATGCTGAATCATTCATATCATTAACAGTTTTGTCTTGGTTTTCAACATTTACTTCATCAAACCAACGCAGTTTCTTTTTCACAGTTTTGTCATCCTCCAGCTCCTTCTTTTTCCCTCTCATCAGCTCTAAACTGTCTCTGAGGGACAAGGCCATGTGCTTTGTGATGATTAAATGGCCTGAGCTGTACTGGTACTTGGTTTCTTCTGCTTCGTATTTTGATCGTTTCTTAAGGATGCTCTTCAAGATTCTTACTTCTGTGGCCTTAGACAGAGGACACGTAGTCATGGTTCGGGAAAGTGTTGCATTTGTTTCTTCTTTGTTCATGGAATCTGCATGTGTATGTGGCTTATTTGCCTGATGTGAGTGGACAACTTCATTTGTTTGGCTTTCTGGTGCTGACACTCTGTTAGAGACTGCATCTGTGGCAGAAACAGCATTCTTATAAAAGGTAGGTTTCTGCTTACAGATGTCTGAAGATGTCTTTTCTTCCTCTGTGGCCAACTGGTCCTCCGACTGGTCTTCCTTAGTACTTTTCAGTCGGTCTGAGAGTGTTCTGTATTTCTGACCCCAACATGCAAGCTCTGTGCATCGAGAGTCTGCGCAGGCTAATGTTTTGCTCTTCGCTTCTTTGTGTTGTTCAGCAGTTGCAATGGTTCTATTACAGCTATGATGTGCCATAGTGTCTAGGTGGTCATCTGTTCTTATTTGAGCCCCCAAACAATGGCAGACAAAAGTGTCCTGTTCCTGGGTGTCCTGGGATAGGTCTTTAAGGTTGTAGTGCCCTATGGCTGGTGTGAGGCTCTGGGTATTCCCAATCTCTTCAGGAAGCTCATCCCTCAAGAGGGAGTGTCCCTCAGAATGGTCAACTGCTGCTGAAGGTGGAAGCAAGAACTCAGAAGGGCATTTTTTTGTCTGGTGAGGGGCAGTAGGTGACAATGGGTGTAGTCCGTTAGAGTAGGTCTCTGGCGACTGTAGGCTGTCTTTCTCTGTCGGTGAAGACTGAAAACATCCTCTAGGCTTCAGGGGCTGCCTCTGCTTAAGCTCTTCTATTTCCAGACTGTCCTGGCTGGACAAGCTCTCCGTTGGGCTAGACAGATTGGCATGTTCTTCCTAAAACAAATAAACAATGTCATGTATTTAGAACAGCTGTGGTTTGAACATAGTCTGTAAAGTGTATTTATACAGAGTGTTAAAGACAGCACAAAATTATCAGGAACTCTGCAGGCTACTACTACAGACTACCATGTTTTGATAATCAAAAACCATTGGCCTGCCTGAATGTTATGCATGTTTTGGCACATAAAGAGCACTCAAACCAAAACATAACATCTACACACAAAGCATACAAACATACTCTGCTCTTACCTTTCAGATGATACTTCTACATCTTTAAGGAGCTTACACATACAGAGGGTTAAGACGGATTAGCTATTGCATAAGGCTGGCCATCTATTGTGATCAACTTAATCACTATATTAACAGTGCAGATGGATTCTTAAAAACATCTCAACAAGCGTACCCAAGGGTAAATTCCTTCTCCATCCTTCAACAAACCCTGGGCATCCTGTAAATCATTCAGAAAGAATTGCTGACTGGTGCTGTGGTTTCTCTGTCTCTCGTGTTTGGTGTTGTCTTCTATGGCCAGCAGCTCCCTCTGATGTCCAACAGAATTGGAGAATGTGTGCGGCCTTGGGGTAGGGGTACTGTTTCTGTAAAAAATATATAAATAAATAATGCAGTGATCAAAGCTATATTTAACTTAGCTTTCCCAAATGTAACATTACTACCAGCAAGAGGGCATGTTAGAAAGCACTGCAGTTACTAAGACGCAACATGGTAAAAACAAAACCTGTGCACTAATGCACCGGTATAAGAGAATTGCAGTTTACACAGCTTACCTGCCCAAGGCAGAGGGTTTTGCATAAGTTCCACGGGCATCTATAAGGCTGAGTGCTTCATCAATATCTATTGCCCTTTTCACAAATGCTGAAAATTAGATTGATTGTCAGTTTGTTGGCCCTAAAACAAGCATAAAAATCAAGGGGTGGGAAAACACTAAGAATGTCGGCCACATTCTGGTGAACACTGGTTTACAAGACTGACCTGGCTTCCTCCTCTGAGAAGGGCGTATGTGTGCCCTCTGAAAACGCTCAGTAGCATCCTGCATCCTCTGCCTTCGCACTTGTAGGATGTTCTCCCTGATTCTCTGCTCCTGGGCATCCCACTGCCTTCTGCGGTCTTCCAAAGCTCTAATAAGGAAAAGGACAGACAGTCGAACAAATCATCATGGTCTAAACACCAGTGTTCTGTTACTCAGAATAGCCTATTTAGGACCTTTCAATAATGGAACAAGTTGAAATTTTTGTTGCTGTTTGTATTTTAAGACTAAGTCATGCTTTGTGGTCAAACCTATGATGCAGGCATCAAGAACAAGAATGACTGCAACAAAAAGACATCTTACTTTCTGCGTCGGCTGGTCTCTAAGGAGTATTTGTGGGCACGGGCTCTGCAGGTTCTCTGCTCCTGCAGCAACAGTTGCCGCTCATTTTCATGAGCTCCATCATAATCCATCCCACCCTTTCTGATGTCCAGAAGTCAAGGATGGTCTACAGACTGTGACTCATTGTAAACATGTATAGTATATTGAGGTCCTGGTGTATGGCTACTACATCTGGCCTATGAATAAACAGAGAGGCTCTTTAAATTAATGCAATATTGCAATATTAATGCAATATTAAGACAAAATGTTGGGTCTAGCCCCATGCTATCGGTTTTAAACATGAAGACTCCTATTGGCAATGTCACATAATGTACTCTAATCTGTGTCATATAGGATAATCTCCAGTACAGATAACGCCAATTGACCATGACACATAGCACGCACACACACACCACAACTCGAACACCCTATGTTTTTTCGTTTTTGATGTTTTATGTTTGTTTTTTTTTTTGGGGGGGGGGGGGGGGGCAATGGGAGAAATCCGTTTACTTTTGTAACACCGCCTATCAACAATACTAGTCACAACGAGTACATTTTCAACAGCAAACTTGGACAAAGTATCTGTCGACACATGTGTGATTAGCAGAAGGCTGTAGACCAGTGCATAGCAAAGTCCTATGCCAAAGGCCTTCGAACTGGAGGGGCTAACAAATAACGTTAACATGAGCTAACCAGCTAAGTTGATATGGCTGTCCGCGGTAACATGCTCAGTATCGTCTGACAGCATCAAAAAAACATTCAGATCCGAAAGTTTAGTGGCAAATTACCCAATGAATCATGCGCAACAAAACGAAAATCTGTTTATGAATGAGCTAACGGTAATGGCCTTAGCACCATTAAAGGTAACACTTAGCTGTCAAACCATGTTGGCAACCGAGGATGCTCTTCCTTAACAATACTTTCAAATATACTTTTCTTACTGGCAATACTTACTTACAGTACTGTACGTGTAATGTAGGTGGACCTGTATACCCAACCAAAGAATGGCCAGGACATGCTAAATATCCAGTCTGCAAGGGATGGAACGTCCAAACATGGGAGAAACAAATCAAGGTTACCATAGTAACCTACCAGGAGGAGGTCAGGTAAATAGGCCACTTAAAGCCATGCACCCGCGTGCATCAAGCGTGATGTCAGGTCACATCGGATGAATGAGAGCAGCTTGCCTTTATTACAAGCAACAAAATCCTTGAGGTATTCATTGTTTCCCAAAACAGAAAAGCTTAATGAAATGTAGTAATGAATACAAACATTACCTGACCAGGATAACAAAAATGACAGAGGAAGGAAGGCTTTGCCTTACTGTATTTTACAGACTTGCAAAACTGGCTTCTTCATAAAGTTGATTTTCATAGGCAGGTTGCCATACGATCTGATGAGTGCAAAGGTACACACATCCATCAAGATGTCAAATCATTAAAAATGTCTTTAATATATATATATATATTTCTCATAAAACAGTGAAAACATAATTTACAGTTTAAAATATACACTCATGGTTTCAACATCCCAAGGGGAAATGGAGTCATCAGCACAACACACTGGAATTTCATACAGCAAAATAAAGTGGAATTACAACCCAAAATTTTGTACAAAAAATAATAAAAAAAAGAAACCAAAACACTTCAGAATAAAAAAAAATCATAATACAATTAAGTACCCTCAAACTTTCTTCTTCTGTGGCTGATGGGTAATAAATTATGAAAATAACAACAAAAGCTTGTTCTGTTATACTTTTCTTATAATTTTTTTAACATCAATGCAAAAATTAGTTCAATTGAAGGTAAGTTTTTGTGGGCAATAAAACAAACACTTGATGACAAGAAGGAACTCTGCAGCAAAAAAAAGTGGAGTTTATAAACTGCTTAACACTGCACCTAGCTCAGCCAACACAGTCCAACATGACCAGAAAAGTTAACAAAACAGCATCTAAAATGGAGGTTCAGAGTCCGTAATTACTTTTTTTTTTTAAAAAGGTTCGTCATCGCTTCCATGTCATCAAAGGCAACTAGCTGACTGCACAAAATATGTCCATGTACAAATAATCAATAAATAGATATAAATATCAGACAGAGGCCTGAGGGGACTAAAAGGGACAAAAGCTTTGAGTTGGTTTAGATTAAGAATGATGCCAGGGCTCAATAAGAGTTTGTGTACCTGTAGTAAGAATGGGTCTAGTTAAAATAATCGAGATCCAGCAACAAACCAAGCATAATGCTGCCATCCACTGTTCCATGGGAGTATGACAGTACAGGCACTAATCCACCTCTAAGAACAGCTATTGGTTTTCAACCAGTCTCTACCTAAAATACCTTATAAAAGATCACAGACAATTAAGCCCATCCACACACACACACACATACACACAAAACTGAATACATTACAGTTGTTCTCTATTGTAAATAAGGGTTATTATTTTTTTCCTCTGTATTCTACTATGAAATCTGTCTATAGGTAGCAGCAGCTGTCGAGTTGGGAGTTGGAGAAAAACAGTGTGAAAATAGCCATGATTCCACATACACACACACGGGCTTAAATCACAGCACAGCACAGCCTGCTGAACAGAGTGTTGGCATTCTTTTTTGTTGCAAGGATCCTTGACGAAATCACAGTATAAAAAGAGTGGTCCAGTTGCTGCCAAAGTATTTCTATACAACTGATACAAAGAGTGCATGATTGCATCACCTCTGAGAGCAGTGCCTGATTATGACGGTGTTCGTGTCTGAATATTTACCCTTTTCAGTGGGGCACAATGAAAGAGTGAAGTCATCTAACACATAGGCCTACTTTAGAAGTTCCATCCATTCCCAGCGACATTCAGAGGTAAGACAGAAACGATTTGCTAGAATAACCAGTGGTGGTTCATTCAGCTAGCATGCTGCATGCTGCTGAGGAATGGACAGGGACTATCAAGTCTTTTAGTATATAGTGCAGGTTCCAGTCACCACCAAGTCCAGTTAGTTTGGAAAACAAGATTCTTACTACACGTCCCCCACTGAAAGGCTGAACAGCATGTGATGTCATTCAATTACATCAACAACATAAAGGACAATTGTAATTGTAGCAAAACAGCTGAGTGTAAAAAAGCACGACCGTTGAGATGTGTTTGGATAGTGTTACACAACAGATTCAAACCCCCTGATATTAAATTGTACATCAAAACCCTACTTTACTCCAAGTAGGAAAGATCCAGAAAAAAGTGGACTTGTGCAACATGGTATCACAGAAAGCCTCAGTTACCTGCATCTATAAAAAACTACGCACTATGCCAGGGGCGTGCAGACTTAAGGGCAGGGGCCCAACTTATTTCAAAAGGCCACTGTGTGAGGGGAGTAGCGATACAGCCCAAACATTGACACAAGAGCCTAGTAAAAAAACAGCTTTGGCAAGATGACCCATCAGATTCATATAATTCATATAAGCGTTGTTTAGGCCCCCTCTTCATATCCCTAAATAAGTTTGCATCTCAGAACTGCACACAATACACTAGTCCAAATTCTAGCTAGGTCACATATGTACAAAGTGAAGACTGACAGTAAGGTAGCATTGACATTTACTTTGATCTGATTCATAATTCACAAAAATTAGTGAAATATCATAAGAATTTTTTACTCCATTGATCCAACGTCTAACTTAAAATTTAACGATTGCACCAGTAATCGTTGTGTACTTCTCATTTTGCCATGATTGTTTTGCATATAATCTAACAGGTGTAGAAAGGTGCACGGGCACCTCTGGTATGTTTTTAACAAGTGTTTTAAATAATATGATGGGCTGAATAGGTATGTTCTCCTTTTTGTTAAATTGATGCCCGTGTGAAATTCGTGTGGTGCCTGCCCACATACAATTTCATAGGTTTTGCATAGCTTTTGAAGTGTCTTGGCCACTAAAATAGGGCACCGGTTCTGTGACAAAAAGAGAGGAGATTTGGGCTTAAGCAGACGTCCCCTTTCCCCCAAGTGCACGCCACTGCAGAACACTAGCGTAGTTGTGGCATACATGTACTGTCTGAAGACTCTGAATTCTACAGTACCATAGCTTTGTGCGAGACAGAGACAGACCTTGATCTCTCCTACAACTCATTTTGATTTGCATTTTTTTTCTCTCATTTCTTGTTCCTCTTTTTTTTGGCTGAATGTTTTCAGGTACAGTATTAGGCCTCTCAGTGAGAGTTACACAGTTCAAACAGTACGTAAGCAAAAGTAAAGACAATAACAACAAAAAAGAGACTCATCGAGTCATCTGAAGGCAACTAAAACAGTTCAAGGAAAATTTCAGAGCTTTTCAACCCATGGTCACCAGGTGCTGTTGTTAGAAAAACAACAAAAAAAAAGATAAAATCTGAGACTGGGTAGCAAACTGGTAACAAAAACTAACCAAAGTGGGGCAGTTGGCATTAGATGCCAGTTTACTCCTTGGTCTATGTTGAACTAAATTTGGTTCTTTTTCCTCCCACTAGCATTCAGTGGCCTGGCACAACAGGGCTATGGGTTGAAATGCTCTGGAATCTCCCTATAAGGGAAACAAGTGCAGACTGACTCTACTTTGGGTAGAGTAAGGGTGGGCACTGGTCTGGGAGGAATGTGTTCACTGTGCCTCGGGACACAGTCAGCCAGAATAGTGGGGTCTGGAACCAGTAACTGGGCTTCACCTTCAGCAACCATGCTGGGGGTTTAGCTCGAGCAGTGCTAGGTAGGTGAGTCTGAAGCTGCTTAATGAATGGGAGGCTATACATCTCCATAGGATCTGTTTAGATGGAATGCAATGTCAGAGAGATAGATAGACAGATAGAGAGAGAGAGAGAGAGAAATATATGCATTTCTCTATATCCACTTGTCCCTGTGTTTTTTTTTTTCTGTCCCACACACATACTCTCTCCCCCTTCATTTCTTGTTCACTTCCTGTCTGTGCCAGGGTCGTTGAACATCTGGCTGAACTTGCGGAGCTGTTCAGAGGTGGTCAGCGACTCCTCTTGCAGACGCTGGTTGTTCTCTCGCAGGTTGGCCATCTCTGCCAGTAGTGCCACCTTGTCTTGTTTCTCCTGGGGTAGACAGAAACCGTAAGGAGACAGAGACTGTGTCAAATAGCAGAGAAAGCTGGACACATGCAAACAACTGACTTCTACACAAAATCAAGACATCCTTGAAAACACTGAAAGCAGATATTTTTTGAAAGATATTTCTCCTCTTAGATATTTCTTTCTATTAGTCCCACAGATAATGAGGTATGTTCTTTATGCGACCCACCTTCTCAAGGTCATTGTTCAGTTGCTTCAGCATCACCTCCAGCTGGTATAACCGTCCAGACAGGTCACCTTGCACCTCATCACTGTAATAAACACAGAACACAACAAGGACATGGTTTGTAACATTTGAAAGCGCAACCAAGTAAATCAGGGTCAGTAGTGCAAGGTCAGAATGAGGGCCCATTAATACACCATACAATTCAACAGTTCATCTTTTGGTTTTAAAAGATTTCTTAACAAAGCTATGTGAAATTCTGTGGAATTCAGTCATCTATTGACTTACATTCCATTAAATACAGGGACTCCTGTGGTACAATGGGACATTGCAAACAAAAAAAAAGGGTTGTCTTGATGCTTCCTGGTTTGCATGCTAGCTACATAAAAACACTGAGCACAGGCTTTAAAAAACAAAACAAAACAAAACACCACCTCAAAAGAAATAAAAAGCAAAATATCAGGTTGGCCTGGTTATGACAGCTCAGATCACACAGATTCTTTCGAACAACTGACTTGCTGATTCAGGTTTGTGCATTTCAGTATGCCCTTTACCATCAGCAGGTTCCAGAAAAGGTGGCAGCATACTCTAAGGTATTTCACCATACAGCCATATCATACCATCACATGCAAAAAATCAGATTCAATCAGTCATCTGAAACACAGAAACCTCAGTAATTGCTTAAGTGTGTTAGATATGCAATAAAAAAATGCTCAGCTGGTAAGCTTTTGGAAGTCTGCAGAACATTTAAAAATCAGGGGAAAGGAAAATTAGCACTGAAGAGATGGTTTTATAAATATGGAAAAACATACAAACTGAAAAAATCCTGTATGTGAAAGAGGGTGACTCAGCCAAAAAAGATGCCCAACTCACACACACACACACGCAAACGCAAACACAAACACACAAATAACTACACCTACACATGATGCATCATGCACACTAACCTGGGGCTTGTCAGGTCACGTCAGGGATTCCACGAAAACATTCAAGCAAAAGAACTTGCATTTAATTCATGCAGTCATGCAAAAAATACCATACTTTTTGATTACTCTTTACTGCTCATAATCCCGTACAATTACATAAGTGGTTAATCTTTTGAATTAATCCGGCCTTAAAATACAAAGAGCTACTCCATAATACAGGATGCATACCTGCTGAAGGTGGGGGTTGTTCGTGGTGTCTGCGGTGTGTTGAAGTGCACAGGGCTGACAGCTGGTTGGCTGTCTTGAAGTCCAGCGTTGGGATCCGATAGAGAGAACAGAGACACGGCCCTTTGCACTGCAACACACACACGCACACAAATGAAAAATCTGCATCAAGAGGCATTCCCATCTAGCCTGATGCATCAAATGTTTTCACATCGTTTGACTTTGTGAAAAGTGTTTGAAACCCATCCATACGTATACATTTGCTTCACAGTGGGCAGATACTGCTTCAATCGCTACTGTTTGGTGCCGATGTATGTTACGCGCTGTAACGCACTGTCTGAGTTCAACGTTATCGCATTCAGCCCTCCCTGTGTTCGCTGATTGGCCCGCACAACTTAGAGGCGGTACCTCTGCATGACCCCCATTTTTTTTTCCTTCAAAAATATAAATAAGCTCTCGATTAGTCATTGCCTTGATATGTTATATTAACAGAAAACATGAATTATTGAAATGTTGTGGTGCTGTTTAACGTGGTCTACAGGTGTCCGGAAAGTTAGTCTTAGACTGGACGTTGGCCTATTGGGATGCGAAGGCTTACTTGTGCCACATTTGTGGCGAGCTATGTTCATCCGCCTGTTTTGTGGCTGTCATACTTGTAGATAGCATCACAGCAAGTAGGCTACATAACACAAAGCCTGCACTTGCATCATCTTCATTTAGGATACCATTTCCTTAAATGTTTCCCAAACTTTGCTTTATCTAGCTCTCTTTTCCCTGATCTCTCTCATGCCACGCACGAATGCACGGTGTGTGGAAAGTTATAGCGCTGCAACTTCGTGCCAGATGTGATATTCAACCAATAATGTATTTGAGCTTATATGATAGCCTTTTGCATTTTATAGGCTAGAAATATTTATGTTTAAATTTTCATTTTAAAAGGGCAATAATGATTTTCACCGGCTCAACCGAACCCAACCCAAATATCATAAAATTCATTTTTGTATGACTCGATGGATTGCTCAATTCAGATCAACCCGCACATCACTGATGTGAGCGTATGCAGCCATAGACCCCCCCTGTGCAGGTGCCTTGTGACATCCATGTTCACTCACCTTCGTATGCTTTAGCAGCATTGACCAGGCTTGACCACTCCAAGCCACAGGCAGTGTCAGGCAACGGCATTAGCCCTGGGTCCAACCGCCGCAGTGGAGGGACCTTATCCATCATTTCGGAGAGGGACACTTCAGATGCTGACAATGGCACTATAAACAATCACAGGGACAGGACAAAAATGCAAACAATCAGTCCTGGCAAGAAATGTGGTCTTCTTCTGATCTTCTTTCTTCATGACACCATTTATTGTGTGTAATAGCAAGTGACTGGAGGCGCATTTGACATTACCAAGCCAGCTGCAGCTAGTAATGCATTCTAGCAGCCAGTTATTGGTGGCGTTTTCAATCCAAAATGCATCACTGGATGTAGCCGACTGCAGTCGGCTTGGTAAGGTTGAACGCAACTAATGTAAATGAGTTAATGCATTTGTACTTTTCTTCCCGCCCCCACCAGCTGCATGTTGTAAGTGGTTGTGCCGTCGGTTAGGGAGAGTGCAGCTGAAGAGGAGGTCGCTAGAGGCGGGGTGGCAGTCAAACAGGGGTGTGCTCGGGTAGCTGGAGTCTCTGCGACTGCTCGACAGGCTCTCGTCTGAGAAAGTGCGCTGCAGGTTACGCCGCTGACTCTGTGCACACACACATGGGCAAGAAAGAGTTGAACGATCATGAAATATCATCCAGCAGTGTCAGAGTTATGATTACATTTCTTTCCAAGAACATCACACTTCTAAGCAATGTAATGTCAAAAGCACCTGTGCTCTGTTGTCCCAATATCCCCTAAAGTTAGCATGCTAATCAGCTAATATTGAGTATTGTAATACCATGCTGTAATGTGGTCATTGTGCTAAATACAATACAACTCAGTGGAGGAGTGCTGTGTGGCTCAATTCAGTCTAGGCTTGTGAGTGGTACCTTCTCTCTTGGAGGGGTGGTGTCTGCAGGGTTGTCCATGATGATGAGTTTCTTCAAGTCATCCTCTATAGTGCTCTTGTGGGACCGTCTGGGTGAGCGCAGATCCCTTAAAGATGCTCTCAGCCGTGGCTGCCCAAATACGTTCTTGCTATTCATGTCTACCTGCCTGCTTTTGCTAACACACACACACACACACGTTGTTCATCAGCCTAGCTGCTCATGGCAAACCACAAATTCACAAAAACAGGTATGCTGATTTAGTGACTATGAAAACCCTCTTCCCCTGTACTAACAGAAAACTAATCCAATAAAGCTCACACTGGTATTACATTGATGACCTGTTAGTCATACTGTATGTGTAATAAGGTCTTGTGTGTTAATGTGTCATTACAGTGCTCCCACTCCATTACAACGGACACACACACTCATAAAGATGGAGCCATTTATCTTTTGTAGTTCTCCGTCGTGTCTCCATGTACTATGGAGCACCAACACACACTACCAAAAACTGGTTGGAGTGGCACTAGTCTACCCACATACCGGTGCAAGGTTTAAAAACATGCTTAAAATGTTGGAAACGTTGCTGATAAAGAGATGGAACATTTCTCGATAACCAAGTTATTTTAGAACAACCATGTTATTTAGGTTTCTTTCATCCAATGTATCTTCTGTTAGCATATGAACTTCTCATATACCTGCCTATAAAGCTGCACAATTCTATTTTTGACAAGAATTGAGATCACTATTTTCTGCATATTTTTTAAAATAAATTGAAATGCCTGTTTAGGCCCAGAATTATTTGTGCCCTAAAAACGGTAAGATATCAAAAAAAGTCTGAAATATCTGATCATGCAGAACAATATAAAGATAGCCTAACCAGGGGTTTGTGTTATGTGTGAGGATATGTTGTGAGATGTTAACAGAGCGTGTGTGAGGGGAGGAAGGGTTTATATAAAAAAAAAAGTAGTGCAAAGACTGACAAGCACAGGCTTAGGCTGTCTTTGTTCCCACAGCTGTACACACAGCTCCTTGTAGTGCTTTTCGTTTGGTTGTAGAGCAGCTTCCAAACCATGCATTGATGCCGCCAGTCAGGATGCTCTCTGTAGTGCCTCCTTGTTTCTGGATGCAAAGACAGAATCGCAAGCCCCGAGAGGGCCAGTGCTGTTTATCCATGTTTTTTGATTAGGATATACCTGGACTGTTTTTGTTGGAAACCAGGGCTGTCTATTAAAATCAACAATTGTTTGTTGGATTAGAAAGCCCAACATGAAAAGAGTGAAAGAATACATTAAGGCAATTGGGGTGGAAGACTTATCTTCATATGTGACAGTCATAGGTGACAGTCCGGTAAAGTCTGTCCCTGTTGCTGTTTGCAGCCACTACTTCTAAAGGTGTGTAGTTAATTTACGCATGTTCAGAGAACTGGTTCAGTTAGGACATTCGGCTGATTCTCTTCACTACCACCTGGCTTTAATCATTCATGATGCAGTCTATTTTTCTCCTTAGCATAGTTTTCCTAAATCTGTCTTGCACTCACTAATCACTGCACTGTTTTGAAAACTCTCAAAGTGTCGATTTGCTGTTACACTAAATCATGTGATGGAAACGTAGACTTGTCATTGGTTAAGGTGGAAAGCAATGACACTGCAATGCTTGCAGGCGCTTAAGAAAGGAGGACAAAGAAATAGGAGCATTTATTTGTGATGCAGCACGTAAAATAAAAGAAAGAAATCAGATTGTATGTAGGTGTGAATCAAAATCATGTTTTTTAACCTACAGCCTGCAAAGTGCTGCCTGGTGATAAAGCACTGATCAAAACGTACAGTACAGTACAACTGGGAAATCATTCCACTTTATTCAACACAATGTCTGGAATTATCTATAAAGCTTGAACTGTGAACCAGCATGTTGCTAACTATTTCTAAGATGGAATAGTGAAGTCAAATCCAGGTGAAAATTAAGTGAGCAGGCCAATCAGATGCGTGCTCTATCTGTAGGGTAATCCATAGTTTTAACAGATAGCACAAAATTTGAGAGGTCTCCATCATCCTCTGGAAAGCTGTTCAGAGAGGGCTCTGCATGTCTGTGTATTGACCAATATGGATGACCATAAACTAGGCTTTAGGCTTACCTGCTGCTGCTGCTGTCTGAACTGCTGGTTCCAGTGGTGCTGGTGGCTGTGCTGGTGCCCTGTTTGGTTTTCCCATATAAGGCGCCGGGTGAGGACTGGGCAATGCCCAGTGAGCCCGTGGCAGTGGAGGGTCTGAAGGGATGGGTTTTCTCTGCTGTAGGGGTCTTATACCTCTGCGGGGTGTAGGCCCTGCCAAATCAACATAAATGCACACAAATTAAACCCCCAAAAAAGACATTTTGATCAGAAATTATGTTGACTCAAAGTAGACGGTGAAAGATGGTAAGTTAATTTTTGGAAACCAAAAGGTTGCACAGACTAAGAAGGACTAAGACTAAGAACTAAGAAAGAAGTCATGAAACTTATAAAACTGCTCAGGGAGAAAGGGCTTCACTCACTTTAACATGCTACCTTAGGGTTTACACTCTCCAAGTCAGGTTCGCTTTTAGTGTATAGTGTGTACACAGATACCCAAAACAGACTCATACAGCCAAAGGACCCGAAAAGTTAAGGACTCAACCATTCATTCACACACCCCCACCTGGGTTTGAAGCTCTCGCTGCTGCTGGTTCCCCCGGGTGAAGGGAACGTGCGCGTGTGGTAGCTCTTGGGTGGGATGCCGGGAGACGAGTCCCTTCTGCTCATGTCCCCAATGCTGCCAGCCCCAGAGAGCTCCTGCAGGCCGCTGTAGGTGGCC
Source organism: Tenualosa thibaudeaui (assembly GCA_027481765.1). Taxonomy (NCBI): domain Eukaryota; kingdom Metazoa; phylum Chordata; class Actinopteri; order Clupeiformes; family Clupeidae; genus Tenualosa; species Tenualosa thibaudeaui. Next base: position 5,579,692 of record JAIFZK010000130.1, on the reverse strand, counting down.
GAGCCCGACAGAGGCTTGGAAAAGGCGCTCGTGTGCCCACGGCTGACCCTCCCACCTTGGGCACTAGGAGTGTGCAGCATGTTGGCATCGATGCCGTTGTCATTGGAGCTGCCCTTGGCACCGAGCTGCTCTGGGTCAGGGTCAGGCGGGTCGCTGAGGCCCCCCATGCCTCCAGCGCCGCCACCCGTGCCGTCAAACCAGCGCTCTTCGCTGTGACTGCTGGACGCGTTACTGGAGAGGGTGTTACTGCTAGAGTGGCTTGAGTACTGTATCTCCCCCTGGAAAGAGGAGAGGAGAGGAGAGGAGGAGCAAAGAAGGAAGAAACGGGAAAGGAGAAGTTCTTATATTTATTTTTGTGTAAAGCTGTGCATGTGCAGAATTTCCAAAATTATTTAAAAAAAACTTCACACAAACTGTTCCGATTCATTATTATGAAACATCGGCCGGAGCACAGCCAAGCAGAAAATGATCAGCCATGGTGTACAGCACTTATTTCTCTGATACGTCTTGTTACACATAAAAACACCTCATGGATGCTTTGCTAAAGAGGCTCTTAACTGTGGACAACTGTGTATAATTCTGGTTTGGTGAGACCTATCACAAAGATGTATTTCCTGAGGGTGTGCTGTGCTCTCACTTTTGAGTGTCGGTTGGGTGACTGATTCTCTGGTGTGTCTTGGCGCCTTGGCTTCCTCTGATTCACACCGGCAGCAGGAACACCACGAGCATAGGCAGGAACATGCCACAGTGGTTCTGAATGGAAGCGTACACGTACGTACACACACACACACACACACACACACACACACACACACACACACACACACACACACACACACACACACACACACACACACACACACACACACACAGTGTAATGACTTGGGTTTAGAAAGATGCAGTGTTAAAAAAAAAAAAAAAATACACACCAGGCTTCAACTACTGGACTGGATTACTGTCCCTCACACCCAAATCAGTGTTCAATTTTCACCCACAAAACAGGAATAACTGATTGGTGTCAATGGGGGAGCACTCTTATACTGCTATACACTCGCATGCATGTATGTATGTATGTGTGGGTGTGTATGTGTGGGTGTGTATGTGTGTGTGTGTTCATTCTTGGCCCTCTCCATGGTACTTTCCTGCTCTACACTTGCATACGTGTGTACATCCATGTAGTATGTGTGTGTGTGTGTGTGTGTGTGTGTGTGTGTGTGTGTGTTTACCATTCTTGGCTCTCTCCATGGTACTTTCCTGCTCTACACTTGCATACGTGTGTACATCCATGTAGTATGTGTGTGTGTGTGTGTGTGTGTGTTTACCATTCTTGGCCCTCTCCATGGTGCTTTCCTGCTCTACACTTGCATACGTGTGTACATCCATGTAGTATGTGTGTGTGTGTGTGTGTGTGTGTGTGTGTGTGTGTTTACCATTCTTGGCCCTCTCCATGGTGCTTTCCTGGCTGGTGAAGCCTGAAGAGTCTCCACTGGAAATTTCTACACTAAGAGGTGGCTCATAAGGCAGAAGTCCACGCTGGGTGGCAAACCTGCAATGATTGTATGAACACACACACACAAAATACTGTTACTGAACTTTTGAGATAAAAACATTTTCGCTTAATCAACTGCTTCATTGTGTCAAATAACCTTTTTAAGACCAAATGTCATTTTCTTAAACCTCCAGTGACAAACTGCTTTTGTTTCAAGCAGCTTCCAGCCCTCACATGCTTCGCAAAACCCTTCATAATTCAGTACCATAATCATAATTCAATAGTTCAATAAGCCACTGCTTTACAGAACACAAATCAAATCACAAATGTGATCACAGATGTGATCAAATGTAAATTTAGAAAGCATTTTAAGACTTGTGTGTGTGTATGTGTATAGGACTATACAACTAGAAACTACAGTTGTTTTGCTTGCTCCTGGGTTTCACTGTTTGTCATTTAAAACAGGTTGAGCAGGACGAGCACACATGCAAACCACACAATCCTCCGTGTTCAACACGCTAATGGCGTCATTTTCGTTTTGTGACTACGACTGAAGACATCTATATTTGCCCATAGCGCATGTTTGGCAACTTATTAAACAACAACTTATTATGTTGTTAGCTTGCTCAGCTAGTTTCAGAGCCATTCCTCCTGGCCTATCAGGACTAAACAGATACATGTCTCTCAACGTAGCTGCTTGTATGCAGTAGATACTACTCTGCTATGTAATGTATCCGAGTCAGTTACTATTTTATTAATAAGGCATAAATATTTCATCAACGAAACCCCCACTGTCAAAAACATCTAGGTACCATCCTGATATATACAAACACCCCTGAGCTAACTCCACTGTTTCAATACATTTTCTTTTAGAAATGAAAGAAAGCTAAATAATTACAAAACAATTATGCATTTTTCAAATATTTACAGCCTTCAAAATCTCTTGGTAAATCATGCTGAAGGTTTGAAGTGTTACTTTTACTTCGTTCTAAACTGACAAACGACAATAATTCAGAAACGGAGAGAGTGAACTCAAACTGCTCCTTTCATTAGGAGAATGCACCCCCTGAGCCTTCTCTTTGCTTGTTCAAACCTGTCTGCGCTCGGCGTAAAAAGTGGGTGCTGACCTGTCTGGGGATTTGTAGTGCACAAAGGGCCTGCTGAGTCCTGGCCCCAAGCCAGCGCCAAGCCCTGGGCCAGGGCTGGAGAAACTGGCAGAGGGGTTCCGGAAGGGCAGGCTCCTGTCACTGCCTACCGGAGGAGACATGCCGTAATGGTTCTCCGGGTAGCTCACAGGCCTGGGGAAAGCAAGGCAAAAACTCTTCTAAGTGAAAGGACCAGGACAGGTGTTTGACTTTTTGTAACTGAAACTGCTCTATATGCCAATCCTATTGAGAATGAGCACACAAGATCTCAACACAAAGCAAACATAGCATAGCACAAGACAAAAACACTTCATAAAGCAATTCTGCAGTGTTGTATTGAATACCTCTTGTTGGAGATGTGCTGGGGCTCCCGGTAGGGAATGGGCATCAAGGCCTTATGGGGGCGTCCTGGAAGAGGCATGGGCCCCACGGGGGGCCAGCACTGGGGGAGCGGGCTGGTGCCAAGCGGTCGGTCCCAGCGCCAGGCAGGCTGGCGAAGGCTGGAGTGGTAGGGAGCAGCGCCCAGGGGCTCCACCTCACCTCTCTGCTCCAGCGTCTTCATCTCATACTCCTCTGTGCACCCCCTGCACAAGTCAGAAACAGGGACAAATGCGGACGCACTGATAACATTGTTTCTGCAGGTTTCAACAACTTAAATTTCTTCTTAAGACCTATTCATGCACACCTCATTCACACCTATTATGATTTGAATTTAAGACCAATATGAAACCCTTTACGGCAAAAAATTGCAGAGGTTGACAGAATTTGAAATGAAATTTATGGATTCTATGTCAATAGGGTATACTTTTAAATCATGCCATCAACCACAACTAACTAAAAATGTCCACCTTCCCTCAAAAAGACACACTTCAAGCAAGTGGCATCCACGCTGTTCACACGAAATGCACTACAGTGGTACATCTGCTGTAATAATTCACAATTCAAATCAATTTAAGGCCCAAACTAAATGTATTTAGACCTCTGCACAATATCTCACTACATTTAAGACCTTTTAAGGCCCTAAATTCATATTTTTAATGGAAACCCTGTGTTTTACTCTTATTCCAATGCTATGGTTGAATGAGAAAAGATTGGAAGAACAGTGAAAAGGCTAGATTATGAATTAAACAGCAAACATCCTTCAGAGCTAAAAACTAAATGGTTCTTTTTTTTTTGCAGCTCTCTCAGCTCAAAGTGTCTAACCTGCGCGCCTCTCCTTCCTCAAAGGGCGGAATGATGAGCACTTTGACGGTGACTGACGTGCGCAGGAGATCGATCATCTGCTCGTGCGTGAGCGTGACGGCCGCCACCTTGCAGATCTCCACCAGCCGACTGCCCTGCCGCAGGCCTGCCTGCCAGGCAAAGCCGTACTCCTCCACCTCTGACACGGTGCCGTCCACTCGCACGTGGAAGCCAAGCTGGCCCAGGCCGTTCCGCCGCAGCGTCATGTCCGTCGTCTCACAGCCCACTGTCAGCGCCTGTGCAGAGAATTCACAGAGAACAAGAAAGAAAGAAAGAGTGGGATTAAACGAGGCAGAAGAGGAATGAGTGTCATTTCAAAAATGTGATTAATTTCAATGATGCATAAATACAAGAACAGTTAAGCAGTTCACACCAGCAACAGGAGCACTGTCACTTCTTAGTATCACAGAGAGTTTGTTAAATTAATTTTATTTTTTGGCTCTTAAGCTATAGAAATCACTTTGGCTTATATTTTACATTTAATACATGGAATTTAGCTATAGAATTGTTTCCAAAGGCAAATGTGAAACAAACTATATGGCCTTCAGCCTCACTGCAAAAAGATATTGTGTAACAAGTATAGTGGGAGAGGAACTTTATGCTCTTTGACTACGGTTTTGGTACAGTAAATCATGCTGACTTATTAACGTCCCAGGGTCAAAAACAAGTCTCTCTCTCTCTCACACCCTTTCCACAGACCCCAGAAAGACTGTTTCTACATGTTCCTTTGCTGGCTCAGCTAACTTTTTCATCCCAAATGCTCACACCAGGATAAGGCCAGCCAAGCGCACACAAGCCAAGCTCAGTGCAAACAAGCAGCGGGAAGCCTCACCTTAAGCCTTTGAACAACCTCTCGGATGTCCTGGGCACAGCCCTCGAGCACTCGCAGGGAGATGTGGTCCCCGCGCCCGAAGTAGATCTTCAGGGACAGCCTCTCGGGCGTCCAGCCGATCACATCAGCACAGAAGCAGTTGAAAACCACTTCTTTGCTGGCGCAGTCAGCCAGCAGCACAAACTCCTCGGAGATGCCCAGCGCACAATGCAGCTCCGCCGCGCCACTGCCGCCAAAATCCTGTGCCAGCACACGCCAGCTCACGGCGCCCGCGGAGCCCAGCTCAGCACCCTCACGTGGCCGCACCCGCTCCCGGCGCTTAGACGCCAGCGAGATGAGGTTGTTCAGCTTGCCTGAGGTGTCCAGAGGTGTGTTGCTGACGCAATTCTGGGCCAGGTCGCGCAGATACTCCTGCCGTGTCCGTGTTGCCATGGTGTGGAACTTCTCTGACTTGTGCGCCGCATTCTCTGCATTGATCACCTTGGCCAGGAGGAAGCTGCGGAAGGCCTCGGGGTCACGGAAGGTCACATTGCTGGGAGGGATGGAAGGCCCAAACGGAGGCACATCTTTCATGCGGGTTACAGCCACACTGCAGGGAGACAGAAAAGCACGTAAAATGGCACACTGCTCTGTTGTATATAGCGATAATCAACTACAGGCTTACAATGTTCAGACACATCTTAACAGCTACTGTTCTAGCCTCATAATGCCAGTTGCTACCTAGATTCACACAACTGCTGCCAAAATTTAAATGCTTGCTGATCTACTTCCACTTCACTGAAATTGGGCAAAAAATTGTCACACTTGGTTTTATAGTCACCGTAGATGGAGAGGTTTTAACAACAGATGCGTCTCTGTGGTTAAAATGTAAAGATCTTGCAGCAGGTGTGAAAAGAGGCCATTACCTGTAGCTGGTGCCATCAGAGCAAGGGTTGTGCACTCGCACGATGACGAAGACATGTTGGAAGTGTGAGCGGATGTTCTGCGGAGTGAAAGGCAGCGCACCGGGCTCTTGAAAGATGATGGTAACAATGTCATTTCCTATGTGCCTCTTCCTCAGGAGCTGTGGGACATCAACAAGCATGAATGACACAACACCCAGACAATGCAATTGACTAACTCGATAACATGGACAAATAGAGGGTAGAGAGCTAAAGAAGGAAAATGAGGTAAACCTAGGACAATGTGCTAAACCTGATTCATAGGCCCACTGAAAAAGGTTCATCATTTCATAATTTCAAGTGACAGATTTCTTGAAAAGCCTCCTGAACATCATCTTTGTTTTTCTTTTTTCTACAGATCACTCTTTGCATGGCACAACTCTTTGCATGGCTATCCACTGAAGACAACTGAAAAAACGCATCACAAGCATTCCAAAGCACAGTTGAAAAAATGAAAAATGAATGAAAAATTTAAAAATTCCACATAATAATGGTGAATGGAGGCAAGCAAATGTCCAAAGCATCTGAAAACCTCTAATGACTATGTGCCAGTGTAGTGATTCTTGTGGCAGCATCTTACCTGCTGGGGATTGCTTGGCATGTAGGGGAGCATAGTAGACACATGAAACATGATCTCATAGCCTTGGTAGGTTGTGTACACAGAATGAGTACCTGTAGAGTCCGCTGCATTCAACACACACACAATAAGACAATTAGTTTGGAAGAGGTATGGTAACTTTGCTGTCTGAAGCACAGGTTAATGTTTGTCTAGGTGTATTGACTCACTGTAATTGCACTGAATGTAGGGCCACTATGGAGATCGTTATTGCTCTCTTTTTGGTGACTGATACATTTTAGATGTGTGCACACCAGTTTAACAACAGGTGGGTGTGGAGATCCTTCCATTAGGACTGCTGGTGTTTTTTTTTTGTTTGTTTTTTTTTAATCCAATTTAATTCAATCTTTATTTCAGGCTTGCAAGAGGATTCACAGTGAAGAAAAAATAACACAAATAAAATTAAATTAAAGTAAAAGTGCACTTGAGTGGGTGTTACTCACTCTTGGTGTCGAGCTGGGCAGCGTACTTTGTGAAGCCCCTGAGGAGCACCTGGTCCCCCAGCAGCTGCAGGAAGTTGTTGAAAGCAGGACTGGCCTCCTCGTTATTATACATCTCCTCCTCTGTGCTCTGCCCCGCCCGGCACAGCAGGATGCCCACCTTATGCTTCTGACTCAACTGCTCACACACACACACACACAATCAGGGAGAATATTTGATACAGGTGCTTTTTCACATATTCTCATTCCATTCCTACTTAGTAATGGCATCAGAGAGTTCACATACACTCACACATAAAACAAACACTTCAGGGCTTGCTTAAGTGACAATCCAAACAAACATGGGTGCTGCCAAAAACCATTAAGCACCACTAATCAGCTTAATGCTACACTCAAACTTCAAAGTCCAAGTTCTGGCCAGACCAGACATAGTCATAGCCACAAAAACGAAAAGCTCCCTGACACATCCACCCCACAATTTGATCTCACACACACTCACTTAGTCACACACACACGCACGCAAATATCTTAACACCCTCACTCACCCCCTGCTCATCCAGTTTGAGCAGCTGTTCGGTCACTTTGGGTGTGCTGAGGGCCAGTCGCAGACACGCCAGGTTGAGCTCAGGCACAATGTGTTCCAGCACCTCCTTGAGAGGAAGGCCGCGGACGGTGCCATGCCTGGCAGTGGAGGGCACGGCATCCTCCAGTATGGCCCCACGCAATGTCACCAGCTGTACCAGAGGACACGCAGATCAGGCTCAATTAGCATCACTGTGACCTAAAAATAATACTGCAGGAGACTACAACTGGAAAAGGTGACCCATCATATGTTGGATGTGCATTATGCTGGCAGAACAAAGACCGCATTCGTTATTTTCAATGAATGAACGTCACTAATACCACTGCAAAGATCTGAGTCAATGCTCAGCTAGTGTGTAAAATGTAGGGCACCATCTATAGTCAAGACGTGAGTAAGAGAGAGAGAGTGTGTGTACACACATTTCTATTTGTTCAAGAGCTAGTGTGGTTTTTAATATCATGTGGATTTGTGAGTGAGAGTGTGGCAAACCAGGCTAATGACAGGTGAATGGGGGCTGCTAATGTGGGGGGAAGTTTGGACGTTGGTACACTGTGTGGCCTGAGCGTGTGAGAAAGGGAGAAGTCCTGAGGCAAGTGGGGCAAGTGATTGAATGTGAATGAGGCCAAGTCTGTGTGTGTCTGTGTGTGTGTGTGTGTGTGTGTGTGTGTGTGTGTGCATGCACTGCATTGTTCCTGCAGAGCAAATATGACGAAGCAAGGCAGCCATGAAATCCCAACAAAACCAACAGAATAATGCAGCAAAAAACACATCCATGCCAATTCACTCTCTTTCCCCTACTTCAATTCTCACTGTCTCTCTTGCACACATTTTACCATGTAAACAACATTTTCACAAATAACTGAAACGAATGGCTAGTTTTTATCAAACCATCTCTGTGCATGGTGCCTTGCTTGCAATTAAATTTTCCTTACTATGTGAGTTAGATCTTACTAAGGCTCCATTCCACAAATTCTTCAGCCCAGAGAGTGTGTGTGTGTGTGTTTGTGTGAGCAAGTGAGAGAGAGAGAGGGAGGGAGAGAGAGAGAGTGAGAGAAAGAGAGAGAGGGCTCCAGAGGGACAGGGTGGGAGGGAGGACACTCACAGCTATGTGCTGGTGAGGAGGATTGAGACCGGCTAACAAAGGGCTTACAGATGCCACTCTTTGAGGCAGGCCTGCGCTTTGTTTGACTTGGCCTGACCCTGTCTGGCCGCAGCAGGTGGAAATTTCCACTGGCACAGTGTGAGGGTGTGTCAGTTTGTGTGTGTGTGTGTGCGTGCGTGTACACTAAGGGCAAGGGTAACGCATGTTGTCCAAGAATACTGCAGCATGGCTTGTAATTATCAATCACCATCCTTGGAAGTTCAACATCCTTCTGAAAATGTGCATGCGCGTGCATGTGCACACACACACACACACACACACACACACACACACACACACACACACACACACACACACACACACACACACACACACACACCTCACAAGTGCGGACTATGAGGCGGTACTGGTAGAGATCCTTCAGGTCTCTGGTGTCTTCTAGCTTTTCCCTTCGGATACTCAGAGCCACCGGCCCCAGCTTGTCTTCCGTCCCAAAGTAGTTGTAGTGCTCTGGAAGCGAAGAGAGGCAGTCACTGACCCAGATTCTGATACTTCTAGCCAATGCAATATTGTTAGGATTTCTCGTGTAAAAAGACCCAGTGTGGAGCCATTAGTCGAGCGCACGGGAGAACTTACCTTTCCCCAGGAAGTGGTCATGATAGTAGCGCGCTCCTAGATCCACATGCTCAATACACGGCAGTCGGAGTCTTTCCAGGCGTAATGCTTGCTGCTCTGGCGGCACCTCCAGCACTGACATACTGGCATTGCTGCAGCGCGGCCAGTGCCTGCCCGCTACGCCACCACCGCTGCCTTCACCGGCCTCCCGCTGGTGCTCTGCCAACCCGCCGAGGAAGCTGAGGTTGCGTTCGATGTGCCCGCCCGTCTCGTTGAGGAAGTGAGGGCAGCTGAGGAGGAGAGGACTGCTGGAGTCAGCAGGGCCCGCGGGAGAGGCTGAGTCTCTGCCTGATGTCTCGTCGGCGCCAGAAAACCTGGATTCGAACCCACCCAGGTCCAGCGTGCGGGTTGAAGCTGATAGAGATACAGAGGCGGCCGATGCACCGGTAGCAGTGTTCCGCCGTTGGGTCTGGTATCCGCGCTGCGCCGAGGCCTCAAGTAGGTCGAACAGGATGCTCTGGGCGTCGTAGTGGGCGAAACTTCTTGTGCAAACCCAGGAGGGGCCGCTGCTGCCATGCTCCACTGCGCAGTCATCGGCCTCGCGGCCCGTCACAATCTCCCCGCGGCTAGAGCTGCGGAGTTTGCGGAAGAGCGACGAGGTGCCAAGGGAGGACTCCGTGCCACCGCTCTTCTTCCTCACACGGTTCTCTCCTTTTTCCTCTCTCGCCACGGCCGTCCCAGAGTCAGGAGTGTCCTCCGGCTGGGCCATGGTGCCGCCGCGCTGGCCGGGGCGCTCCTGCTGGAGGTGGCTGAGCATTTGCAGGATGCTCAGCTCGGGGATAACCTGGACGTCGATGGAGGAAGTGCTGCCGTACTCGCGGATCATGCCTGCACGGCTCTCTGCTTCCGACTCGTCCTGCTCGCTGAGAGTCACCTCACTGCTAGAGCGCTGACGCAGGGGTGCGAATGCTGAGGCCAACGCTAGGCCCCCACGGAAACCAGCTGTGCCCGCTGCCGCTATTGCTTCTCCGAATTCCGCGTCTCGGCCGCGACGCCACGGCATGCGCGCCAAGGCGGAGGTGCGCGAGGGACGATCGACGGAGGACGGGAAGGCACACTGGCCATTCTCCTGCAGGGACTCAAAGGACTGCTCGCGCCTTGGCGGCCACTCCGAGATCCGCGCCCGCACGCCCATCTTCGGCACGGATACGCGACCAGAGTGGACAGAGGCGGCAGCGGCGTGGTCAACGGGTGGCGTGTGCCCGTTGAGCAGCTGCTGGGGGTGCTGATGCGCAATGGGGGTGTCACACACCCCTGAGTCTGTGTACATACTTAGGGGACCCAGCGAGCACTCTGAGCCACGGCACAGGCTAGGAGGGAGCGGGCCGAGGGCATGGCGAGCTGGCGAGGGCGCTGCAGGGAGGAGGAGGAATGAGGACAACCCACACTGCTGCTGCTGCCTCCGCTACTCTCAGTCCCCACATGGAGATGGTCAGGGTGGAGAAGGCCGGCTGCTCCACCTCCAAGCTTCTTCCAGTCACAGCACTTCAGCTGTTAGCTTGCAGCTCCACCTGTGAATGAGAAACACAAGAGCCTATTCAATAAGCCAAGGCCGACACAGAAGCCAATGAAACATTTAACAAAACCCAGCAGTGCACAAAAGAGAGTGAGTGCGCAAGGCAACAGTGACTTAAAGCTCACACACAAACTCCACATAAATCATGCAGCAAAACAAAGGCCCTTTCTTCATGACAAGTGACTCTCCCGAGTTTTAACTAGACCAGTGTTCACTCTACATTCCTTTCCCACATCCGAGAGGGAGGCTTCAGATAGCCGATGACTGCGTTGTGTGGGAGGTAGCAAGGCTGTGAAAGCATTAAAACATGCAGATAGAGAGGGGCATCAGGAGAGGCGCTGGCTCTGAAGTAATCTTAAGTCTGCTTGACAATCTGGGTCATTATACAGAGTATTATGGGTATCCTAATATAAGTCAGCTGACCAGTTCCCATTGCAAGGTCAGCTGACTACTCCCATACATTATTACTGCAACACTCAGACTTGCACAATGAAACCACAATGAAAAATATCCCTCCAATTTGCAAACCCAAAAAAATCCACAGTAAAAGCGATACAGATCGCCATAAAACGGCATCAACTGGTGCAATTTATAGCGCAGCCTTGACAGCAGTGCAGGTTTTGGGAGCTGGCGAGCAAGGCACAGCTGTGCTGATACGCCACCCAAGCTTGTCTTGCAGGGGTGAGAGATACAGACATGAGGTCAAACTGATGATATAACCAATGTCCAGAGGTGTGACAAGTAAAGTCACAATGAGCAGAACTGTCTCAATCCATACATAAATACACAAGGAACACCAACATCCCAAGACACATACTGGCTTAGAGTTTTTAGAATAACTATTGTAGCTTTTTGGAAAAATATCAGGTAATTTTTTTATTAAGTATTAAATAAGTAAAGTAAATTAAGTATTAAATTGTGCTTGATACAGACACTCCAGAATCAATAACCCAAAATGAACATTAAAAAGCGTATGTTGGCAATGTGTGACAAGTCATCCGGCCATTGAAAAGCAGATAGAGCTTGGATTCAGCCTCATAAGTAAGGTCCATATTATTAGACACTAAGAATACCATAACATAAGAAAAGCATTGGATTTGACAGCCAAAGAAAAGATTGAAAGAGGATGACCCCAAGAGGATGTGTTATTGAGGACACACATGACAAGGGCTGAGCATCAAGTCCAGCAACAGCCTTGTGTATAATGCAAACACTGCATTATACTGTGCATAATATCCTACAGTTCTGCAGCGTCACATATATAACAACTAGTCTTGAGAAGGGAAACCTGTTGATAGAATGGTTTTGGTTTTGCTCTGATACACGGGAATCAAATATGAAGGAACCAAAACTAGGAAGAAAACAGCATCAGTTGGACAGATTCAAGACTTACACCTACACACAACTGAGTTAATTTCTTGGAAAGGCATGGTCAAAGGCTCCTATTCAAAAAACCTTGATCTGGGAAACTGAGACCGAATTCCCACCCAGGCGCACAATGACGAGGGTCACCGGAGAGGTATAATAGATTTGTGTGACATTCACTGCACCTTGCTGAAATGCTCTTGACACTGCAGGGTCAGTTTTCAGTCAGGGTCACTGAGGGTAATCCACAGCTATGTTAAAATCATTCACAGGATGTTAAACTATTGGTGTGGTAGGGCAGTGGTGGCATAGAGGTTAAACTTCCATGCTAGTAGCCTGGAAACTGTGGGTTTGCCTAAGCCTAACCCCAAGTTGCTCTTGCGGACCCTGGCTCTGATGTAATTGATAGTTGACTAATGTAATTGACTTTGGATGGATAGAAGCATATGCTAACTACATAAATGTAAATGTTTAATTTCTCTTACCATCATAACTTCCCAGATGAGCCAAGTAGGCTAATGCTTCAAACAACTGTTTAATGGATACTTCAACAAGTCCACCATCCAATTCATACCAAAACCTTATGTGTTGACTGCAGGGTGATAAGATGCAATGACACCATTCAACACAACTGACATCCTTTCCCTTCTTTAACGTCACATCAACTGAAAAAAAATTTGAAAAATTTGAAAGCATCCAAGCCACAAGGAAAATGTTCATTACCAGATGTAGCAATACTAGTTTCACAAGGATGCCTTTTAAACACATGTTGTAGTAACACAGTGACAAAGTTTGGACACTGCTGCTTTCATGACTGACTTAGTAAGACAGATTTCAGACAGAACTGCTAAAAGTACACTCATTTGTTGTTAATGGGTGCAGCCATCTTGGAAATTTGAACGCTGGGCACTTAGAGGTGAAATGAGCTAAGAAGTAGGGATAACAACTTCAGGAGGCATTCCATTTGATGTTTGACATGTCTCTTCCTGTTTGTGACTGACGTCTGGGAAAACAACTTATGAGTACAACTAGACCACACCATTAACCAACCATTTCTATAGGGACAGGCTTAAAACAATACTTTTCTTCAAACATGTCATCCTTGGCTACACCAATAAAGCCACTAACTTTAGCAATTCAAAGTGAATACACAGGAATGCAAAAAATTCTAAAAATCATCCAAGTCAAATCATTGCAAAAAGTATGGGACAACACCCATTTTAGCTGGATTTAACTTACAAGTTATTGTACCAAGGAAATAACATGAAACAGATCTGTTGTCAAGCGACAAACATGGGGCTGCCAAGTTTTGAAATGTACCCCTTAAACTCAACACAAATGCTACCATTTTGTAGCTTTACATACCTTGCTAACATTGCTCCTTTCCAGCCACACTGTGACCCTACCCATCCCTTTTCAATGCACCAGATACCAGGCACTGGTACAGGCACAGGTACTGAACTGCTTTTTTCCAACATGCAGGGCAGACCTACACACTTACATAGGTCTGCACACTGAAAATTATGTCAGGCTGTAGGCCTACGTAGAATGGAAACAGATGTCGACAGGACCCATTGACACTAGTTCTTGCAATCTATTGCTTTATATCTATTGTATTTGTATCTGTGGAAAAAAATTGTAGTTGTGATTTTCAATATTAATACAATTTTTAAATAGCAGTTTGATTTATTCTTCCATGCCCATAGTAGGCTGGAGAGACAGAGGTCATCCTCAAAATATCCATTCACTGCCACAGGAGCATGACAGCTGACTGTGCAGAGCAGGCACTGTTTTGAAATCCCTTCTCAATCTCCCTTCACTCTCAGCATTTACTTGAAATGACATGCACTGCACACAGATAGACACTCCCCCACCCTCTCTCTGTGTGTATGTGTGTGTGTGTTGGTAAATAGGTGGTAGTTCTACAGCCCCGTTTCCCTGTCTATAAAATTCACTGCGTGCCACTGTCAGGTGGTGTAACCAGTTATACCACTTGACATCTACAAAAATGCCCTTTAGATATATCAGACTTTTTGTATAAAGCACTACTGTTGGCTGGAATAGAGCTTTTAGTGGTTGATTTAGTCATTCGGTTGTCGGGTTAAGTGTCTAATTGTGCTCTAATTAGTGTGTATTACACCAATCCAAGGCATCCCAAACATCAAAGGCAGCCACTTCAGACAAGTAACAGTGATGCAAAGGCAGTGCAGGAAGATGACACAGGAAGACAGGAGTTTTCAAGGGCTCATAGGAAAAGACCATTTCCCACTTGTTTAGTAGTCATCAAAGCCATTGCACTCAAGTGGTTTGCCTGTAGCAGCCAAGACGTTGGTAGACATACAAGAACTATAGGCCTCCTCTATCCAAAGCAACATAATAAAGTGGTAAGGATTTTTAATTAAACCATTAATTAAAAGTGATAAGGATTTTTAATTAAACCGTTAATTAAAACATTAAACCTACACAAAATGCAGCCCAATTTTAGGATTATTGCCACCGTCATTTAGACTTCACATGCGTGTTTAGAACAATGCATACCATGTGAAAACATTCACCGACCACTGAATTCCCAAGATTTCCACCAACGTGTTGAGTGGATGTCACCGTTACCTAGGTTTGTCAGGACACTATCATTTCTAACTGCAAAATAAGTCCATATGGATGTTCTATAGCAAGTTGGGCAGGGGGCAAAACCGTAGAGGCATTTACCACTAAAACTAAATGTTAAGCCATCTATAGCGTTTCCCACTTACTGCTTAAGCCATGGTGACCCATCATCGTTTAATTTGCCCCACTACAGTCTAAATATGGACCAAACATTTCAGACAGATCTTGTGCATGCATACTGACAATTCTGCATCTCTTTTTTGCATTGTTTTAAATTCTTTCGTCAGTGCATATTCAGAACTGTTTTTTTCTGTAGAAAAAAATAGATATGAGGCTATTATATCATCAAACCAGTAGGAGTGCACCACACGCATTCTAGAGCCCCCAGCCCCCACCATTGTCTCATAAAATCCTGCGGGAAACATTGCATCTATTTCAACTAGTCTTCCATGTGTTCAACTGCTAGCAAAGAGTGGACTGGAAGGAGGGAAAGCATGGAGTTTAGTTTAGCTTTATATTAACTCAAGAATTACATGTGCAACTATTAAAGCAGAAGTTGTTCAATGCACTTAAAGATCACATCCTTGCCATTTCATCCCATCTATCCTGCTATTCAATCAGAACTGGCCAGGCTTCTAAAAGTACAATAACACAAAGGTTAAAGAAGAATTTAGGATGCTGGGGAGCCCTGCATTCCACAATGCCAGAGATGTCAGCTACAGCAGCAGGCATAGTGATCATCATGCTGAGGAGGTGATTCCCCCATCCTAACAGGCTCAACATGCCCTGAGAGGTGTGACCAGAGATGTCAGGATAAGACTATGCATCTGACACTGACAAACACCAACTGAGACTACAGCACAGAACTGGGTTTTCCTTAAAAACAATTAGACTAATTGTTTATTTACAGAATAAAAATACACCCAGTGGCCAAGGCAATATACTAAGGTGAACTGAGAGGTTTTGGTCTGGTTTCAGTCAATGTGTGGTATACTTTTTGTTATTGTAGACAGTTCTTCTCAATATTTTATCTAAAGTCATCAACCCATTCTTTCCATGCAGCCTACTTTCTAAGCAGGTTGGTTAAGTAATTTTCCTTTTCTTCAGGTAAATATCAAAATCCCAAATACAAAGAAAGCAGCAATTCAATAAACAATCGGTTACAATTCTGCAACTACCCACTTCCTATAGAGCAGCATGAATATTCTCTTACAAAGTGTAAAACGCCTCATGCCAGACTAAACCTGGATAACAATACTGAATATACTGTAATACAGAAAGTATAGTATAAAGCCAAAATTCACGTTGGAAAATTATGCAAGACAAAGGTTAAACACGCAAAATGAAGATGATACTCACAACCGGTCCAGCACAACATGCCCGAGCTGTTTCTCTTTCACTGTAACGTATTTCTGGTTTGATTTTTGTTCTATACATTTTCTATTGACGGTTAACGCTTTGCTTTTTCCCGCTCCAGAAAACAAATTCTATTAAATTAAATCTCGTATGTAATCAGACATGAAAACGTTAAATGAAACCCACAATTTGAATCAGACCTCTCGCTACTGAGTAATGTCGAACGCATCTTGCTCCGAGCCAATACTCTGTTTTACCGTTTGCTAAGAACAAAGTCGAATGGCTGATTCATCTCACACATCACAATTCGGTTTGTCTCAATGTTACATACCGATATCAGACTAACGTAAACATTGTGCGGCTGAGTGTTGACTAGACCAACAGGTAACTTGCGTTCAGAACTCACCATCTTCCCAGCTACCACAATGCAGGTTAGCAAGATCCCGTGGCTAACTAGCCAGCTATGATACAGACATAGATACCCGATCATTCATAGACTTCCTCAATGCAAAGTACAAATATGAATGGAACCGTCATTGCGCAAACCCAAAATATACTACCTGAAAAAAGGGGTTTTTAGTATCAAGGCAGCAAAATATTGAACAGCTTTGCTAGTTAGCTATGTTTTTACCGCTTGAGTTTCGTTAGACAAATGAGGAATTTTATGGAACTTGTAGTTTCGAAATTGAAACAATGGCTTTCCAATCATGCCAGCTTCGGGGAAGTAAAAACTACAAATTCCCAACACACTCATCCAAACAACGCGTGCGCAAATGAATGCAGCTGATCAGGAAGGACTACAACAGGATTCTGTTCACTCCTAGAATTCAATTCATTAAACCTAGAGACACATAAAATTCACGTCCACGTCCAACAATGTGACCCACAGATTATAGTTCAACATTACGCATGCAAAATGCTCCAAAAATTGCGGCAGTTAATAAATACCACCGACTATCCTGAAATGACCGACGCTGCGTTAACATCTCTGAACTAACACTGGGATGGCTGGGTTAGCCAAGTTATCCTAATGCTAGCTAGCTGGCTAGCACCGAGCTAGCCACCTCGCTTGTTAACTCGACACTTTGAGGCGCTTTCTGTTGTCCAAGATATATAGTAAACGCAAAGCCTTGGAGGTCAAAGTTTACCTTGTTGGATGATAATTCCCCGCTGCAAATTAAACCAAAACTGAAACGGCGATGGCTGACATAAGTTCCGATATTTCACCAACGCCAGTGGCACAGTTCAACACAGTAGCTCGCCAGGGTTTTCCAGCTTGGGTGGCTTGACTGCTGGCAGCAAGTTAACCAACAGGGATGTGGTCTGGTCGGCACTCGGCACCTCTCACGCACGCGCGCGCGCGCTCACATACAGTACGAGTTCGCCTACACACAGACAGAAAACAACGCGCAACGTGTGTTTTGACTGTGGATGAAGGGCTTCTGCTGTTGACCACAGAAGTTTGGATATCTCCTTAATTTTATTTCTTTACAGACATGGCAAGACATGACTTTCTTTTTTAACGGTGATGAGCCTAGGGCAGATATAAATGAAAGGAAAGACCCACCTGTCTGTGAACTAGCCCAAGAGCCTGAGCCAGAAAATGCTTGACTGGATTAGAGCCTACCAGTTTGGACATGCAGTTAACGCAGAATTAAACTTCTGAAGAGAAAAAACGAGACTGACAGCATAGAGATTTTATTTTATTTATATAATTGGCTCTTTCTAATTATGATTAATAATAATAAATAATGATAATTACATTACATACTCGACACCAGATTTGATTTATGGAGAAAATAATATGTGTAATGGCTTATACCATTGTTATTAAATACGGATTACTTATAATAGTGTGCATATTAAGTAAGCCTATATGCATGTATGTATTATAGCCTGCTTGCTCTACTGATGCTGCCTCTGTTGACCCAGCACATCCCACCTGTTACCCTACACCCCCATGCCATGTACAGACAGCCTTCGCAATATGCATCCACTTGTTCCTGTTTTCTGCAGTGCTGCTCCTTGCCTTTTGCATCCCACCTGTCCTGACCCTGATATGGACATTCTTGAAATGTAGCATATATATATATATATACATTTGCTAATAAAATAGTTCCTAATCTGGACAATACAAACTCCTCATGTGGAGTTTATAAATCAATCACATGCAGATGATGACAAAGCTCAATATTTTGTGTTTCATTTATGTGTTCATCTGTTTTGGTTCATGAAAATTCCACCATTACTTATTGTCTTGGCAGAAGCCAGATTTCTTTATAATCTGTCTATGAGAAACAGTGTCATAAACCACTCTTTATCAGGAGCTGAATCAGGACCCAACCTGGGCTCTCTTTTGTCTTTGACCAATTATGAGGTTTACTGAATATCAAACCTGCAGCTAAAATGAACTGAATGGGGTACTGGAAAATTAAACTGAAAGTGAGTCTCCATGCCCTCTTCGGTCAGTGTTTACTGACGGTTCACTATTTGGTCTATGTAGTATCAACTGTTCTCATTCTTTTTCCTCCCGACATTATTCCTTGACCTTGAACAACTGGGCTATAGATTGATTCACACCGGATTCCTCCTTTAATCAACTGAGTAGAAATAATGTCAACAAACATACTTATTAATCTCTATGAACAGATTGGATTTTTTAGTAATATGCCCTCTGTTGCAAAAATTCAAATCTATTGATAAATAAACAGCAGATCATTCAACACAATCTGTATTCTGATCAGCTGTGGTTCTTATGCCTTTCTATTTTTCTAAAATGCTTAAGCATTATGTATACAAACCCTAAATCTAAGTCCGTATAAATACTAAGATAAGAAAGTTCCAGGTTGTGAATGGCCTTTGTTATTTACATTTAAAACAGGCCTACAATTTCTGCAATATCGGTCTATAAAATTTACTTGCGTTGCCATTATCACGACTCTTCCAGCAGGTGTCAACAAAGCACAAAAAGAGTAGGCTAATCACACCTAGGACCAAATGTTAGCTGACCCATGTGCCTTTGAGAAATTAAAATCAGGCCAGTCATCTTTTCTTTCCTTGATTTATATGCTGCATTTAGATGAGAATCAATGATGAGTGAATTTGGTAATACTATGGCTAACGCAGCTTTCCATGATATGTCACTGCAATAGAAAACAAAACCTATAGGCTTATAATTTCAGGACGGTAACATAGAGATGGTTTTTGCTCTAAGCTCCATGCTCACTCAAAACTAAAATGTAATGTGCGAGCTTTGCACAATATAAACCTATGGCATGACTGTGACTTCTAGTCCAGGGCCATATCCAGTGTTAAAACATATTGTGACTAGCCTATCTGAATTGGCCTGCTTTAAATGCTTGTTATCTGACTCGCAATGACTAAATGTATGTTGCATTTTAGAGTTTTCAGTGTAACGCGCAATCAAATGGGGGTTGGGGTGCGGGTACGGGGACTAGTCTATATTACCCAGAAGGCTTATGTTCCACCCCAGCCGGTGCATTTGGTTAGAAGTCAATCGTTAACACTGCACCTGACAGCAAGCTTTATGGAGTGGAAGATCTTGAGAGTCAGACTGGACTACCTGCAAACTCCCATCGATAAAAATAGCAGGAATCGTTTGACTGTTTTTTAATCATATTTTGCTTGAGGAATTATCGGCTATAATTTTATCGACGAACAGCTTACCACTGAAATGTCTTGATGTACGGATGTTGTTGAGATAGGCTGCTAGCTCACAACAACCATTCTGAACAGCGCATGAAAAGCCTCGAGGACAGAATTTTCTTTCTATTTTTTTTTTATTATTTGAGGACTGGACCGCCATCTCAACGTAACCTAATAGGCTATTTATGTCAGGGTCATACATCGTGGTCTAAGCAGTGGTAGGCTACGGTTATTATTATTATTATTATTATTATTATTATTATTACTATAGGCTGGTTGGTATTATTCGTAGCCTAACCTAGGCTACATAAACCCTTCTCATCATGAAGTAGCATAGCTGGCATCACTGTTCGCTCATTTTGATGACGGGAATGGAAGGATGCTACCGCCAGAATCCACACGGACTTCATCGCAGTTTATTTATGACCAACGAGAAACGAGGGATTTGGCAGAAGATATGGCAATTTAATCCTTGTTCTTGAATGAATCGTGTAGTCTTGGTCTGGCATTCGACATCATCGTCCAGCTGAAACAACACAGAGCGCCGTGACAGTGGGAGCTCATTGTTTGCATCGCTAATGTAAGATCATCTATGTGACCTGAACCTGAATATCGCAGACTTTGTCGCATAAGTTAACATGCGAACTATGTAGGCTATGAATATATAAGTCAAGTATAACTGCACAACATTATTGCGGGCTGGTTACAGGATTATACTGACGTAGCAGGCTACGCTTCATGTGCGCTGTCTTCGTTACGTTATTTTGAGCTTGTGGAAAGTGATTGTTGTTATGATTTTGTAAAATAATAGCTCTCTAATTATGGCCTGTGTCTCTTAAAAGTGGCAAATGAGCAGTGTCAATGTGTTTTTTTTTTTACAATTATACTTAGACTACTTGCCCTTAGAATGGACAAGTCCCGCTCTTAAACACTACTAAGGGCATTACACTGGCTTACATGGGCCACAGGATTTAGACAAGGGAGCAACAGTAGGCTACACATTATTAGTCTAAGCTGTTGTTTGACCATAATGAGCTGGTTGAAGGTTTACCGTTTTGTCGTCAAGAATATGTTTATTTTTGTAGGCATGTGGAATCACACGGTGCATGACAACAGTACTAGCTACTGCATGTTATAGAAAGGAGCCCTTTGACCTCACTGACAATGACAATCCATCTCATAGGCTATGTGGGTCTATTTATTTAATAGTAAGACAGTGCTGTTGTGTAGTGCAGATCCTTAAGGACAGATCTTTTGACACAGAGCAGTCCGGAAAACAGAGGTGATGGTAGTCTAATACACATTGTTTTTTCTATAGGCCTATCAGGGTATAACAGTTTTTCTCAGGAGTCTATGGGCAAGTGTCATAAGCTCTTCAGTGTTAGACTATTGTGTTTAAATAGCAAAGCCAATAATATAATATTATTAAATTATAAAATGTTGACTCAGAAGAATATGTCACCCTCTGATCTAGATCACGCCTTTTGTACATGAAGAGTTTGCATCAGTTACAACCCCAGTGGTCCAATGGACAGGAAGGACACTGCTAGTAAATGCCCTACAAGGTCTTATTGTTGGATGTATATTCAGGATGTCATTTGACCGTGAGGGAGTGGTTTAATGCTGCCGACAACATAAATGGGGACACACAGACTATGTGCAATTAAAAACATCAAGCAGCCATCCAGCGTGGAAAATTCATTGACAGTCCTACAGGGGCTCTGTCCTTTGACTTCAGTGTGAGTTGTGTCCAGTGGGCTCTGCATGGATGGTTCATGCGAGTTGACAGAGGAATTGCCCCAGCTGTTGAGACCCCACCGCTGACGTTCAGTAGCCATGGAGCCCCATACAAGACTGAGTGGCAGTGGTGGCACTGCCTCCGTGCCCTGTGCCAGTTGTGGGGGGTGCTACCCCCCACCAACCTCCTCCCCCACCTCCTCAGGTCCCCCAAATATTACAGAGCCACCTGGCTTTGGTGACACAGAGAACGGGAATAGCTGGAACTCCTCACTGGTGTCATCCTCCAGCTCCCCGGACTCGCACATTCATCCGCCTCCTGGAGGGGGTACCCCGTACTGGACAGCTGTGTTTGACTACGAGGCCACGGCAGATGAGGAGCTCACTCTGCGGCGTGGGGATTTGCTGGAGGTGCTCTCCAAGGATGCCAAGGTATCTGGAGATGAAGGCTGGTGGACGGGTAAGATTCAGGACAAAGTGGGCATCTTCCCCAGCAACTATGTCACGCGGCGGAGTACCAGCTACCCCAAACTGCCACCTGAGCGCTTGCTGGTCAGTGGGGAATGCCCACTAGAGATTGACTTTGCAGAGCTGAACTTGGAAGAGGTAATTGGTGCAGGCGGCTTTGGGAAGGTGTACCGAGGTGTGTGGCGCAGGGAGGAAGTGGCTGTTAAGGCAGCCAGGCAGGATCCAGACGAGGACATCAGTGTCACAGCGGAGAGCGTGAGGCAGGAGGCCCGTCTTTTCTGGATGCTAAGACACCCCAACATCATTGCCCTGCGTGGGGTCTGCCTGCGGGAGCCCAATCTCTGCCTTGTGATGGAGTATGCCCGTGGTGGAGCCCTGAACCGGGCACTGGCTGGCAAGAAGGTGCCACCCAGGGTGCTGGTGAACTGGGCCGTGCAAATTGCCACTGGAATGGACTACCTGCACAATCACACAATTGTTCCTGTTATCCACCGAGACCTGAAGTCCAGCAACAGTAAGTACAACTTCCTCGCACCTGACACAAAGATGGTGGTGTAGGTCAACAGTGTTATCTGTGAATAGGGGATCTGTGCCACAGTGCAAACTATTACTCATATAATAATTCCACTCAAACCCAATCAATAAGGGTTAGCAAAAGTAATAAAAGGGTTTTAAGTAGGTGATCTTGAGTAGGTAATATTATTATATTATTCATGAAACAACAGTCAATATTTATAGACAGACCTGTGATTTTTATTCTCCTTACTAAACCATTCTTTTCCTCTTGCATTACTGTACTGCCGCTCCTTTGGTATGCTGAGCTATTTTTGGTCTTTTGTGCCACTTACTGTTTAAAGATGCGGTTGCTATTGTGTATTAGAGGGAACACATCCACAGATTGTGCTGCATCATGTTTTTGAGCTGAATATAGATTTTGTGTGTCTTTATTCTACACGGTGACCTTGTCTTCCTAAATTAATCTCATCTTTATAGCACTGCAATGCCAGGCTGCATAGGATAGTTGTGTGAAAAAGTTATATGGTTGCTTATAATCCAAGCACTGGTCAATGCAGCCTAGAATAGAGCCTCATCTGACATCACTGCAAAAGTCAGCAGCTCCTTTAGATTATTAGTCAGACTGCTCTAAAGTAAGGTTATTTTGTGAATCAAGGGGGAGGTGTTTGACCGGTAATAAGCCCAAGTCCATGCGGACTAAGCCAGATATATACAGAATCTATATAGAACCTAGAATTGAGATTGAGGTCTTCATGTCATAGTTAATATGGGGGGGCTACATTCACTCTGTGAAGGAAGATATGGAACTTCAATTTAGTATTCAATGTCTTAAAATAAGACCTTTTGCAACCTCTGACGTTTTGAATGTAATCTAGAGATAATATTTATTTATCTGTAATATTTATTTATCTTATCTTGATTGTTAGAATTGTAATGGGGAGTGCAGAAATGCCCAAAAGCACTTTAGAGCCCTTGGATTTTAATAGAAATGACCAAAGGGCTTTTAATTTATGTGTGTGTGTGTACATATCTATGTGTATTTTTGCATGGCAAAGCCCACATTTCTGGTTTTTCATGCCTGACTGTGTGTTCATGGGGACTGTCAGTGGTACACACGAGCCATGTGCATATGTGTGTGTATGTGTTTGTGTTGTGTTGTGTTCGATGAGGTGTGCTGGATGTGTGGCAGATCTGAGAAAAGCTCACAAAGTGATTGTCTCCAGTTTCTTGCAGATGGGGCAGTTAGTTGCACTGAGTGTAAATAAACTCAGAGAACTGGATTGACTGCTGGATAGCAGTCAATCCAGGAGGGCTACTCTCGAAAGGCCTGATTCCTCAAGGGCCTAAACCAGATCATCATAAAGAGAGGACAGAGACATGCCATTGCTAAATTCACTGATGTAAACTGCAGACCAAACTATGATGAAAAATAATGCAGATGTGGGAGACATCCATCTCACAAATACATACTGAGAACACAGATGTATAGTATATAAGCAATAAGCAATCTTTTGATTTCATTAGGGAAATTCGATTTATGCATCTAACCTATCTATGAATTAGTGACACACATGTATACAGAACACACAGTAAGGTGAAACATGCTAACCTAAACTAAACTTTTGCCACACTGAAGATCTCAAGACCCTATCTAAAATACCATAGAGTAAGTATGTAGTTAAATATTCCATAATAAGGAATTAGGAGTTTGTCCTAAACAGACAGAGGCTAGTAGAGGAATATCCAAAAAAGAGATGCCTCTTCCTGACCTGAAATGGACTATTGTATGAGAAGTGGTTGGCAAGTCCTACCAGTAGCTCAGTACTAAAGATAAAGACCACCAGTGACTTCTTACCAGTGGTTTCAACAATGACATCCAAAGAAAAGAATATTTTAAAGTTGAACAAATTTGATACATATTGCAGTATTATAACTCCATGCCAATTGGTTAAAGGCTGATTTTATTCCAGCTCTCTTCCATTAGGGACATGGATGAAAATGGCTCTCAGCCGTGTATTGCTAGATGGACGTTATAGAATGCATTGAATGTATGTCTTGTGATGCAAGGCTTGCATGCACTGGCCAGCTATAAGATCATCTGCCTGAAAGAGAGGAGTGAAAGTGGAGGAGGGATGGCATGGATAGAACATGGAAGATGAGGGTCAAAATCATCCCACGAGTGGGAGGGGCATTCATGGCCACTGGGAAAGTGGTTTAACCAGATCCGAGGGTGTCTGGTCAGACGAGCAGTCAGATGAGTAGCTGGTTAAGATTACTCTTAAGTCTGCGATTAGCCTGTAAAATGTGTTCATGTAACCTTGTTTACCTGGCTGACACACAGTGAGCGCCCAGTGCGGCAGTGTAAAAACCACACAGATCTCTGTCATCCCCGGTGAGGAGCGGAACACAACACAGAATCAACAATGCGTTGTCATGACATGAGGAATATTAACTTCAGCCACAGACCACAGAATGTCAAATCGATGAAACCTGTGTTACACTTGGAACTTGTCACTCTGGAGCTGTGGTAGATGGGGGGACCTGCTGCTTTCTGTTTAGATAGCCAGGGCACAGGAACCAAATTTGTTTGGATAGAATTCAACTCCGCTAAGCTTATTTTCTGCTATGGGCCTGGTTAAAGCAACATGCTCCAACAGAGAAAGAATTAATGACAGGAAATGTGTAGTGTAACAAGGCATTTTAAATGCCCTATATATGATCTGTGTCTCAGAACAGACTGCAGAATACCATTATATACTGTATACCACATTTCTGTGCATGTTGTTGCCAGCCAATTCTTTATCAAATTTGAAACCTATGTTAGGGGCATGAAAGGGAGAATACATCCGTCAATCTCACATCTGTTCATGTCAGTCTCATCAGCTGTTCAAAGACAGTCGATGTGTACCCTAAAAACAGTTGAAATGTAAAAAAAAAATTTGTATTCAAATCTTTACATAAGTTACTGAAGTGCAGCTTTTTGTTATTGTCAGTGCCACTGTGCTTGAAAGGCTAAAGGCTCTTGTCTGCTAGCTAGTTAGCTTGCTAGTTTAAGACAAAATCTTATAATGCCACTTCAACCAATTGCTGTGTGGCTATCAGATTACTGACACGGATGTCTGCTGGAGCTGTCCTCTGAAGAGGTCAGTCGTTACACATAGCGGTAGGGTGGCTAAAGATGACCATCAGTCAGCCCTCACTGGAAGGATGATCCAGCAATCAGCTGTGTTTCAGGTGAGACATGCTTTTTTGCACATCAAACAAAGGCTGTGCTGTGTGCCCTGCACATTGGACTTTGCATACTGCTGATAAGGGGAAAGGCCTGTGCCCGCCTCTCCTTGCTGGAAGCTACCCGGATACACACTGTTGTTGACACACCAAACATTTCCATAGCTGAACCATCACACGGAAACACCCAAAGAAAGGGAATGTTCACACACAGAGACCAGAGCTATGTGTGTCTAAATACTCAACTGACATGCACTTCTTAGACGTTGCCCAACTGAGACGTGTGTTGTCTAAATACTCAAGGTGAAGTGAAAAACAAAACAAAATAAAACACACAAAGAAACCCTGTCCATTCACGTGCTACATGTCATCAACATGTACGTATGGTGTACTTAAACCATTTGAGGTCTCAGCATTCACTTGCTTATTTTATCAAACTTATGAAAGACATAACACAAAGGCAGACTCCCTAACCAAAGGTCTTTTTTATCCCATAAGTGTTGGTCATATTTACTCTGTGGGGCCTTGACGGGTATCGTTGTGTGAGCATGTGATCTGCTTAACCACACCCAGGGATTACCTGATATATAGTATTGTTAAAGGGCTGTTCTGAATACTTTGCCATGATGACACAATGCAGCTATCACTGCCCATCTGCCTTTTTTCACTTCATATGTAAAACATCTACCACTTCACCCATCTACCACTGGGTGGAGTCATGTTTTCCACTTTAGGAACCATCACCCAGTATTCAAGGTGATCAGAGATGTTGACTTTATGGTGTTGCACATTTATTGTATCAATGAAGTGTAGCTTATTTTAAAATCTAGCAAAAGGTTATTAAAGGGGAAAAGATAGCCAAAAAACACTTGCACGCTTTTTCTTTTAGATTTTGCTACTCTACTAGAACGGCGTTTCTTAAATTCCTACAGTGAAGTGTCCCAGTGTCAGTCGTGCTCGTTCAAGTTCTCTTACTTCTCAAGTCCCCTCGAGTTGTCCCTGATCTTAAAAAATAGGAGACTCTAACCAATTAGAATGTGAAATGTTGCAAGTATGACTAAGACAGACGGTGTTGTTATGTCCTTGCTTAATATTTACCACTTCTTTAGCATCCTGCATACCTATAGTGAAGTATAGAAATTAACCCAGGGATCATAAAAAGAAGAGTAGATGTGAGGAAGGGAGGTAGATAGATTTAGAAAGCCTTTATTTAATACTGGTTATCTTTATTTTTAATTTTTTTTTAAAAAAGTCTCTTCGCTTCCTCTCACTCTGCTTCATCAGTTCTGATCTTGGAGCCACTGGAGAGGGACAACCTATGGGGGAAGACCCTGAAGATCACCGACTTTGGGTTGGCACGGGAGTGGCACCGTACAACCAAAATGAGCGCAGCTGGCACCTACGCCTGGATGGCGCCAGAAGTCATCAAGTTGTCACTTTTCTCCAAAAGCAGTGACGTCTGGAGGTAAGCCAGCAGCGCGTCAGGAGGGATGAGTAGCTCTCTCAGTAGCTCTCTGCTTTCTTTTTCCTTTTCATTTGTCCTCCAAAAGAAGAAATCGACTTGTAAATTCACTTGTAAGAATGTACTTCCATTAAAGACACTGAAAGGAAAAGGTAGGGTAGGGTTAAACAGTACACAGTGCTTCTAGTGTATCCATATTCCCTTCAGGCCATCCCTGATCTCGTTTAACTCCTCTACTCTCACTACCTCCTCAGTTTTGGGGTTCTGCTGTGGGAGTTGTTGACGGGGGAAGTTCCATACCGGGAGATTGATGCCCTGGCAGTGGCCTACGGTGTTGCCATGAATAAGCTGACTCTTCCAATTCCCTCCACCTGCCCTGAGGCCTTTGCACACCTGCTGGAGGGTAAGAGGTTACCAGTTATTTCTGTGGTTCCAAACTGAAAGCCTGCTTGCACATTTGGGTGGGAAATGTCTTAAGTAATACTCAACAATCTCTGTGTTAATTGGTCCTATTTCTCTCTCTCTGGCATTCAGAGTGCTGGAGCCATAACCCTCACAGTCGTCCTTCCTTTGGGAGCATCCTTAACCGCCTGCTGGCCATCGAGCAGTCTGCCATGTTCCAGATGCCTCTGGAGTCTTTCCATTCGCTGCAGGAAGACTGGCGGCTGGAAATCCAGCAGATGTTTGATGAGCTGCGAGCAAAAGAAAAGGTGTGAGAGAGGGATGGGAAATACTTTTGACTAACTAACTTTTATCTGCAACTATACATGTGCCTTGTCACTCGGTCACAATTCTTGCTTTTGTTGTGAGAATGGCCTATACAGATGAATCACTCCCAGCTGACCACAAGCAAATATGGTCATAGCCGTACAGTTTGTGTATCATTACTTACTTAGTAGCACATGAAACCTATATGCACTTCTGTGATAGAGGAACAACCATAGCTGGCAACAGCATCAGAGGCTAAATTAAGTATAAAATGTATCTCAGCCAACTAAAATTTCAGTAAGTAAAGAGAAAAAAGAGAAAAATTGTTTTATGAAGGATTATGGGACAATAATTGGTCCATATGTCCAGCATGGAACAGCATACAATGTGATTTTTTAACTTAATGTACTTAGATGTAGGTTACTATGTTTTTCATGGTCCTGTGCTTAAAAGACTTATTACTTACTTATTACTTAAAGTTATGTAAGCCATTCCTCTTGATTCTGCATTTTGATCTGAGTCTGGAAAGATCTATTTTAAGGATAAATGATTAAAAGGATGAGGTTCACATAGGAAGGTGTTATTTTCGGATTTGCTAAAAACGTACACACTTCTGAAGAAGACTCATCTAACAGCATTAGCTGCTTGCAAGCTAGGCAAATACCAGGAGGTGGTGGAGCGCAAGCGTGGAGAGTAAAAGAAACAACACACATTCTCGTGCGCAAAATATGTTCTCCTGGGGATGTGCCTTAGTGAGAGAGGTCAGTGCTCTCCAGTTCTCTAGTTGCACTCACAGTGTGAACAACTGGCATGTGTCACCTGAACCAGCATTTGTTAATCATTGTCAAGGCATTGAGGCACTGTCAAGTCATGGAGCCCATCAATATTTCAGTGGTAGAAGCTACATAACAAGGATGGCAGATAGTTGTTACAACACAAACATTAAACAAAACACTGTGGAGCACAGGGGCCTGTACTACTAAGCAAGGTTTTGGTAGCTTTGGGAGTTACCACTGCTCTCTAAAAGAACCCTCCACTGAGCATCAGTTGTTTCTGAAGTGACATGTTTTTAGATCAGTGGTTACTCCATAAGTTACACAGTTCAGCCAGTAACCTGGCTTCGTAGTATACCCCCAGGGCCTGTGCAGATGTTTAGATAAACATCATCATGTCACATGCTTAGAAGCTAAAAACAGAAAACAGAATATGAAATAGAGTTATTTGAATTCATTATGAAAAGTCCACCCAAATCCTTATTTTAAAATGTGAGCATGAGCACACAAACAGAAATGGCAGAAATGGAAAATACATACTGAACGGTAAATTGATGCCATTTGTTGTTGTTATGTTGTTGTTGTCAGTTATTATTCACACTTTATTGTGACTCATATTTTATTAATCCTGAAGTAAATAGTGTGGTATGCTGACCATAATCTTTAGTGAACCCTTGTTTGTATTTGGCTGCTTCAGGAGCTGCGTTCATGGGAGGAGGCACTGGCTCGAGCAGCAGAGGAGCAACGAGAACAAGAAGAGCAGCTCAGGAAGAGAGAACAGGAGCTGGCGGAACGTGAGATCGACATCGTGGAGAGGGAGCTCAACATCATCATCCACCAGATGTACCAGGAGAAGCCACACGTCAAGAAGCGCAAGGGCCACTTCAAGAAGAGCCGTCTGCTCAAACTGGGCCGTGACAGCAACTGCATTAGCTTGCCCTCTGGTGGGTGCAGGTGGAATCTCAACCCACTAGGGTTCTACACTTAGTGCTGTGCTACAATCTGTAATATGCTAGAAATATTGATGTTAGTAAAGTTACTTACTGAGTTTGGATGTTAAATTAAAGCCAGGTTCTATAAAATTGGGCCATCTAATAAGTTGTCATGCAAACATTGGTTTGTTTTGATTATGCTGTATGTATTTCATATTAATGAATATTGAACACTCTTCCAATAGGTTTCGAGCACAAGATCACTGTGCAGGCCTCGCCAAGTGTGGACAAGAGAAAAACGCAGGGAAAAGCTGAGACCACTACTCCTCCAGCCAGCCCTGGAGTCATCCCTCGCCTCAGGGCTATCCGCTGTGAGTGCCACCCCTCATGCCAGACAATTTGTTTGGGGTCAGAGGCAGGAAATCAAGTGAATGTTATATGACAGTCACTACAAAACAGCAGCTAAATCACAGATCTTCAGCTGCAGGGGGTTTCAGGAGAAAAATGCAGATAAAATTTTCTTTAGAACAAATGGGCTGTAGGGAAAATAGGTATAATTGGAGCTAAAATTCAGGTTGAATGTCCAAATGTCAAATTGGAAGTGATCTGCATTCATGGTCAAGTTGTGTCATCTCTTTGGCAACACTATGCCTGAAGTAGCTCCCTCTTCTGGTAGCACCATCAGAAATGTAATGTGGTGTAATGTAACACCAGTGCTGCATTGAGCAAGTTTACATGGCAAAAAAAAGCATTATTGGGTTATTGTCGTTACCTGATTATTCAAGTGCTCATGTGAACGGAATAAACCGATATTAGATATCAGATAATTGACGTTATCGGTTTATGGGAAATCCATTTAACACACCTAGGTTTTCATCAACGTTTTGCTCTCTTCAAGGCATGCACCTCAGTTGGGATTTTGTCGTTGTATTATATCTGTGCCTGTGTTGGACACATTGGTGAACATTTAAACTTGAAGAAATTCTTTAACAATTGACTGAATCACGTAAAACCTGGTTGGTTTTGGTTATCGGATTTCTTAAATGCATGTAAACACCTAAGAACTGATTATTACAGTTACCTGATTCTTGCCAGTTTTATTGTGGTCATGTAAACGCTGCCAGAGTGTTTGCCTCTGTCAGTGGGGGACTGTGGCCATCGCAGTGGTATGGGCTGTTATGTGAATGTGTCGTGGTTTTGTTTGGCTTCTAGTGACCCCCTGTGATGGCAGGAAGACCTGGGGCCGCACAGCCGTGTGCAAGGAGGAAGTGGTCAGCAGTAAGAAAAAGGGTCGAACCTGGGGACCCAGCTCAACACATCAGAAAGAGAGAGTCGGAGGGGAAGACAGGTAGAACATTACCCCCTGAAAGGAGCAGAGAGGTTGTGATTCATGGGGTCTGTTTCCCATCCATTCAGTGTATTTTTGTTTGGTTCAGTTCAACATCAGTTTACAAATACATAAACTAGTAGACCGTAATAAGGCATTGTAGAGAAAAAACCTTGTAAAATGTAGTCTCCTATTCAGACTCCTATTGTTTTATGCCATGAGAATGATGAGATCAACAAATAGACTGGGTTGATAATAGCCTTTATAATTCTTCTTGATGGAATACATAGGAATACTTCCTACAGTCTTTATTAATTTATAGGTGGATAAAGCTATTCTCTAAACCTATGGGATCCTTTGGAAATACAAGCACTATAGATCTCTAAATTGTCCTTATACCGTGATTCGCTTGTCACCTGTTGGTCTTTCACCTCAAAGGTTCAATTTGTTTGAACTTTGTTGCGAAACATTTTGCATGGACGCTATTTTGCTATTAGTTGCCTCATATCACCCAAACACATTCACCTAGTTGTTGTGTATGTCAGTGGTGTTCCTGCACTCTGCACTTTGCCCACCCCTTGAGTTAGAGTCCAGTGTGTAATTTAAGTGTCTGTCAGACTCGTATTGGTTAATGGACAGAAGCCAAAAAGTACACCTGATATTTATATAGCCTGTATTTGTTTGAGGCCACTCGTGATGTCTGCAAATATTTAGCTTAGAGTAGTCAGAGTAGTAGTAAGTGCTTGCCAATTCATTTCTGTAAGAACACTGAGGGGATGAATACTATTTACATTTTGGAGACACACCATATTAATGTTTAATGCCTAATTACCAGTAATAAAGATTGTCTTCAACTGCTGTTCTTTTTAGATTGAAGTCTCTTGGTGAGGGATGCAAGACATGGTCATCCAGTGCCCCCAATCTGGGGAAATCCCCAAAGCATATTCCCATGACTGCTGGGTTCTCAAGCTTAAATGAAATGGGTGAGTCTGTTTGAACAGTTGGCTCTGATTAATCACTGGGTGCTCTTGGTCGGGGGTGGGTGGGTGACAGCTGAAATCCATAAGGTGACGAGGTCTAAATGAGTGAGCGTGGCTGGTTGGGTGCTGCCCATAAGCCTTCACGTACTGTCAGTACATTGTTTTTGTTCAAATGTTCTTGTTCAAATGTTCTATTTGTATGGCTTAAGACAGTACAACTTTAGCATTTTACATTCTCTGGGGGATGCTTGCAGTAGAGAAGGTATAGCTTCATCCTCCTATTGAGGCAAAAACAGAATAATAGATTGGTCATATTGTTCCCTACAGCACATAATACTTGCTGTCTCCTTCTCTCACTAACAGAGGAGCACTGCGAGGACTCCTCACCATCTCAGCTGCCTCTGCAGGAGGCCAGTAGTAATGGCTCCACAGAGGGGGGGCGTTCCTGGATGGGGGTGGCCTCGGCCGCTGGGGCCCAGGGCTCCATCCAGCGGTGCAGACACCACAAAAACAGCAATCTGCTGCTGCTGGGCTGTGCCTCAGTGCTGGCTTCTGTGGCTCTGGGACAAGACCTCCTGCAGCTGGGACGTCTGCAGGTGAGTGGGAGGCTGGGGTGAGGTAGTGGTTGGGGTGGGGGGTGGTGAGTGGCGGGGATGTGTGGATCAATAGCAATTCAAAAGGTAATTCAGACAGATAGTAACCATCATGTTATAATAAATAGAACTAACTAGTCTACCCATATTAACCACACATAGCCGGCATGTGACGTGACGTCATATGACAATACAGTACTCAATTAGCAGTCTTTTTGTTTCAGTGATTAATAATTAATAATAATAAAGGGAGTGTCCTCTGGAGCAACATAGGTTGTGTGTCTGTCTGCCTCACAGCCTTCAGCTGTCTGATAGGTCACTTGCTCTGGCAATCATCTGCATTGCAGCTAACAACTTAGTTTTGGCCCAGGAGGGTAGTGAAACTGAACAACATTTTGTGTTTTTTTACTTTTGGGAAACAAATTGTTAACCTGAAAATCTTATAGAATTTTGGACATTAAATGTAGCATAAAGGACATATGCTACTATGCTGCCTTGTGCAAAGAAGGAAGAATTTTGTACAAATACTGATTCTGACACACCTTGATTCTTTGCTGCTACTGAATGCTGTATTAGAGGGGGTTTTGGACAGACTGAGGATTAAGTGCCTTGCTGTGGGGCACAATACTGACTGGTCATGGAATAGAACTCACAGCCTGCTGGTGTTCCTTCTGGATGTCAAGATTTCCAGTAACTGCTAGACTGCCACCATGTCATCTTACATGTAGGTATTCTGTATCTGAATGCATGCATATCAGTTACATATGTATGTTTATTTCCATTTCCTGTAGATGAGTCAAGATGAGCAGGAGGCCCGTGAGAAGAAGAAGGAGGGCCTGTTTCAGCGCACTAGCCGTTTCCGCCGTAGCACCTCCCCACCCAGCCATAATCTCTCACTCCCGCTCTCTCAAAGTCATCACCACGACTCAGCCCTGGCATGCCTGGATCCTTCGCCCTCTGTAACCCTCCTCTCCCTCTCCTCGCTGTCCGACTGCAACTCCACCAAGTCGCTGCTGCCCTCCGACCCTGACGACCACCTGTTGCCCTCGCCAGCCCTGCCCGTAGTCTTGCCTGCACCAGCTCTCAACCCACTGTTGGACCTACGGACCGAAAGCTTCAAGCGCGAGCCCAACCAGTCGCTCACGCCCACCCATGTGTCGGCTGCCATGACAGTGAGCCGAAAGCACCGCCGCACGCCATCGGACAGTGCCATTGGGCCAAGGGCGCAGGCGGTGGTGGTTCACCGGCGCACGCCATCTGACGGGAGCGTGGTGACTCCCTCCACACAAGCACTTCTCACAGCGCCATCTACAGGTGAGACACTCCTGTGACCTTCATACGTGCCACCTGGGTCACTAGGAATGATTTTAAGAAAGCAAATGAACAAAATGACATAAAAAAACACATTTGATTGACATATATATATTATTAAATATATATATTGAAAGGGAACATAGAATGGATGAGTGGAGTATTGTACCTTGCTCTTTGATGTTATGTTCAATTTATCAAAATAAGATCTCAAGTGCAATTTTACAAGCCCAATTTAAACCTTATATTTAGGCTGGGTATTGAAATGCTCCTTTTGGCCAAATGGCGCCCTCTTTGGCAATCACGATTGAACTATAATTGCTTTTTGCCATTTGACATCACATGAAGGCTAATTCACCCATGTTTTAGTGGCTGTTTGTAAGTTCAAGATTTTCATATGAAGGCACAACCATGCCTCACCTTCATGTTAGCTCTTTGGGCATGCACCACCTCTCCTAATTCATCAGAGCCAAGGCAAAAATGTTTTTCCATTATATGTCTCCTTTAAATATTCACACAGACAGCACATGGATAGATACATAATTACGGTATGTAAATATGTAATTTGGAGGAGCAAAACAAAGTGTTATTTGGTCAAAAATGAAATGCAAAAAAAATATTATTTTGACTGACTATAACTTAGAATTTTCATTTACAACTTGATATTTTGTTTAACACAGGACCCCGTGACACTTTGAAGATCCCCCATTTACCTGACCCATCCAGCCTGTTCCCACCAGTGCCTCGACGTAAACCTCTTACTCTAGCGCCTCCACCTCCTCTACCGCCACCAGCAGCAGCCCCCCAACACAACGAAAGCCTGGTGCCCACGCTGGAGAGGCCCACCACCCTGGAGTTTGCACCTCGGCCCCGTCCCACGTCGTCATCTTCGCGGAACCGGCAGGAACCCTGGAAGCTTTCGTCATTTTCACGGACCCTGAGCCTGTCGCCCGGCAGCAGCAGCGACAGCCTCTTGGGCTCCGGGGACAGTAGCGTGTGTGCTGCACCACAGACACTGCTGGACATGGACATGGAAGGGCAAAGCCAGGACAGCACCCTGCCGCTGTGCAGCCAGCACCGCCCTCCCACCCTCTGTGGACAGCATTTCTCCTAGAGCTCCCCTGCCAGTGCACATACACACAGACCTACAATCCCCGCCCCCCAAAGGGATCCTGCATTGGGCCTTTGTGTGCTTGTTTCTTATACTTCTGTTCTCAGACAGACTCTGGTGGACTTGACCAAATCTGGCAGTTCAGGTTCAGAAGGTGCACATTCATGCTTTCTTATGCAACAGTGATGAGGACTATAAAAGTCTTTCCTGCGTGTGCATATTTTTAAATTTATTTAATGTGTGTGTTTGTGTGTGTGTGTGTGTGTGTATGTATGTGTGTGCACATGAGTGGATGAATGTTTGAATGGATGGATGTTTGGCCGCATTGACTGATGTTTGTCATTGCAATCTGTAATATATCCAAACGACTATCAACATTGATGTGTAATATATTCACATGGCTGTCAACCTATAGATATTCTAGATGTTACAATAGATATAAATTATTTAATTTTTACCTTTTTTATTTTGAAAAAAGGACCTATACTCAAACATAATTTTAAAAGCACAAGCTCTCTTGCACCAATACAAAAATAGGACTTAAGCCCTATTTTGTACTATTTCTGGACTGCAGAAGCCTTCTTATTTTTCTTGTTTGAATATACATAATGTGAATATTGCACCTACATGCTGGGACGCATGCTTATTTGTGTGACTGTCAAGTGAGTAGTATAGCGCATTGGATTCATTAGTTTTGAGCATCCTCCTCTCTCTCTTTCTCACAAAGTGTGTTATATTCATTTAGCTGTAATAGGTACCTCTATCTAGTGAACTCCATTTCTTCTGCTTTCAAACAGTTGCACTACGCTACATTTCACACAGGGGAGAAAAGACTTCTCTGTAAAAGCACAATAGGGGATTGGTGAGAGGTGACTGGAGAAAAAAAGGAATGTGGGGTTGTGGAACCAAATACTGATCAACATCTACTACCTGTTTTATATGATCGATCTGTAGCTATTCACCTATATAATGGAACCTCATTATTCATCATTCTGCCATTGTTATGTCTCCATGGGGACAGGAAGGATCTGGACTGAGTACAAACCCTCCATGAATACAATCACCCACTGCAGTGTCCCTGAAGGATTTAGTGGACTTAAATGCTGATGGACATAATACCATAACATCCATTCTCTTCTTTAGGAGATCATGTACAGAGCTAGAAATGGCAAACTGACTTATTTTTATGCGGCGCCGTTTGTATTCGTCCGCTGTATGCCTGTGGTGTGTATGTGTGTGGTATGTGTGTATGTGTGGGTGTGTGTGGGTGTGAGTGTGTGTGTTTACTATGGGTATTTGGAAACTATGTTGCTATGTGAAGGAGTGAACTAGGCCCATTCTTGTATTTTATGTGTGATGAACGGCCATGGTATTTATTAAAATAACTGTTACCTCTGGAGTTTCCATTAGTCGTTATTACCATCACTATATATTTGTTCACTAAAAGGAACACGAAACAACAGGCAGAATAACACAGAAATCCAATGTGACCTCTGTACAAGATCAGATTACAAAATATCTGATCAATATCAATTTACAGAATGTATTTAATCACTGACTGATATATTCAATAAAGCTATCAAATAACAGATCCTAGGGTTAATGCTTTTTGAAGCATGTATTAAATACTTTTATATATTGCATAATCATGGCCAAAGTTTTGAGACCATTTTTTTTGTGCTTTACTTTTTGTGGTAGTGGTTTGCATTGTTTCTAGATTATTGTGCTGAAGGGTTCAGATGCACATTACCATTTATTACACATAGCTTCATCAGCATATAAATACCAAAATTGTTATATGGGGGTGCTATGGAGTAGCGGACCGGACCGAAGAGTTGTTGCTGAGGAAGTGCCAAACTGGCTAACACTATAGGTTTAAATGATTATATTAAAACACAGGGCTCTGTTCACTAACATTATGAAGATATATATACTTTATAAAGACAACCAATAGTACACACTAATGCATTGGAAAGGGTCCATTCAAATATTGTGGTGTCTGGTGTGTCCAGATGAAGAAAACATTCCACTATATCACACCATAGGTTTTGTTGAAACTTTATTTATTATTTTCGAAACCAATCAGCAGTGCATTCCTGGACTAGCAGTTCAGTACAACCAGTTTGTAATGTCTTAATATCCAACGATATGTCTTAGGACAAACTCATGATCCAAGATGACAAACGCACCACCATTGGGTAAATTCCAGTTAGGAGTCCCATAAACGCATAAAAAGTAAAGGCAAGAAAGAAGAAATAAAAGTAATAATGTCCTCTTTTCACTTTGCCTCCTCCCATCTCTTTCATATAGGACATTTATAGACCTTCTCCAGTGTAGGTCAGAGACCAACCCGAACCCTTGGAAACCCAAACCAAATTTACGCATACCCAGAAATAAATAATAAAAAATGACCCAACACGCACACACAAATACACACATAATTTATCTCCAGAATTACTGCCACGGAGGTTCTAACCTCAAATCTGAATTTTACTCTCTTAGTATAATATCATTACAATAATGAAAGTAAAGCTCTCTAAAACCGTTATTTATTTATTTATTTACATTTTTCCTTACAGTTCTCAAAACCACAAAATTCTACTTTGACTGTTGACAGACACACATCTCAAATGACATTAAAGAAGAAAAAAAAAACACACTACTTCCTCATCCATATCCTTGCATTTGTGCTTTTGTTTTGATCTGAGCTGCACACTTTGATTAATGGGGTGCCTCTCATTCTGAGATAAGCCCCTGCAGTTGCAAGCACAATGGTACATCCTATTCATTGGCCCAGAAGACCAGGCAACAGCGAAATAACTGTGGACATTTCTGTATGTTTTTTTCTTTCCAAAGAATTCTTTACTCCACGACAGCATTCTCTCTGTCGTCTTCTTTGACAGAGAGACAGAACTAAATCCACACCATAGTCTACAGTAGTCTAGTTAGCTAACCAATTCGAATGACATTATAGCTTGTGGGATTCTTTAAGACATTCCAGAGAGAACTAGTTTCTGCAGATTTTAAAATGCAGTGATTTCATATTGATCAATGACATCTATCAAAAAACATCTAGCCTGTGGGTGGGGTCACTTTATTTTACATATTCCTTTTCTTTCTGTTTACTTATCTCTTCCAATGGCTTAAGTCCCGCTGACTATCTGCCTTATATAAGGTATTAGTAGAAAAAAAATAAGTTGATCCAGAACCTCCTCAGTGTCTTTTTACTGATACAGACTGCTGCATATTAACCTTATCCCTTAAGCCCTACAAATACTGGATACAAATGCCACTGCATACCATTCCAAAATGCCCAGATTAACGTTTGTAGACATGCAGGGAACACTAGGAGAGAAATCAACTGAGAGACATCCATTTAGAATCAACCAAGACCATTTAAAATTAAGGTTTTTCGGGATCAAGAAAAAAAAAGTCAGCCTTTAAAAGACACTGACAGGATTAGTAAAATTTGCCTGTCATGAACATGATTGACAAAAGGTAAGTAAAATCCCCAAACCCAAACCTATAACATGAATGTCTGCAACTTACATATATATCACATATTGCACACTCAAAAAGCAAGACATGCTCTTGAATTGTCCATCTCATGGCCTGATTTTGATGAGTCACGTATCACTGAAAGTTATTTCAAGAAAACTGAAGCTAATGACTAAATTAACGGCCCTCTAACGGCTGTTTTACAAGAATAACCACAACAACCAACCGTATTAATTCCCAAAGAGGTTTCACTACATTCCTTTCTGTAATAGAGTCAAAGTGATCCAATTTTGAGTGTTTAGTGAGTCAGTTGAAATACCGTAACCAGTTATCCTGCGATTCTTTTAGTGTGTACTAAGTATGTACTACTCCTTAGTATGTACTACTTTTAGTATGTACTAAGTGTAAGCAAGAGGCAGGTTTCTGTGCCCACTTCACTAACACTCGCCTGTGAGTGGACCACCTTTCAATGCAAGAGGGGAGAACAGGCTTAACATTCTAACAATATACTCTAGGAGAAATGGACAACTAATTCAAGACACTGGTTCACAAAACACATCTGATAACAGTAGAACAGAGACTGTACTTGACCTGTTTTTTTTTTGTTTTTTTTTGTCCTTACAGAAAGAGAAAAGACACACACTTGTTTCAACCACTATCATTTAACTGCTAACCTCCAAACCTCCAAAACAACAAAGCAGAGAGAAAACAGAGAAAAAAATACAGGTATTTGCATTAGCCCTTGAATACAAAGAGTTGAGAAACTGAGATCTAATTCATGTCTGAAATAAGACAGAGAGAGACGGAGAGAAAAAGAGAGAGAGACGGGAAAAAAGAAGGCAGGCAGATGAATACCAAGACGATAAAAAGGAGAGATTACTATCTATAGTGATGCGTATTGTTATGTAGAAGCAGGGTGAACAGGGTGGGGCACTGGAGCAATCAGGCGCTATACATTAGTCTGTGTATAATGTACTCTTGGAGCTTGTCTTATTGGGGACTAAAGCCTTGATATGCGTTATAGCACACCCTTCATATCCAAAGCCAAGCCATAATGCAAGAAACCCCAATATGGTTCTACCTCAGGAAATGCCTTCTTTTGACTTTTTTTTCATACACACCCTTACATAATGCAAAATCCTGTATTATCAATCTTCTTAAATTGCTGTGCCATTCTAGCATGTGTTTACCATGTTGGTATTCTACTTCCCTTCTGATTTTGTTGTCTCCTTCACTGTGGCTGTTGGGTGGTTGGTTGGTTGTTCTTTTGCCAGTCTGTACCTGGGAAAGAAATCGAAGCACCGGGAACATTGGGCTTTAAAGGGACCAAAACAGGCTTCTTACCATAAGGGACTTGGGTTGTTCTAAGGGCGGGGTGGGGTGGGGGTTATTGGGGGGGGGGGGGGGTGTAAAGGGGCAGTGCCCTGAAAGTGTTCAGCTGCGATTGGTGCTATGCGTCAGATGGCTGACGGGCAGAGGGCGCAGAGAGGAAGTTAAAGAGGAAGAGGAGGAAGATGGATCAGGATAAAAAGGACGGCAGGGAGAGAGAGAGAGAGAAATGTCAGAGATGTTAGCCCAGCACCTCTTTGCCACTCTCTCTCTCTCTTTGTCCACTCTTGCTCATCTTCATCTCCGTCAGCTGGATGTACCGCAGCACATTTGTATCTGTGCATGGAAGAGAGCAAAAGTACAACAGTACTGGATCTATTGTGGATTCTTTTTTTCATGGATTCATGTTTTTATTCTGGAATTGTTTTTTCAGTTGGTATACAACAGGTTTAGATCTATTCAACACACTGATCAGATTAGT
The DNA here is from genome assembly GCA_027481765.1 of Tenualosa thibaudeaui. NCBI lineage: Eukaryota > Metazoa > Chordata > Actinopteri > Clupeiformes > Clupeidae > Tenualosa > Tenualosa thibaudeaui. The sequence continues at coordinate 5,539,663 of JAIFZK010000130.1, read as the reverse complement.
GGAATAATATATATTAAGGCTTACAGACCGTATCCCTCTTGTAATGAGGGTGGTGGTGGTGTAGTGGTTAAGGAACCTGGCTAGCATGCTAGTAGCCTGGAAATTGTGGGTTTGTATCCCAGCTGCCACCATTGTGCCCTTGAGCAAGGCACTTAACCCTAAGTAGCTCTAGGGGAAACTGGTCCTGATGTAATTGGATAAAAGTGTCTGCTAAACACATAAATGTAAATATACAGTATATAGGGCTGTATAATATTAATCATGAATCATGCAACTGCAGTAGAACATAGGCAGCACACTGGTGACTATCCATTACTGGAGAGGCCCCTTCAGTCTTGAACACAAGTGGTCAGAGTTAGATAAGTTTCAGATAAGTCTGCCATGAGTGGCTACATGCCTTTTGTTACACTGGCTCTGCATTCCAACACCAGCTTTATGCTACAGTGTGTTAGCTACACTATTGTCTGTTCAGTTTGTTTGAAAAACACACCTGCAGAGATGTAAGTCAGTGGATCATGCCACAAATCATTGAGACATATAAAAATTATTTCACTACTATTCCAATAAAATGCCTCTTACTAAATTACTTGAAATTGATGATTACTGGTTGGTAGGCAAAGGTGCTACATCAACATTAAGATTTAAAACCTTTAAATCATTTCTAATCTGCTTTCTAATCATTTACCTGCATTTCACCACATGGACATCCTTTATACAGTTATATCAGTTCATATTTATAGACAACAAGCACAGAAATGCATTCATCTCAACCACGGCAGTACTACTGAACATACCTGTGGGCTCACGGCACTTGGCATCACGCAGGTAACGTAGGGCACATTCATAGTCGCCCAGGTGATAGAAGGCAATACCGGCACGATACATGGCCTTGAAATGGTCCTGTTGATGTCCCAGAACCTTAAGACAGTACTCCTTCACCCGCTCATAGTTCACCAACTCTGACTGCAGCAAGCAGGCTGGAGGAGGAAAGAGAAGAGGCGTAGCATATCTATCAAATCAAAAGGAAGCACATTGTTGGAATACTGTGGCATCACATGTGATTCAGATACTCCCAATTAATACTATCTTCTACCATTTTTTAAACTATTTTGCTAATGAGTTTTTGTTGAAGGTGTCACACAACAATTACTGAATTTCACAACATTTGGACGCGTGCTCTCAACATAAAGGTGAGTAAACAAATGGAGAGTTTAACCTAAAATATTCCAGAAAAAAAAAATAATTCTGTCATGATCAGGTGGTGATAATCAAAACATAAATACATACACAAAACAGTTTTTGAACACTGATGCCTAATTTTGTCATAAAACATCTGATACATACCTATTTTAAATTACTAAACATAATCTAAGGTCTCGAGCAAGTAGACATATGTGTTTCATGAAATATAAGAATTTTTTGATTGTCAGCTTCTGGTTGTGTAGCACTGGGTTAAAGTTGGCCCAATTTCCTGGCTGGATGCCCGAATCTTTGAGTCCATTGATTTAGTAATTTATCACTTCAAATCACTTCAAAACAGTACAATTCAAATACATTTTAATATGTTGACATATTTCACACAACATAAAACCTTTCATCTAATTAGACACTGTCAACATACTGTTTTCCAGCACACCAGCACATAAAAATAGGCAATGCTTGTGAACTGTTCAAGCACATTGCACCTCTCAAGATGGCCTGTGAGAGGAACACCAGCTTTTTGCCCACATCTGCAAATGGAGTCTGTTTGCACTTCTGCACTTCTGGACACAACAAGCCATCATAATTAGGCAAACAACAGTGGTGTCAGCGTTTGTGAACTGTGCTGACAAATGCATACAAACCCTCACAAATCTACAGTGTACTCTCAATATGGCACCCACCCATTTTCAACTTCTTATATGATGCAACAATAGCCATAATCTCCGGGTTCTCCATGGATACAATGCTTTGACTGAGTTGTGTTTATGGACAGCATATGAAAAATCAATAAAAACAATCAGCGCTTGAGTAAGTTTACCAGTGTAGCTATTGCATCCCTAACCACACCCCTAGATCCCTTAAAGAAATTACTGAATCATGGCAACTCTGTAGTTCCCTTGTTAAATCCTAGTTGTAACTTAGTAACTAAGATGTACAAGGAACTGCCTTAAAATGATTCTTCAAAGCCCTAGAAAATACTCTTAGTGAGAAATACAGCACATTGGTCAGTAATTTGGGCAGTCTTTGTTTGCTAAAATGAAATCTGATACATACTACAGAGTGACTGGTGATGCATTTCAGTAGAGTGCTTCAGCAGATCTCCAGTTTCTTACTGGCAGGGTCTACCTTACCGTAATTTTCTATTTATTATTCTTTATTTATTTAAAAAAACACCTTTTACAAACATGTTGTCATGAGAAATATACTCATCCACTGGTTTGTTTTAAAAGCTCTTTCCCATGGTCAGTCCTTGAGGGTTAGCATGTAGTGGAGTTACCACCTATAATTTCATCCTTCACTGCTCCTCCTGACATGACTGAGTTGCAATTAATGAACTGCAGTTTAAATAAGGCTGGGGCAAAAATGTGCATATTTTTGTTAGCTACCTGCAATTCCCTCTGGCCTGTGCACTGTCTGCTGTTCTGCATGCAGATCTCCAAACCATGTTTCTTGAGTTGATGTGTACCGAAAGCCCAGTAAAATTCTAATCATGATAGCGGCAAAACCCTTGTCATAACTGGAGACATTTTGCAGTGGAGAAGTCTGCTTCAGTTTTTCAGGGCTGTTGTTGATGTACTTGTCTACAAAAGTGTTCTCATTTCCCATCCCTTCAAATAGAGGGTTGAGGAGACTGACTGTGGCCCAGAGGAAGGCACTTAATGCAAGTGGTTTCACTGTAACATGACGCTGCAGGGAGGCATTTAAAAATGCTATCATCCCAAGGCACAGCTATCAAGTGAAAAGACAGCATATAACGTTTGTGCACAGACATTACTGAGAAACTGCAGAGAGGTGTCAGTGTCTGTGTCTTGTTCATCTGACACAAGCATTTGTAATTTAAGGACACTGTAGGCTAAGCAAAAAATGGGCTCAATGTATGGGACTGCACTGTATGCACATGCAGACGAGGGCACATCTGTTCTGCAGTCATTTAGTGTGAGAGCGCTGCAGCACGGCAGGGTGAGGCAGGCGACTGTCCCTGAATGACCTACACTGCCTCATGAACAGAGACACCTGGAGGACCTGCGCCTCCAGCACACAGACAGCACTGACGCAAGCACCTCCATACCAGTCTGATCTGGACCTCAGCAGCTCAGCACCAACAGAAGCAGAAGCAGCAGTAACACTACAGCAGTAGTACTGCTACAACAGTACTTCCCTGAAACACTGGCTGCATATTTTGCATTACAGATAACAAGATATACAGGATGTACTGTAAGCAAAAGAGACATTAAGTCAAATAATTAAGTACAGTATATAGTAGTATACTAGTCATATCTGCTGTACTCATTGAGTATATGACTCATATCAAAAATAAGCGGCCATATACACATTGCACAAAGTACATCCAGCCAGAAATCTGCTCAGTTCATGTTATCACTTCATGGAATGATATGGTCCACTTCATGTCATCATACATAAACTCCTATATATTTTTTTTTTCTTTGTTCTTGTTTACCAAAAATGTGTGACTTATACTGAAACCTTAAGTTCTTGGAGAGGCCACTAAAGAATAACAATACATTTGACAGCATGATGGTACTAGGAATGTGGCACAATTGTATAACACTTGTTGTGTAGAGTACTAGTATTGTGTAGAGTACTAATATTGGGTAGAGTACTAATATTGAGTAGAGTACTAGTATGCAACTTTATTGCAAAGAAGTAGGCCTATTACTAACACAGACAGGGGAACTCTAATCACCACTTTTTACACATAACATAACATCATAAGGAGAAAATGGCCCAAATTTGCATTCATCATTGGTGAAACAGCATTCATATGCAGCATCACACAGTAGCAAATGCACCGTGTAACTCCCATGGTTGAGCCTTACCATCTGTGGACCTGGCACTCACATTTTCCCCACCATGATGACCAATCTGAGATAGTCTGCTGCCGCCAGCACACATTCGCCGGGTTCACGATGGTCTGAATCTATTCTATTGGATTCCAGTTGGGCTATGGGCGTAGCTGAGGAGCGTCTGTCCGAATTACGTTCTGATAAGATCATCTCATAGCTCATGTCAAGGCCAAAGGGAGCGTCGGAAAGTAAAGCAGAGGGATAAGGCATTGCACCCTCAACAAGTGACATAGGTACAGGTATGGTCAGATTACATACACTACTATACCATTTAAAACCATGCTTTCTATACTAAAGTGCTTCCTGTTGTAACACATCCCATGCCTTCCACTCTCCACTACAAATGTGGTCCACAATTTCATTTAGACATAGGCTAAATGGCTGTCCTAACCCCACCAAAACCAAGACCAAGACCAGAGTTGAATTCAATCAACTCAAAAGAAGTGACTTGTCAGGTGAAAATTACTTGTTACATTCTTTCATTTATGCTGAATCAACAAATGGTAAGTCTAAAATAAACAGCATTTGTTGCAGACGATGTGAATCATTAATATTTTAGTATTACAGTAATAACACAGGCATATTATAGTTCTTATCAGAGAGCTAAGTGCAGATGAAGCTTCCTAAACTACAATCTGCATCCACAACAAAGCATTTCTAGAATGTGAGCTACTTTAGCTAAGATTTGTGTTGAAGCAGCTTTTGCTAACAGGGAGATGGAGAAAATGTGGAAGACCTTCTGGAACAAAATGATATTATATAAAAAATTGTATATTTACAAAACATTGCCACTGCATTTTGTGGATTCTCTGTGGTGGCAAACACCCTGTATGAACTGGGGATAAAAAAATGTTGTCTTATAACCCTCATCCAAATTGGGCACATTTAAAAGATTCTGAGAGATAAACACAGTACAAATGTGGTTAAGTTTGACTGAACACAAATGTGTTTTTTTTTTTTGCTCAACAGAGAGACATGATGTCCTGGGCCAGAAATAGGCTATAGGGGCATTGCAAGCTGTGATATATCTGGGATATATCTATCTCTGATGTTATTGCCACAACATAATAATAAGTGTTGCACTGGTATCAGTGATCAGTGAAGTCATTAGCCAGAGATGCTTGTAGAGGTTCAAGGTAGAATATGATACCCACAGCTATAGCCAGCAGAGAAGCATAAACCTTGTTGCCGCTTTAAAAGGATCACTTCAGGGAATTTGTCCCAGACAACAACATAGACTCTCTGCCAGGCAGAAAGTATATTTTATCTTATATATGTGCAACTGGATTTGTCCTAACTTACAACCTATTCTCACCCACTGCCTCATCCTTATCTATATAGTGATGTTTTTCCTCTGTTGTTCATGTAACCATGAAAACAGGTACCCATGCATAGGCACACACAAATTATTCTCCTCAGCTTACATATGAACCTATCAGGTCTATTGTTATTAAGACAACAAACACAAACAAGCAGTATACTGATGAGTGATGTGTGGCCAAAGTAGCAGGTTCTCTAATACATTTGCATGAATGGCACTTTGAAGCCTATTTACACAAAGTGCCACCTGAGCATGTGACACCAACAAATAAAAATAAATAAACATTGGGCTTGAGATTGGAACACAAAATGGGTTTCAAACATTTATGGACTGTTTACATAACATCTGTGGTGTTTAGGATTATAATGTAAAATTCACTCAAGGAACGGACAACATTGAAGCTGTGAGCATGAGGGAATTTGTGGGGGCTTTGTCACTGCCATGATAACATGATAAAAGATATGATTAGGTAGGCTATTATGTGTGTTTGCCAGTTGTTTGTAGGTTTTACAGTCTCAATAGTATATCCTATTGCTAAACTTTTACAATTAATGACCTTAAGGATGGGGTGATGTAAGTTGTCATGACTGTCATGTTTTCTCTCTCTCTCTCTCTCTCTCCCCCCAAAAAGATTAGAAAAATTGGACGCATCCCAAGGCGTAGCCCAATAAAGAGATGTAGGATATTTGAGACAACCTATGTGGAGGTTTACATAAAGGGTGGGGAAAAGTGACGAGAAACGAATAATATTCTTATTTGTGTCTGTCACTGTCAATGTAGGCTATCTGGTGACCAGGCCTACATCGGACGAAGACAGTATTTTGACATAGGCTAGTCTAATATAGAAATATCAGATAGGCCTACATCATCACATGAAGGAAAATGGCCTTGCAGCTTATCACTGACGCTTGGGGAGATTTGGTCTCCTTTCCGCCAGATGAGCTCAGGAAAAACTCACCTGTCAGACTATCATAGCATTCGATCTCCGTGCTTTCCACAGCTTTCCGCTGTTCCTCTGTTAGCTTGGCTGCGGCTTGGTTCAGCAGACTGACCTCGGAACCCGTGGTCCCATCGACAACATGAACTCCTTTCAACTGCAGCAAAGCCCTGTGATACTTTCCGATAGCTTCCCGAAATTTTTTCTCTTTGTAACATCGATGGCCCTCCAATTTGAAGTCAATGGCTTTTTGTATTTTGGTCTCCATCTCCATCTCCGCCGTAACGACACGATAGCCTCCTCCTCCGTCTCCACCTGCAGCCGCTGCAAGACTCCGGCCGCCAGCCTCGGGATAGCTTTTCAAGCTTTTAATCGAGTGTTGTTTGGCCTCCATATCGTTCAGTAGAAGATACTAAGAAATGCCATGATGGTCAGAGACGTAGGCACACGACTGTTGTCTCTTGTAGCACTGTAGAAGCAGGCTGTGCATAAAGGTTGGGACCCAGTGGTGATGGAGAAAATTACCGTCAATGAGACATGGAAACAGCAAATACGTCTAAACCCACACCCAACTAAACGACATAAAATAAAAAAAAAATATGCATATTTTGGTTAAACCCCTAGATCAAAATATTACCTGCGCCTCTTTTGTCCTCTTAGCCTCGGTGTGATGGCTCTTCGAGAGGGATGCTGGAGGACTGAGGATAGATCACGCGATTGTGTTGAGTTTGCTCTCGAGCCACCGGCACGCGCAGCTTCAGCACCACAGACAGCTCAAATAGACTTGCCTGCACGGCATTGTGGGAAGAGGGGAATCGTCGCATCACGATTTGTCTGCGTTGAATGCTGTGATTATTTTGAGATCAGCTTGATCATTTTCCGATGGGTTGCATGTTATAGTTCTTACGGGTAGGCGTTAACCGCCACAAAACGTTTTTAGGCCTAGTACATCCTCATAATCAGTGGGCTATAGAGCGTTCTTGTATCGAAAACAACTCATAGCCTACATAGCTTGCCGAATTTATTTACAACCACCATCAATTCTCCCTTTGTCTGAACTTCAGCCGTTTGGGTTTGAATAGCCTATGTAGTCAAAGTAATCGGAAGCTTGGTCAATAGCTTTGATGAAGACAGCCACAATAAAATTGAATAAGGTTTTAGAATTCACACATAATTAGACTACACACAGCTACATAGAAAACCTAGCGACAGCCGCGGTAGCTTATCTACAGCAACCTCAAACTGTTTCAACAATAGTAACGTAGATCAAGTTACTAAGCCAGTAGCCAGCTATTTTACAATCACTCAAAATCTAGCAGCGGCAATTATGTTGAGTTTTAATCATTGCTAATAATTTTTACATAACACAAAAATATCGAATTGATGTACAGGTAAAAATCCCTACGAGATATGAAATGTAACTTTAGCTGAGGAGCCTATTTCTACAGCCTGATTGAGTCAACCTGTGGTTCACCTAGGAAACTTGGAAAGGGGCACGCCTGTCACTGTCAGCATAATTCAATACTGTCGAAAGGACTCAATGTATGAGTGTCAGACAAAAAAAGACTGAGCCCTTCATAACTTTTAGATATAGGATGTTTGACAGAATGCTTCCAAAAGCAAGTCAACTGAGAGAAGAGCAGCCTAAACAAGATGGCCAGGATCCCAGGGGTCACTCTGGTTGAGCTTCAGAGATACAGTGAGGAGAAACTTTCAGTACAGGCATTACTAAATGACAGTATACCTTCTGTATCTGGACTTGTAGTGGGGAAGTTTTTGAAATGAAAGGGATTGGGAGATTGGTTAGGGGCTAGACAACTGTTGGCTTGCAATAACAAAAAATATCCTTTAATGACAACAAACCGGCATGCTCTCTGAGACTACTGGTTACTAAGAAACTAAACCCTGTGGATTTCTCCTGACAAGAACAGCCATGTATTTTGCAGGCATAGTAGTATGAGTAAATGAATTACATAACAACTTGTTAAAAATGTCAGGCTTAACAATTTGCATGATGGTTAATGAATTATTTAGCATAAAGTTAAATTAACAAACATGTAAATAACATAATAAACATGTTTTTTACAACTCAATTCAATAACTTCAACCATGCTTGTAATTGTTATTTTCCTTTTTAAAGTACCTATAAAGGATTTTTTTTTTTTAAATATCTAATCAATTGATCAGGAAAAGTTGATAGTTATTTTCAGTGTAGTCTACCACACACACATGCACACACACACAAATGAAAATATGAGAAACCATTACAAAAAGGCCAGGGCAAATTTTATCTACAATTTACACATGGAGGCTTGATACATTATTTTTTTTATATAAAATACCAAAAACAAAACCACACAATTCCTTAAAATTTTTAAAATATGGCAGGTCTACCAATAGAATAAACCCTAGGGTATAAATAGAAATAACCCTAAGGTTAACTGCACGATCGACAGCCACAACAGGATCAATCAGGAACCAGTGCTTGCTGGTGGTCTAGATCTGGTTGATTTCCCAATTAGACATACTGAGAACATCAAAATGTCACCGGAAATTGGTTCAACATAAAAAAAGGTGCTAACAGAAATGAGTCCCAACATATTATAAGCAGCAAATCATAGCTGTGCTAACAAAAATGACCTCTGGAATAAAGGGGGCAGGTGTGTGTCAGAAATCAGGACCGAACATTGCTGTTAAACTTTCAAGTTCTCTGTTATCACATATCATGTATCTCCTATCTATGCAGTTGAAATACACACTTCCTAAATGGGCTTCTTGTTCAAATCTGAAGAATTTTAACAGGCCACAAAGAGTGAAAAACTGTCTCAGGGTGTTAGAGTGAGCATTGACAAAAAATGTTTGCACAAGATTAGCACATTTAACAAACTAAACTTGGGGGATCATAAGTAACCCTTTGTAAGTGGCACTTGGTCACAGATATGCGTTTCTTGATCGATGCAAGGATGGCAATCGAAAATAAGCATGCATTGTTAGTGTTCCGTACTCCATACAAATATCAAAGGTGTTGAGGTCTGGTCCACACAAATTAGTCCATGTGAAGTGGATGAAAATTACTCAAAACTTTTAGAGAACAGGGAGGTATGATGGGATCTAGCATATGACATGCTTTAAAAGCAAGCATAAGGTAACTTCAGGGTAGGTCTGGGCAAAGACTTCTTTAAGGAATCAGGTGCTTGTATAGTCTGCAAACTTATCCTATTAAAGCACAGGTCTACAAATTATATTACCATATTGCCTATAGGGTTATCAAAAAAAAAACAGTGTCAATATTTTTTTGTAACCATTTTATCAGATTTTACGATGCATCTCACACCTTCAACTAACCCAGCTGAGTTCAACCTGAACGGATTTGTTGCAAGTGAATGTCTGAAAAAATGTATACCCCCCAAAAATGTCCTTTCTGTGTAACATGAGGTGAGCAGGGGGTGGTCGAGAAATAGTTGAAGAGTATTTCATTTTTGTTTGATATGTAAACTTAGTTCCTCTTGGCGCCTAGTCTTTTAAACACACTGACCACAGTAGCATCCATCTGGGCACTAGGGCAGTCTGCAGGGCCTGCAGCACTTGTGCTGCTGCTGACTTTTGGGCTAGCCAAGGGCAAAGCGTCGGCGTGCAGCGGTTTGGCTGTGGCACCGAGGGAAACAGAGACGCTTTTGGGGGCCTTTCCCAGTCTCTGTAGTATGCTCGGTTTGGGAGCTCCCTCATGAGTGGAGGTAGATGAAGGGAGTGGTGGAGAGGATTCGCTGGGGGGCACCTTAAGTTTCTTGCCCAACCTGCTAAGGGCCAGCGACGCCGGTTTGGTCGCAGATGGTTCTTTCTTGGTCGATGGGTGAGGGCGTTTGAGCACGCCCGCATACTGAAGCACGGAGCCTTCACCATCACTATCGTCCTCGTCAACAGCAGCTGGTTTGGGTCCATCTCTCCAGCCAGCATCCTCCTGGCCACCGCCCAGTCGACTGAACACGCCTGTGGGCTGCATGAGGAAGGGGTTGTGAGTGACGGACAAGACAAACTTCAGAGTTTGTTCTACAGGTGAGTGTGGAATGGATATTGGGGGAACAAACAGCCTTTTTGCATCCAGCATTGATGGTTTTAGTTGGCTTACCTTGGCAACAGCTGTGGAGGTAGTATCTGCCTTTGACTCTGCCCCGAGTCTCTCAAACACAGAAGTACGCTTCAAGCCCTTCTCTGTATAGTTATAGAATCAATTGCAGACAATGATCAAAATATTGCTCAAATTGCATCTACTCAAATTTCACTAACAAGACCAAAAACATTTTTAGACATCAATTTGTGGTTCATAATTGTAATTGTGGTTAATAATTGTAATTCATTTTATGGGTCAGCATATTTATGTCAGACTTTTAGAGCAAGTCTGGAGCAGTGTCTTTTTAGAATAAGCCTGCATTCATACTCTCAAGAAAAGGATTGTACCTTTCTTGGCTTGTTGGGCAAGGATGCGTCGTGTGCGTGGGGTTGTTCCCTTTGGCATGTTTATAATATACTTGCCCTCCATTTCTGCAGTGACACGCCGTCGCTTCATTGGCAGGTCATTCCCTCCTTCTGTTGACTCAATCGATGCTCCTAAGGAGAAAATTAATGCAACATTTAATTGTTGAAAATGAGGTTGTGTTTGAACAAACACAAATTGTGAATCTCTCATGCTGTTGTAGAACAGTTAGGTCCATAAGTATTTGGACAGACACAGTTTTTTCTAATTTTGGTTCAAAAATATTGCATGAATTTTTATACTTATTTCAGGGGCTCAAAGGTAATTGGACAAATTCATATAACTAAAAATGCAATGTTTATTTCTAAAACCTGATTGAAAATTCTTTCTTGAACCCATAGACATCACCAGACACTGGGTATCCTCTTTTTAAATACTCTGCCAGACCTTGACTGCAATGGCTTTCACTCTAATAAAGCACAGGTCTGCAAATTATATTACCATGTTGCTATAAGGTTGTAAAAACAAACCAGTCATTTTTGTAAACATTTCATCAGCTTTTACTATGCATCTCACACCTTCTAACTAACCCAGTTGAGTCAGTAACTGCATTGGCTTTCAGTTGCACGTTGTTTGTGGGTCTTTCTGTCTGAAGATTTGTCTCCAGCAGGTGAAGTGTGTGCTCAATTGGGATGAGATCAAGTGACTGACTTGGCCATTCAACTATATTTCACCTCTTTTAATAAACTCCTGGGTTGCTTTCGCTGTACGTTTAGGGTCTTAGTCCATCTGTATTGTGAAACATCGCCCAATCAACTCGGCTGCATCTGGCTGGATTTGAGCAGACAACACATCTCTGAACACCTCAGAATTCATCCAGCTGGTTCTGTCCTGTGTGTCGCATCATCAATAAACACTAAAGAATGTCCACACATGTCCATACAAAAGCTTTTAAGTCAAGTGTCCAATTACTTTTAGTCCCTTTAAAAAGGGGTGGCTCACTATAAAGTAGCTGTAGTTAGTTCCTAAACCCTTCCTTCAATTTGGAAGTAGTTACCCTCAAATTAAAGCAAATGAAAGTCTTTATGCATTATATAACTAAACTGTAAACAGAGTTTAACAAACCTTGTGTTCAAATATATATGGAACTAACTGTATATGGTCAAAACACAGGCTAAAAATAAATGCAGCACCGTTTACTTTTTGTTTCCTACATTTTGTGTGCTTGTTTTGATCCCGGCTGTCACCATTGTGTGCTTGAGCAAGGCACTTAACCCTAAAGCATGGGTTGGGAATCCTGGGTGTTGTCAACTTGATATTACTTTGCATACTAAAGGACACTGGGAAAATAGGGAGTGACATTAAGTCTACACGGGAAGCCTCAAAAGGCCTATACTTCTGTCATTACCGTAACATTTTAAGTTACTGGTAACATTACTTATTACTTTCAAAACCAGCAGAAAATGTACTTTGAAAAACGCTGAATAAAAGTAACTAAGTTAAACTTTTTCATGTAGCCATCTTTATGTAGCTCTTTTCAATCCTGCAAAATCTAGCTGATACCAGCATCACTCTTATAAGGCCAGCCAATCAGGGATCCTTTTAAGTTGGTCTAGGGAAGGCTGGCCTTGAAGTAGTTGACAACTGTAAGTCGCTTTGGATAATAGCATGAGCTATAAGGATTAAAAATAATAATAATAGTAATAATAATGTGTTTGTCATGAACTGAGGGACTTGAGTAAGTGTCTTCTTACTCTTACCTGGTTTACTACCCTTGTTGGACACAGTCACAGAGAGTCGGTTCTCAGGCCACTGGGCGGGTGTGCTTGGTGGCGAATCCCTGCTCAGAGCACTGGCTATCATCCGTGTGGCAGCTGTTCAGAGAAGAGAAAAGGGTGCAAAGGGATTCTATTTATATGCCGAGTTTGAGGAGTGGGCCCCCTTTCTTTAAATGAGGACTATTAGTCATGCACATGACTAAGCCTCTCTCTCTCTCACACACACAGGGGGAGGAAAGGAGGTGGGAGGAAATACAGAGCGCCTCTCCCTCTCTCACATGCGCACGCATGCACAGGGGGAGGAAAGGAAGTGGGAGAAAATACACTTACGTGTGTTTGCTGTGCGTCTCAGCTCAGCCTGGACACTGGTCTGTCCAGAGTTAATAGCCTCAGTGGCCATCTTGCACATATCCTTGGAGGTTAGAAGCAATAGAAACAAAAAGCGTTACTCACTTCACTGACAAACTGATTTCAATCAACAGTATTGTCTATTCCTGTTTCTTACGTCTACAACACACTTATGGAAGCTTAAGAACAAAACAAAACTATATAAGGTGGCATAAGATTGTGAACTGTAAAAGGCAAATGTCATGTACATAACCAAAGTCAGTTTCATGTTCCACATGACATATATATGTACAGCAGCTGTACAACAGTGAAACTGTATGTTCACGGATGGGATTCATTTTCTAAAAGACAAGAACGACAAATACGAAGACCGTTTGGACGACAAAAGCATCAAAAAATAGCCTATGATGTGTTTCAACTAAAAATAATAGGCAATGGTCACATCATGACCAAGGACAACTATTTTGGCAGTGATGCATTTTGAGATTCTTTAACTCTTTTACATCTTCAGTACTTCTTGGTGTGAGCGGACAGAAACATCAGGAACATATACATGCTTTTAATGTTTTCCTCTGAATTTAGCACAATGATGCATCTTTTCCACAGGCAAGCTGTATTAGCCCCATCACAGTTAGGACACCTGGGATACATCATCAGCAAAACCAAATGTTTCATTTGGGATGTTTCTGTTAATTAGTACAGAATGAGGCAATATAAGGCCCTGTTTACACATAGATATTTTTTAGAAAAGTATGTTTTATTTATTTATTTTTAAATTGCGTTTACACATATCCAGTGGAATCCAGAAAATAAAATATTTTGAAAAATCTCCACTTTGGAGGCTGTTTTAAAATATATGTTTGAGGTGGCTACATGTAAAAAGGATTTAAAAAAAATCTGTTTACAAAAAAATCTAGATGCGTACAAACAGGGCCTAATGTTCTGTCTAGCTGACAGCTACAAGCTCAATGCTGATTGTGTTGCGATTATGTGATAACATTGCGTCCAGTTTAACCTTGCAGTTTGGGCTACTTTCTTATTTTGGCAGAATCAGAAAAGCCATTTTAGTACCAACATATATTTGTAACATCTGACATTTTAATACCACTGAGAAATCACTGAAGTAGCTAGTTTGTCGCCTTGAAAAACAAGAACATTCACCATAACCCTGTTTGATGTGCCTGTGAGGTCCCAAGTCAAGTCCAGTTGGACAAAAATGAAAAATTGTTTTACTGGCTATTCAAATTCCACTTTCTAATCTCTAGTGCAGTGTAATGTTTTCCATTTAGTTCAGCCTATTTAGTGTAATTAGCAAAAAATCTTATACAGAGATTGAAATGATAGCACAATAATCAATATAACATAATATAAATAAATAAATATAAAATTTGAACAACAAATTAGTACATTTTTACACACTCTTGTTTCAAATCGCTTCACATTGAAATTAACTTTAGTGGCATGTCTCATCTGGATAAATTATTAATTTTGGTTTAGTATGTTGTCTTACCTGTCTGTAGACCACCTTAGCATGTTTGAGAATGGCAATTATATCACCAACAACTGTGATTCCCAGGTCCATCATGATATCTTTGCTGAGATCCATGAGCATGTTCTTTTGTATCCTATGTTGATAGGACAAACATTTAGCACAGCACTACAACAACTTTTAGGTTGTCAGAAGTGACAGAAGGAAAATGTTACTCACCTGTTATCCACAAAGGACACTGCATAGGTAACAGCTAGACTAGGAGGAATCCCAGCATCTTTGAAGAACTGAATCCACTCCGAAGTGGCTGAAAAGGGAAAGTGTTTTTGTGAAAGAGTTTTTATACATGACTTTTTAATTATAAGTTCAGTTACAACCCTAGAATAGCTGAATAGACTTAATTTTGAATTGTTTAAGGGGCTGTTCATACATAGCTGTAAGAGGCCTGTATAATAATAATCAAACATGTCTGATGTGGAAACATTTAAATTAAATTAATGACCTACCTACGAGTTATCCGGCTAAACAAGTGTCCGAGGCAAGTAACCTCTGCTAGATGAGCAGTCCTAAACATTTCAGATTTTCAACACTGGATTTTGAAATGATCGAAGTTACAGCACTAGTGAAAGCACCATGAGGGCTGGGTCGAGTGAAGGAACACTAACTGAACAAAAAATCAAAGTAGTAAAGCCAATGTTGTGATCAATGTGCAGAATATAATACTTCCACTCGAAAAGAATCGTAAATGTAACCGTAGGTAACGTTAGGGGCAGTTTCGACTTAAAGTTAATTCGACCACAACCGTCAATGACATCACACCTTTTAAATACATTTATCATGCTCTCAAGGAATGCTGAGTGGTAGGACCTCCTCCCAAACAGTTGCTATACACCACTCCCATGCTGGTCCACGACTTCACAACTTACCAGTGTAGTAGCTAGTCTATTTTTAAACCAGACATAGGACATCTGCCAAGTCCTTAAATTTTATCTGACTCGGAGCGTCTAGCCAGAGCATCTATTGAACAATGCGCTTTATTCAACGGATAATACGTAACGTTAATGTGTCACACGATTAGTAAATTCCAATATTAATTCTACCGCGAAACAACTGAGCATCACTACTCGTTTGCTAGTTAAAGTCCAGCTAATACAATTTCATTTTGCTTGTTATCGTTGCTGTCATCTAAATAGGACGTCAACGTCAACCAAATGTGATAACATTAGCCAAAGTAGTAAATGAATTACGCTGTGTTAACACTAGCCACATGAACAGATTTTGGCAGGGCTTCAAACTATGATAGCAAGGGGTCAATGCCAGTTATGGCAAATGATTAAAACGAACACTGTCTAACTTTACAGTGACGTTAAAGTCTACTTTTCTGCCGGTGTTTTCTAAAGACTAACTTTCGGTAACGAGGTATCCTAGCTTTGTCCGCTAGCAGGATGATAACGTTTCACTCAAACTTCTGCTCTAATTTCGGAGGTTTTACTGGGTAGTTGTACATAGATTTACACAGCAGTTGTTGTTAATGGGTTGTACCAATTAATTCACAAATAAAACACTCGACCATCAAATTTAGTTAAAAGCCAGGCCCTTTTCCCACACTAACCTGATTTCTCGGACGCCATCTTCACGCAGAATGATTGTGTGCTTACCGGATAGTTCCGGTCTAGCCATAGAGTAACTTCCGGCTGGACAACATAAAAGTCATTTATCCCTTCAGCCAAGAATTTCAGCCTCTGTAAATCAGCTGAAATATTTTTTTCCGTGTGCCACTGCACACTGGAAAAGACAAAAGATATACATATTTTGCACTGACTAAAAACAATGTACTGCAGCCGTAAAAGTCATTGATGGTGCCATTTATATCATCTCGCAATAGGTGGAAGATCCTTAGATGAGCTAGGGCAATCATACACATTACTGGCTCAAATATAAGTGATATCAGAAGCTCCAAAGATAATTGTTTAAGGTAGGCCACACTGATACAGTCAAGCTTAACCTCCAGGAGTGCTAAGCAAGCAAGCCTTTTGTATCCTCAACATCAAAACAGATCATTAAAGACTATCTCCACCCCCGACACCGCTGGGCCATAATATCAGAGCTGGCCTGGGGCCAAAAATTGGAGATAATCCCTAATCTTTGGTTGTCTCTTCCAAAAGTTCTGTGACAACTGTCACAAAATCTATATAACTGCTAATGGCATGTTGACATCTTCAATAGCCAACCATATTGCTAGGCAATACAAGGGTGTGGATATAAGGGCATTTATATATCCCTTTTCACTAAGGACAAATACACTGTAGTTCTTCTGACCCTAGTTCTTAACTACTTTTGGTCAACTCACTTTGGGGTAGGGTCATTTGAGCCTATAGGAACCATGACATAATTATATTTTATTGGTCAAACAGCACAATAAGCAACAAAATTACCTTTCTTGAAATCTGTCTAAAAGTCTTTTGATGACTGTTTAAAATAAAAATAATGCTTAATGTAAAAAACAAACTGTCAAAGGAAGCACGGTCTGAAAGACAGACTGAAAGACAATACTATTCTTTTTTTACTTTTCTTGAGTGCATCCTGGGAAAATTACATGATAATCAGTCAATAAACCTCAGAAGCTTAAGCAGAAATGCTCCACATTACAATACTACTAGCTTGGCCATGCCTCCCTACACACTTTTGCTTGATTATCATCTCCCTACAGTGCTAGTTTGGATTTGATTCCATTGAGCTCATTACCTGAGGCATTTTAACCTGATCCAGTCAACAAACAGCAGGATAAATTGTGAATGCAGAGCTAGAATGCTATCAGTCAAGGAAGGTTATCAGTCAAGGGCTGATCCAATCCATCTTTTTAAACTCACACCTCCAGCAAGCAGTCCAATCTCTGACCCTCTGTACGAAACAAAGTGAACAAGGGGCTGGTTTTATTACCAGGCTACCTCATCTTATTTCCTGAACTCAATAGACAGCTATCCACATGTAATTTTATACAGTCTATCATTCCTATGGCTGTGTGAATGCTAACTGAAACAACCTAGGATCTGTATGGTTCAATGGTAGCTTCTCCAGTCAGTAGTTCCAAGAATTGTGTTCATAGAACTGTCTGAAAACACCTGAAAATGGCTCTGCCTGTTTTTCTTTTGCAAATTGTAAGCATGCTCAAAAGAGACCTAGAAATTTGGGAGGGGCAAAAAGGGTAAAAAATGCAATTGGGGCTTCACTGTAGTTTGATGGTACACAATGCAAACAAAAAGTGACAAATTCTATAATGAGGAACAAAATTATACCTCACACTGGATTATCTAAAATGAAGGAAGAGCTTGCTGCAATACTCCAAAAGGGCAGTAGATGGCATGCATGAGTTGTCCACAGTGAGAAAAAAAAATCTTTGTTTCTAATGTGTTCCAGGCTTATATTTGAGTAAATAGTCATGTGTGTGTTTTTTTGTTTTGTTTTTTACTATAAATGAAGGATTGCGCCTTTTGCCCTCACTCATTGGTCTTAGAGACTGTGGCTCAGTCCAAATTAAATACAGGCCTATTGAACTGCATCGAGGTTTACCAATGGATGCCAGTATTGCTGGGTTTAGTTACCTAAATAGTGAAATATCCTCAATGTTTATCATTTCAAATGCACAATATCTTTTGTCTCATCTATTGAACTTTTTAAAGATTAAGATGTAAGCCTATAACCTTCTTTGTATAAATGTTTAAACTACAGCCACACAACTTTTACTAATCTGAGGCCTGATACCAGACCTGCAACTCGGCCTTTATTCAGATCGCACACTTTTTTGTGCCACTTAAATATAATTTATCTCTGCTAAACCATTGACTTCAAAATTCCTTTAACTTAGTTCAGGCTTCTTTTCACCTTACATTGGAAGAGAAGGAAGTGAGATGTCATCGACCAGTATTGTTAATACAGGCATTTATTATTCTTTGTCCATCTAAATGTAGTAATGAGTTCATTTGGTCTTGAGTCATTTTGTCAGCAAACAGACAGTATGCTTTATGCAAAATAAAACGGAATTCTTCCATTTCTAACAATTTCCAAAATAAAAGCTGCTACCACATTGACAAATACATCCAAATAAACTGGATCTGTATTTCACAATATATTGAGGGTTTTTAAAATGCACTCTCTATTGTCTCAAATTTGCTAAATCTGAGGCAAACTCTTCAGAAAAAAATCTCATTTTGAAAACCTTGGCCAGAATGTGGGCCTCTGAGCTAGGAAACAACCCATTACAGGATGCATAAGAATGGAAACTAAGCTCTTCCACATTTTAGTCTTTTCCACTGTATAAAGCCTTCATCTCACAATAAGTATGGTTACTTTCAAACGGTGTCATAAACTATTTTCTGAATCTTTGTCCAAAAAGACAAATTTGTATTCTGGCCAATTTTTTCAGCAAACCAAACTTACAGGAGAACAGACATGACAATATAAACTGACATAGTACAGTTACAACAGAGATTTGAAATTATTTGATGGAATTCATACTTAGGTATAGCCTTATGGTATAGCCTGTGTGCATAGTAGAAATCAAGGCAGTGGTGCTCATCTTGAGGAAAGGGGAGGCTATTGTTTTATTTCTGTGAGAAAAATATCTTTCTGTTGAAATCAGACAAACTTGAACTATTCACCCCACTTTTTTCATTCAATGACAAAAATAGCTATTTTATATTCAAATATTATATCTTTACAATATGTTTACATGTACAGCATACTGTATGTATAAGTAACATGTGTGTATATATGTGTATGCACACTGTATGTTAGCATATTTGTGTGTATAAATACATACACACATGCACATAAATCTATACTTTTATGTCAGAAAAAAAGTTGGACAGAATATAAGTAGTTGCCGAACCAAATCAAATGGAATAATCTTAATAAAAAAGGACAGTAGACAACAAACTACTGTAAGGCTCAAAAAATCCATCTATTCGGCAGTGATGGCACATGTAAATGGAACAAAGGTAACACAAAATTCGACACTTAAAAATTGCAATGTTCAAAATAAACATAATATCAATAATAATTCACAGGAAAATAAAGGATTCATATTTAAAGACACTCTCCTTCTCGTGTCTCACTTTTTGTGCTTTCCTTCAGTAACTTCCTTAAAAAATATTCCAATGTAAAATCTCAAAAATAAACATCAAATATGTCATTCTGTGGTCATGAAGTAATTTGATTCTGGTGTTGTTTATCAAATACATGGTTTTAGAGTTACAGAAAATTGACGTGACAGGATTCAAACATGGCTTAGCAGTATAATTTGTGAATTATTAATGCACATTTTAACACACTTGCAGCGAAAACAAGAACTCTTCATAGAAAGTCTTCTAACCATATTAAAAGCTCCAATTACCTGTTACTATGCTGGTTTGTCTACCTAGCAACAACCAATCAATTTCACCTTCTCAAATGCAAGTACACGGGATATACAGACACATATCACCACCCACAACATTCATTTTAGTGCAAAGCAGAGGAATATTCAGGCATATCATGAGGTTACATGCATTCATTTCTTGTATGGGTTTCACCATGATGTTAATATTGAGATACCTTACTTTTTGTATGTATATTACATCTTGGCAGTAGGACTTGTAAGTAGGATAATAAGAGCGTAATGTTGCAGTCTATACTCTAAAACCAAGAATTTGTCAAAACACACACATACACACAAAGATTTCTCAAACAATTCTGTATCATGAAATTAAATGTTTTCAGGTTTACCAGGAAATAAACTGACAAGCAAAGACTTCAGCAAAGTCTACAATCCTGCAACTGGAAATCACTGCAGAGCCAAAATCCACTTGCAAGGTTACAGCAATCTGTAATAGACCACAGAATCACAAAGGCCACCTCTTAAAAGGCAAAGGGAGATCTTTCAGGCCCCTTAAATACTCTTCTCTCCCAACATGTCATAACATGTCAACGGCATGAAAACAATCAGCAATAAGTCTCTCTTGAAGTAACAATAAAGAAACACCTAACCATCTGTTATGCCTCTTTTTTCAGTCAAGTTTAACACTATCATTGGATACACAACAACAAAAAACAGTACTATACAACAAGGAAGAACCATACACAAAATCACTGAGACCTGTGGACAACACAATGTTTCAGCCTGATACTGAGGGATATTGATAATTTATTTTTTCAAATATTTTTATTAATATATGCACTTTTGCTATTCATTCTTGACTCCAGGTCCACTCTAGCTTTTGTCCTATTCCTTGGGCATGCTAACTTCATCTGCAAAAACAGACCAGATGACTATCCAGAATGCCCAGAGATGAAGAGAAAACAATCTCTTCTATGACCTGTCATTGCATTAGCAGAGTCCTACTATTTAGTTAGTAAGTTATTGTGGAATGCGGACTCCACCCTCTTGGTTTATTTTTTTGTTTCATTTTGTGTTTGCTAATTGGTCAGTTTTGGAGTGAAAAGCTCCATGGATCCTCTGTGTGCAGGTCCATGCTGGGGCAGGAGTGGTTCTGGGGTGGCCGGAGCTCAGTCAAGTTCCCAGGGGCTGTCAGGGGCCGTTGGGCTCTCAGATGTGGAGGACTTCAAAGAGAAGCAGAGACAAAGACAGGAGATAGGAGAAACAGATGGAGATGCGGCTGATAGAGAATGCAAGGAAAGACAGAAAAAAGGCAGAAAAAAATTGTTCCCATAATTCCAAGTTCCAGCTTTTGACAAATCAAGAGATGCACAGAGAGATGGTTGAGGTGAGCCTCAAAACAATCTAACACAATCACAAGTCCCCTTCTCCTTATTCCTCAAAATACACATTCGGCTTACAGGCATTGAGCAGCAATAGGGCAGCGATGGAGATAATGAAGACATAAGAAAACACAAAATGGCAACAAGAGCAGTATATGTGTATATATGCAAGTGAGCATCAGTCATCTCACATGCAAGTGGCTTTATATGACGTACATAGAGAAGTGTATGTCTCTCTCTCCATCTGTGTGTGTGTGGGCACCTACAACTTGTGAAGATGGGAGGCCATGAATTTTGTCACAGAAAAGCATTTGAATTAAATCTGAATTGAAAAAGGACTTAACATTACACTGGCAACCTAGATGTCATCCTAGGCATACCAAGTGATGAGATATTTGACTTCAAAAAAGTCAGGCTCTAATAATTGGGTTTTAACAATTAACCCATTGGATTAAAATTTAACTGAGTGCAGCACATCCTCCTATAAGCCACTGCGGCTAAAAGGATGTATGCTGAAGCATAATGAACTTGTCTGGCATGTGGAGAAGGTAGGCTGGACATCAATCAGAGTGCTAGGAGTGAGGGAGAGTTTAGGGAGTCAGATGACTGATCGCTACTGCTGGTCCACTGGTTAGCGCTGGCCCCGCAGGCTCCCTCTGGGTAGGTGAACACAAATGAAGATGTGTATGAGGGGTTGTAGCAGCCGGCGTCAGGGTTGTTACCACCACCACCACCAGCGGCAGCAACAGGGCATGGGCTGCCCTGTGCCAGCTCAACTTGCCCATAGAAAGAACTAGAAAAAGCTACCTCCTGCATCATCCCCGGCTGTGGCTGACCTGCAGCAGGCTGCGTCTGCGTGGATGTCTGGTGGTGTGACGAGTAGGCAGGGGGCAGGTAGAAAGTGTCCTCCTTCACAGTGAGGCCCACCACAGAAACGGCTGTCGTCAGTGGCGGGTGGGTGGGAGCCTGCTGGAGAGGCACCGTGGGCTGGTCCTGGTACGGAATCTTGCAGGTAGGCTGGTGGGCCACCAAAACAAACTCCAGACGTTCCTTCTCCTTTTGAAGCTCCGATATTTCTGCCTCTAGCTCAGCTTTCTCCTCCTCCAAGATGTCTGTCTCCTGAGGATATTGCAAATGCAGTGGTATAAATAATATCAGAACTATGGTACAGCCATCACTCAAGTTTTTTTTTATTTTCATTATAAAACAGGGAACAGCATTCTAACAATCTGGACCTCATAATAGCTTTGTGTAGTTGCTGACTTATGAATTACAGTACTGCTCAATTAAAAATACAGTTATAATTGCAATCGTAATATTAAGAAGTCCTGTGAATGTGTTAGCTATTGAACCAAAACATCAGCATGATAATGTGAAATCTAGAACAATTCATTTGATGAATATTCTGGTCGCTTGTTTGTGGTCATTTAGTAAGAATCATATTACTTACAGACTGCAACCTGTCTGTAAGCTCGCGCCGTCGATTGCGGCACTTAGCAGCAGCAAGTTTGTTGCGTTCCCTTCGCACTCTTCTTTTCTCCTCCTCCTCTGGTGTCAACTGAAAGAAAGGAATTTGACATCACTCATTATGCCCCCTTCCTCAGCTAAATGCATACATGAACCATCTTACAACATTCTAAATTAAATATCATTTAGATCTTTAGGCCTCTGTAGGCTTTCATTACATTGTGAAGACTATAACTTGGAGTGATCCATAAACACTAAGTCAGACGTACACTCTCCTCCCGTGTGCGCCGGCTTCGAGCCCGAGATGGACGAACTGGACCAGCAGTGTCAGAACTCGGAGGAGTAAATCCAGACCCAGAAGAGAAGCTTGGCCCCGGTAGGTCATAAGGGTCCAAGGCCCCTGGCTGGGTCATAGTGGATGCTCCTGCGTCACTTTGGCCAGGGGCAACTGAGGACACAAGTGTGGGTTGCACCATCCACTGCAGATCTTGACTGGTGGTGATTGCGGTCACCGTAGGCACAAACGAACCTGGCATTTCCACCTCTGCTCCACTGTTAGCTGTCCCACTGCCAGCCCCAACACCACTAGCAGTTGATACACACTCCTGAGAGGCACAGAAACAAGCAGAGGGTCATGAGAGATTAACTTAAACAGTAGTAAGGTGTGTAGCAGGAAAATTAACTAGTGTATTGGTATCATTTCAATTCTTTCTGAACGTAAATGGGCCACAACTCTGATTTATTGCACAAAATGAAAACCACATTCTATTATATTCACTGTTCCAGTTAATCTAACCAAACACCATCTATTCACCTCAAGGAGCGGTGTCTTGTCATATTTATTAGTTTTTAATGTTTTAGATGCAGGCTAGTATGCAGATGCGTAACTTTTTATCTTTAGTGCATTACCTAACTAAATGTATGCTGCTGCTATCAGCTAAATAAAGATAACAATTTATTGGGAACTGAGAGAAATAGATGCTAAATCGTCAACATTAAAGCCCTGTGGGCATATTCGCTGGACCACTAGCCTTACTACTACACAATACGCACGACGCCTTCTAAACATGTCCCTGCTTTATTTAGCATCATAGGCGATGCCAGCGTCAGTTTTTAAATTAATATTCATGTAACTCCGTGTCAAGTTTAGTGACGTGCCGCTTTAACCAAGACATCTTAGCCAATCGCTGCTGTGGAGTAGTTCCTCTTTACTGCCTTTCTACTCCTCCCATTGTCACACCCACGGTGTTCCCCTTAGCAACCCGACGTAACACTCCAAAATAGAACGCATTTACGTCATAGCGCAGCCTGAGAAACGCTAGCGAGGACAGCGAGGGTGGTGTACGTACACTACACCGGAGTTCCAAAGTCTAGTCATCTTGATCCATGTGTTTAAAAGCTATGAAGTTGCAAAGCGCTGCTCTAAACTGATATAAATTGACGTGATAGCGTTTGTGGAAAGTATTCTCTAAATTTTTACAAACAACATTTTGGCAACCGATCCTCTTCCTAAAAAACGTATTAATGATGCTAAGCCTAATGCTGTTCTCCCCTTTACGCAATTCCCTCACGTAGGCTATCAATGCTCAATACTTTGTCATAAAGTGTAAGCCTAGCTTCTCCATCGGTTGCAAGCATGGGAAACATACAGCGAAGCTAGTAAGGAAGTGTAAACTTAAACAACAAAATCATGGTTCACATCTCAACCGTTGCCAGGTTGGTTGATAACAGGTATAACGTCATATGCATATCAGACAAAAAAAAAAACTCACTTGAGGAGGAGCGCTAGTGGTCGGCGGGCTCCCGAAGGAGTCCACGGATGACAGGTACTGAGACTCAAGAGAGGGAGAGGAGCTTTCGCGGGAGCCGGTATCGAGGTCTCCGGGGAACCCTTGGAACATTTCCCCGGCGGAGCCGAGATACACCGGGACACCTAGCCTATGATTATAGGCGAAAATGTGATGTCACCTGCCACAACGAAATCCCAATTATAAACAAAACGAGAGAGAACTTCTAACATGCATTATCGTTGATGTGTAGTCGCGAAAACCATACGCATTGGTTTTAACCCTGTAGAGTGTTTGGTTTTCGCAACAGTCACATTACCTCTTTGACGCGGATCATAACTTACCTTGATAAGTTTTCCTCAAGTTCTTCGTCAAGATATCTTGGTCTTAATTCCGTAAAGTTGCAACCAAAAAGGCAATCCACTTTTCTTGCGGAATCAGTATCGCTCAAGATTCCAGATCCGTCGCAACAATGTCCCTTCGCGTGAAGATGAGACATCCGTTTCAATATCCACTGTATTTCTTCTCTGAATCTCTCTTAAAACTCCATAATATTCCGCGAGTTGTGTCTGCAAGCATATAATTTCCAACGTGTTGTCGCGGCCGAACTATGAATGAATGTGTGTGAGAGCTGGAGTAGGCCTATTGTAATGTAGTATCCCCAAGTCCCACCCTCGGGGTTCCGATGACGTACATAACCAAATATGGTAGTCTAGCTTTGTTTTGTTTTCTGTATCCTAGGTAATGACGTTTAGGGAATCCCTCTCCGACAGAGTACTCGCTGGCAGAAATAGCAACGTTTCTACCACGGCAATATATATGACTATTATATATATATTGTTTTAGGCAATATTAATAAATAATCTGACTTATTCTTATCTTAACGTCCAAAAATACAGTCTGTATGTAGCCTGCATCACCAGCTCAGTCCATTATGGCCTGCATCACCAGCTCAGTTTAATGCAGGCTCCCATTCTCCATGGCTAAATATTAGGTTATTCCACAAATCATTATACAAATACAAAATTAACGAACAAACAAAAAACAAAGTATTATAAATGTACCTGTCGAAACTGATCCCTCGTGCACTTAAGTAATCAATATAAAAATCCCCAATAAGTTTAATCATTCGTTGTAATTCCTGTTGAACGGTGAGAATGTAGGACATCCCTATTGACAGTGTAAGCTATGTGGGAAACATGCTGGACTAGGCTTGGAGAGGAGGGCATTCTCGAAAATCAGGAACTCCCACTGTAAATTTCCAAACGAGGATTCTCCCAGGTCACTCAACGAGGATCTCCCTTGTCCGAAGTAGCACAGATCTGCTGAGAAGTCCATAGGCTAAATGGATTGGAAATATCCATCTACCATGGATTGGATATCAGGTTACAGGTATGTTCATTTGAAAACATGATAGATAGATAAATAGATATTATTCTGACAATTACAAAACATTTCTTCAGCTGGACACATTGTGGGCTGTCGTGACGAACACAAAGAAGCTGTCATTGGAAGCATCATCAGCTATTATAATGATTCATGCGATACATTTTCGCGGGATTTGAACAGAATCTGTAAAGTGGGAGTTTGCACGGGGGCTAATGAGAGACGAACGACGACAAAATCTGGAGACATAAACCTTGGTTAATATGATGAAATGTCTGAGGACATGTTAAAGTTTGCGCGTGAAGAACGAATAAATTACTCAGCACTACGACGTCAGCAATGATGGGCTTTCTGATCAGTATCAGATGAGTAACATCGCCAAGGTTTTTGATTTTTCTCTAATTTAAAACTACAGTGTTAAACCTTTGTAAATATACGCAATACGCAAATACACGAGTTTAAATTAATGATTTTATGCCACGTAGTTAAATTAGGCTAATCTAAACTTTATGCTAATTAACGTTAACGTGCTAACAATGTACACTAACTTACTAAAGATAGAAAACGGTGCTACAAACACTCCCTCTGTTTTGACAGCAGTATATCGCTGGTAGATTCATATGTGTGAACTATTCAACTTTTTACATTAGGTAAAACAAAGGGCAAAACATGCGGTTGTATCCCCGTAAAAGGTACCAAGCCATGCTTTGCATGTATGGTTCTTCCATTCTGCATATGTGTACGGCTTTCCGTCGCCTTGGAAACGCCGTTCCAGCACGTCTGACGAAAGACGTTCAGATTTTGGTCTTTTTTTGTGTTTTGTCGCCTAGCAACCGGTTTCCGTGGTAACTGCAATGGGAGGAGACACTTGCAGGTTGACTGTGAACCGAGGCCTACTTTGTTGTTGGCTACTTGCTTTAGTGTTTGATACGGTAAGAGCATATCCGCTGAAGATCAAAGTTGACTGCAGGCGTCTTCTGCAGCAGGTCTGACATACTGTGATATCTGTCCGTTGACCAAAGTGCATTTTGTGCAGGTGTTTTGAACAGGGTCCCAATGCAATCCTGAGAGTGTATTTCCCACATTTGATTGTTGTAACTTGCCTGCGTAAAACGTTACATAACATTTGAAACGTTAACGTTAGCTAGCACGCTTAAATGTGAGTATTTGAATATGTAAGTAAGAACATACAAGTTTACGAGTATTGCTGTTAACTCACACCAGCTGCGTGAGTTGCCTCAGTATGATATAATAAATATCGGTAATGTTAGCATTTCTGCTAATCTGTGCTACACCAGTCCGCCAGTCTCGCAGTGACGCTAACATTAGCTTCTGCTGGTATGTGAGATGGAAGAGGTATGTTGTATTTGGACATTTGTTTGCAATACAACGTTATAGATACAGCTGTTATTGTCAAGATGACATTAGGTTAGTTATCCATTTTGTTACTAAAGTCACCTTGCCCTAAATAGAGAAACCGAAAAGTCGACGTGTCAGGTAAAGTTAATCCGTGTTGTTCAAAAGTCCTTTCTAGGTAATGTTAAGTGGTAGTTCTCAGAAAATACATTTACAACCAAACATCTTACCCAGTCATTCATTTAGCGTACATGCACTTTCACAGTTCAAAAATGCAACGTTTCTCTATAAAATGCATTTTGCCATGTGTTATGTACGATAGCTGGCGTATGTTTTGGAGGAAACAATGTTGATGGTGCCTAGCAACCAATGGCCATGTTTTGTTATGCTGCTAACGTTAGCTTCCAATGCAAATGTAATTTTGCTAATCTAAATATCCTTACATTTAATCCCTTTTTAGTTTTATGCAGACCTATAGTATATAGTTAATAGGGAATAGGTGGATCATCTACATCGTCATGTAACGTTAGAATGGGTTCGGATTTGGGATTTTGTCTGGGTTGGGGTATGTAAGGGGGGTATGGTGGCCAGAACTCTGAGATGAAAATCGGGGACATTTTCCTGAGTTTTCCTTGGGAATTGGGGACATTCCTATTTCTACACTCAATATCATTAAAATAAGTAATGTATTGGCTTCAAAAATCGGACACAACGTGGGTTTTCTTGTATGTTATCGGGAACGTCTGGTCACCCTGTTTGAAAACAGGTTGGATGTAGTGAAGGGAGGAGGTACTAGAGAATGGTTGAGCAGTTTCACTATGCTACCGTATTATGGTATGAAAAGAGCATTTGGAAAATAATCATAGCTTTTTTTAGGTTAAGATCTCTGTTTACTACTTGAAATGAGTGCAATGGTAGGAGCACAGCCTAGTATTTTTCCCCAGTAGGTGGGTGGTATGCACAGTGTGCAGGCTTAGCCCCAATGAAAAAGGAGTTGCAAGAATAAAGGCACATCACTACAGTTAAGTTAGGCAGTTAGTGATATAGGTAAGCCATTTAAGTCTGATTCTCACAGCTAAAATGTTCTGACACTGTTCATGTATCCAAAACTTTTTTTTTTTTTTGGGGGGGGAGGCATGCTCAGACAAACCTGACCTGTGCCATGTGGACACTGACAGACACACACAAGTCACTTGAGAGCAATAAGTCCCTTTTGCTATATTGTTTTTAATTGTCTGAACTCTAAGAGGGCAGAAATAAGTCAATTCAGATATCTCAGTCTCAGATATCTCAGTCATTGTTAGGGTCAATGGAAATAACAAGTTACAATTTAACAAATGACAAGTTATCAGAGGATTTCACCCTTTGCCATGGGAGATGTTGAAAAATCTTGAACTTGGATTAAGTTGCCACTCAGTCCAGTTCTTGGTCAGTCCTTGGGACTTCCAGTCCAAGTCACCGCTTCTAGTGTCAAACAGCATGTTTATCAGATTAGATCAGGTGGTGTGATTGTCATGAAAAGAGCTCGTTTGAGCAGACAGCATGTCAAATGTAGAGTAGACAAGGACTTCACCCCATCATGGTCTATACTGTGCATTGTGTCATTTTAATTTTTACCTAAGCAGATGTAAACTTGACTTTTTTTGTCTTTGGCAGCAGATGGCATCCAGCCAAGAGCACTGCACTGCACTCTAAGAGATTTATGTCCTCTGTTGCTTAGTGCTAACCACCGCAAGCCACCAATCACCATCAAAATTTGAGGGGTAACCAACTCCTAAACTCCAGAGGAATACTTGGTGGGAATGCTATAACTCGTAAGAGCAGCTGAGCAAGTTTGATAGTCACCATAATATTTTTGATGAGGCTGAGTTGTACCAAAGATCATTGAATACTGACCAAGACAGAACAACATAATATGTTACAATGGGAGCAATGTGATTAGTTCCGGTCTGCATAAGTGGGAGTGTCGCATAATGCCACAATAAAAATGTTTCAGAAACTCAGATCACCCAGACAAACTACCAGGATACCCCTTTTGAAGCTGAGGCTCATTCACATTAATTAAAAGAGACAGAAGTACAGCGTCAGTGAATCTTGTGAATGTGGTTCCCACAAAATCTGTCATCCATATTGCTGAATGAGAGACAGTTGTGGCTTCATAGATCCAAATTCCTCAGCTTTTAAGTGAGATTCACCTTTTTATATTTAAAATGTGCCTCCTATAAGAGGATTGGATTGGGCTTCACTCCTACCCTGGCTAACATCAACTTCATCAGGGTAACTATTGCTCGTCACAGGTTAGTGAATAAATGTGAGAATTCACTCTGAATCAGAAATATATCTTTTCTTACTTTAATCAAAAAAGAGACAATGCAGCATTTATTGCAAATTCAGAATGAACTTTTACAACAGTTTTTTTTTCATTGGAAATGTGTTAAAAGATGAATAAATGATGAATCAAATCTCCCTGTCCTAGTCCTTTTTAATGTCTATTGAATTATGTATGTGAGTGGGAGAGAAAAAAAGATTGTCATGCAGAATCATCAGCTTGGATGTTGATCACATAACCTCTGTGATAAGAGTTGTTAACCAGAAAACATTTTCTTACTTGAAAAATTCCTTTTGATCTGCAGAATGTCTTCATGTCGAACCACAAACTGAAATACTAAAAGGCCTTAAGTGTGAATGTAATAGTTGATGATGTCAGCCTGGCCATCATGAAGGAGGCCTGCCTGGCATTCATTACCTGACCACATTGGCTGGGCACAAAGAATATGTCAGAGCTTTTTTTTTTTCTTGGACAAGTTAAGATAGGGTAGCCAATGTCCGCTCAATATCACATTCCAAATCGCCAAATTCGGAATGTGATATTCGAATCGACTTTACACAGAGGCTATACGTATCTGCTGAGCAAAGCTATTTTCTACCGCTTGGGTATGTCTAGATTCTAGGCCATCTTACACATTTTTCCTAGACTGAAAACCAAAAATATTATTTATGGGTAACAGTAACACCTTGAGGTCTTTTTTGTATGCTTTATGCTTGATTTGCTTGATGTTTAATTACCATTTGATTATAATTTCTGAGTGAACAAACTGACATTTCAGAAAATGTTAGCAAATGTAACTCGGTGTTTACTGAAGTTCGATTTTGTCAGAATCAGATAGAAGTTGAGGCCCAAATTTCCTGTCATATCAGCATGTAATAATGCAGTGATAGAGAAATTAAAATTCTCTCTGGTTTTGACAGCATGTCTAACACATTAGGCCAACTTATGTGGGTCAGTCTGAGTCAAGGTTTGGAATTTCAGTTCCTTAGTTTTTTTTTGGTCACTGGGTGAAAGAATCTGGATATCTCTTGAAGTGTTATGTGTTCTGATTGCCGTGGAGATAGTCTGTGGATTACACCCTCCTTTTCTGCATAGATTCTGGCGCCTCATAGTGATATGTTTTCTGGTGGGTGGGCACTTTAAATTTGGATTGTGTGAATGTGGATTGTGGAAACTCAATCCAATAGCGTAAAGATTGGAAGCTCTCTGCTTTTCACCTCATTCACCAGAAAGAAATGATGAACACATACAATATTTAATCTTCATTATACCCCATTTAGAGTTTATATTTTTTCAAGGGATTCCTAGAGCCAACTGAAAGAAACCTTTGAATCAATGATGATAAAACAGATAGGAAATCCATGTCACAGCATCTTGATTTGATTATCCCTACATTAATGTGCATCAATTCTAATGACTTAATTTTGTCTCACAGCTTGCATCAACTCATCACTGCTTCATATCATCCATCCATCAGCCAGCTCTACATCTGTTTAGTCCTTATGGCTCCATGATTTCCACAGCCCCCTACTCCTGAGACACATACACCTACATACAACTCACTGATGCTATTTCTGTTACCACCCCCAATTTACAGCAGCAGACTGCATCATTGCATGTCAAAAGTAGCCCACTATTGGGACCAAGACGTGCGTAGTTTGTATGAGGAAAGAGAAATATGGCTTCTGTCTGGGGGGTATTAAGTCCTACATCTCATGATGAAGTACAACAGGCTAATTAGAGGTGTATGTATGTAATGTATGCCAACATTCATAGTCATTGTCATTTAAATACACTTTCCCTATCTTTATCAGAGGCCTCTCAGTAAATCCAACAAAGTAGGTTGTAGGTTTTAAGTCCTGAAGCTTAGCTGCTGGTGACGGTATAGGCCTAAATGTCCTCTAATGTTTTGTTTAAATAAATAAACAAAACAAAACCTAATCTGTATGAGAATTTAGATGTGAAGGTCATGTTTATTGATAGAATACCATTTGATTGGCATATTTAATTAATTAATTCATTCATTCATTAATTCATTCATTTGGCATGTCCTAACTTAGATATGTTGTTTAGGGACAGTGCTCCTGGAGCAAGTTAAGTGTCTTACCCCACAGAAAATTTCATATACATTAAAATATAAAGAAGAGTAAATCTATAAACACACACACATAAACAAAAATGTAAATGTATCCCCTTATACAGGCTATGTATTAGTTTTGTACACGTTACTGAATTTTCCATCTGGGAATGGCTTTATGATTTATTTCTAATGAAGTGTGTGTGTGTGTGTGTGAGAGAGAGTGCATGTCTTACCATTACCTGCCCTTAGAAAAGTAAAAAGTAAAAAAAAAAGTGTGTGTGTGTGTGTGTGGGGGGTATGATTAAAACCATATTTCATCATGCTGAATATTTAAGTTGCTGCACAGATGTCAGAGATAGATAATTGCCAGTTCATACCAGGATCTTTGGTGGGTACGTGTATAAAAGGAGCTGAAGGGGAAATGATTGAGAACACACTGTTACTGGAGAGGAAGAGGGAGGGTAGGGGGGGAGTAGATGGAGAGAGGGAGGGAGAGAACGAGCCTAGCGGAGGAGGAGGAGTGAGAGTGTGCGTGCTGACGCTGTGCGTGGCGTCAGTGTGTTAAGAATAGAGACGCTGCGTGCAGTGCTGCTGACACATCACCCCTAGTCACTCTCACACCCTCCGCAGTGTGGCCTGCAATCTCCCCCCCCCCGCCCCCCCCAACTCCCCATGCATGTGTATTTGTGTGAGGGAGGGGGTGTCTGGACAGATGAAGGTGTCAGTAGTATTACACTGATCATCTGCTTTTATATTTAGCTCACCTAATAATGGCGCACATAGAGAAGCTCAGATAGAATCTCTTTGATGTGTGAGTGTGGAAGCACTAATGTAATGTTGCTCTTTAAATCTTGTGCTGTTCAAAGGAGAAGGCTTGTGTAAGCACTAGGGATGCAACAATAATCAGCTAATCGAAACATCAAGATAATAAAGGATAATTCGGTCATTTTTATTTTTAACTACTATACGGTTATAATCACAAAAATAGTCCCCTGTCCAACTGAATACCCTGTTTTCTCGCAACACTACACTGGACGTGCTGGCCATTAATGGATTTACATTACAAGCTTGGTAAAATTTAAAATTATGTCTGTTTTTTAATCGATTCAAATCAATGCAAATACATCCTACCGTAACAATGGTTACAATACATTAATGTTTTTCATAATCATATAGAATGATTTATAATATAGAGTGGATATAAAACATTTTGTATAAAAGAATGGTCCAAAATATTTGCAGCTAGAATTCAGGAACGTATCAGTGGCTGTAAGAAGCATCTACAGGCAGTTATCTCAGCTCAACTCAGTAATATAGTGTTTATACCATGGGGATATGCAGACTGTTATTGAGATGAGACATATTGTTTTTGTCGATTCAATAAATGTTATTTCACACTTGAATAGGCTTTCCACAAAGCATTCCATATCAGAATGAAGTTGCTCCCTTAAAAGCTGAGCAAATTAGAAATTGTACTAATGCTTATTATTTTTTTAATCAGGGATGTGCAGACTTTTTATATCCACTGTAGGGAAAAAAATAGACGTTATAAATAGACTGAGTAAATGACAGAATTTCTGTGTGAATGAACACTGATATATAAATAGCTTACTAATATTCCATGTAAAATTGAAGAAAAACTAGAATACTATATCGCCTTTCTTTGTAGCTCATCTCCGGCATCTTTGTGGCATCTTTGAATTTGACCCAGTTAATGGTGCCTTACTATAATTGGCCAAGAGGAGGCAGGCTGAGCTCTTTTAACTTATGTAAGTGAATGGGAAGATCATAGACACAATCACAAGCAGGCGGAACAGAGACTACCATGTGCCTGCACAGCATGCTCCTGGAACTGAAGCACTATGGATGCGCCATTATTTTTTACTTAAAATAGGTTTACAAATAAGCAATCATAAAGGGTAAACAACGTAAGGTCTGATATGTATGTATTAAAGGACCGTGGGACCTGTAGGAGGGATTTTACCATGTAAACAATAAACAATGCCATACAAAGAACTTTATGTTATGTTTAAATTTCCATCCCAAATTCAAGAGATTAGTGCATGAAAAATGTTGGAATGAATGTTATTGAGAGTTGTTTGTGGGCTGCAGCCTTGCAATGTGGTGCTCAGGTACAGCCTGTTCTTTTTGAAAACACAGGAGGACAGAATCAGATCCCAGTTCTACCTTGGCAAATCAAATCAGAACATGAAATCACATCTGAAAAACTTTACTCCTATCCCTCTGTAACCTTTTCCAGACTATGCAGATAGAGATGGAAATATGGAATATTAGCATGTGGATGGAAATTTGTGCCATTGTAGATGGTATGTGTGCAGATTTGTAGAATTTCCCCAATTCCTTGAAGGAGTTCAGGGCAGTAAAGTACAATTTAGGGTTATATAGCCTGTATGTAGTGACTCTTAATGGTAATGGTAAAGGTAATGTCATATACTGTGGACATTGTCATTTGGGTCTTATCTAGTCCAGCGGGGTGGACAGTTTTCAAATTTATAATAGTCACTTGCTTTCACATTGGGATTATGTGCTGTGTATTTTCGCTAGGCTTTCTCTCCAACAGCTGACTGATATAGCAGCTCTGCATTTCACTCTGACCAGGCTGTGTTCTCCATGCCAGAGGCAGAATGGTCTGGGGATACAGCTATCTACCTCAGGCAACAGAAGCATGTTGAGGAGAGCTGGGAAGATGCTTTGCCTTGTGAAAGCCTCTGCCAAAGCTGTCCTCTCTCTCCTGCGAATTCCACCATGCCAGCTGTCTTGTTACCAAACTGCCTCATTCTCACACGCCACAATTAGCCTCAGTTTCCCTCCACTGAACTCCCCTCCTTGTGCGTCGTACTGCCACCCCCTCTCTCTCTTTGCCCCTTTCTCATCACCACCTCCACCTCCTCTGTCACCTCAGCTGTCTCCTACTTCACCATCCCCTCCGGCCTCCCCCACGCCTGCTGATCCACATGCCCATCTGGCTTCCTCTCTCTGGCATATACATATGGTAGACAGCATGGCGCCTTCCCTGTGGGGCACTTACACTAGCTGACCACTGGCATGATGATATCCGTAAAGGTGGAAAAAACTAATCACTGATGGTATGACAAATATACATCAAAGTCATTTCTTAGAGGTAAATGTGCTTTTTTTTCCCTCAAACAGATTTGCTAATCACTGACCTCCAAACTAATTATGGTAGCGATATATGCCGCATATGACGGTGCTTTGTGTTTGAGACATGGGACCATCTTTTAAAAGATGACAGTGTCAAATTACATACAAAATTATGCTTTGTCCTGTCTGCCATAGCGTTTCTGAATGCAAATTCTTGGCAGTGACTGTTGAACTGTGTTGACTGAACTGTGTTGGACTGTCTGTCTGTTTTCTGTGTTCATGCTGTTGACTGTCCAAACTTCTGGTTTTATGTGGCTATGTGTAGCAGGTGATGAAATATGTGTGTATATCTTCTTGTGAGGTGTACTCACTGCAGTAACACATTTCCAGTATGGACAATAAAGTCTATCTATCTATTTATTTATCTATCTATCCATCTATCTATTATACTGCATAGCAGTCAGTGTCAAATCTGATAAAAGCTGTCTGCAGCATTTTTAGCATTTTTGATATTAACCACAAGAGGGAGCAAAGAACCTTTGGTGTAGACGCATTAAGGGGTCTGTTGAAAGACATAAATCTGATCTCTGCTCTTTTTGGTCTTTTAAACATTGAAAGGTTGTGTTGTTGACAGTAAAGCATGTTCCTTTTAAACTTCTAAAACATGGGTCAAGAACACAGAGGTTTCCACAATGTCATCCTCGCTGCCGATACTGTTGAGCAAGACCTGTGCTCAGCATCATCTGTACTTTCTAATCATTCATTCTAAGATAGGCTTCTCACTAATCAAGACACTTGTCTTGTCACTTGTAAACTGCCTGAAAAGAGCATCTAACATACTTGTCATGTTTCTACTACCTTTTTTTAAGGAAAAAACAAAACAAGACAAAGATGACTTATTTTCTGAAGGGCACAAGATAAGAAACATAGTCCTAACAAAAAAGTTGTTAGATTATTCATTGAATGTACAGTAAGTCATTGGTAGAGATTTAGGCAGTCTGATGTGATTTATTAGTTTAGTCATCATTAATATATTGGAGTGCTAATATTTCTCCTGACTTTTGCTGACTACAGACCTGTGTGTGAGTTAAATGAGTCACTTAACAAGAAAGTTAGAGAAATAAAACAAATGTAACAAAAGGTTTAAACTAAAACTCCAATGAACAATATAAACTGTTTTGAAAGCTGGCCTCAATATGAAAACATAATGTTTAATTGATTGAGATTAAATCAGAACTGATCATCACTGATGCACCTGTGAATGCTATGCAACTATGCTGTGGCCACTAAGAGTGACTTAACCGCAAAGCAAATGTGAAGAAAAGATGCCACCTTCCCCTAGGCCTGAAACAATCTCTGTGCTTTGTAGCGTCTCCTGTCTTACAATAAAAAAGTAAGAATAAGTGCTTTATTAGATAACAAGATCAACTTAAACACTGGTTAACACCAGTGATAAGAACTTCTTAATTGGTTGATGAGCATGTCAATGGCCAGGTTGTCAAGGGGCGGAGCAACTGCTGTTGCTTTGTGTCAAAGGTGTAAAAGACCCAACAATGGTGTAGGAGCTCCTGGGAACACTCCCATGTCAGATATTTTTTGTGAGAACTGGTGGGGGATGGCAAGTTGTCTGTATTCTCACATTACAACATGTGATTCGGCCTCACACAGACACCAACTGACATGTCCCTGAATACACTGTGGCTGTAGTGTCTATCCCTGAGGGCTAATGTGTAAATCACCGCCATGGAAGGACAGGGGTGGTGGAATGTTGCCATACTGATTTTGCGAAATTGCTACAGAAAAGCCTCGTCCCCGTTCTCTGCATTCCAGTTGAAAGCTACAGAGCTAGCTTAGATAGCTGAGATAGCGATCACAAAGCATTTGCCTTTCATTAGAAGGGAAGGGTCAAAGGTGAAAGATACTCGTTATTGATACAAACAATGACGAGAAGTGTGAGAGTTTTTCCTCAAGACGTAGGAGTGTTTTGCTCTTTAAGCACCTGCTAAAAAAAAAAACAAAAAAAAAACAAAACATTTGAGTACATTTGAGTAAAGGGCTGGTTAGAGGGAGTGGTAACATAATCCAAGTCAATATGTTCTGAATTTATTTGAGTTTATATATACCTGTACTCATTTATATAGTGTCTTTGTTTTTTCTTTGAATTAATTAATTTTCTTGGCACTAAATACTACCATTCCAGCTACAGCTTCAGTCACAGGACTGAGACCCAATTTGCCTAATCTCCTCACGAGTCCCCCTTTTCTCTGGAAGTCTATTAGGTACCCAAAACTGCATAATCCAAACCTACATAAACCCCCCCCCCCCCCCCACACACACACACACACACAACCAGAAGTACTGGCCCAACCCTTTATAGTTTGCAAACACATCACTGAAACACTGCTGAATGAAGCTGCTCTAACATGGAAGTGTCTTGACAAGCAGGGGCAGGTCTCTGCACTGGTCAAAATAACATGTGAGCAAAGCACAGATTTTTTTCCTGCATTCTTTAATAGCCTAATTCTCACATGCATGGAAATTGTTACATAAAGGGTGAACTCGTATAATTCTTTAAACTTACAAATAAAAAACAATTTACAACCAAAAAGCTATTTGCCACTGTACAACTGGATTATCTTAAAAAAGAAAATATTTGCATTACACATTCCATACTAACTACTGAATTCAATAAGTACAGTATCAGTTAAAGTTCTAACTAACAAAATATACCCTTAGATACACTTGTTCCTGACTAAATAAAGTGAGCATTAGACTCTCTACCAATCACATACCAACACCATTCAAGTGCTTGTTAATGGCTCAACACCCTGTTTTCTAAGGGACATTTCAGATGCACTCATATCTGCTATACAGTCACTTACTATGAGGGAGAGGCCTTGGGCAAAAGTAGTACAGGGAGGACCGGTCTAAACACCACAGGTATGCTGGTAGGTAGTATAAGGTATTAAATGACTATAAGTGATCAAATCTGAATCACCATTTTGTTTGTACAAAACAAATGTAACTAAACACATCAAAGTCCCTGAGATTACTGCAGTTTGCCTTTTGACTATTCAAGAATACCTAACTGCAAAAAAAGGTTTACAGTAACAAGCAGAGAAACCACTTACTAGCAAAATGGAGAAGTCATAATTTTATGCATCACAAAAGTATGTGGGCACTAGAACAAAGCCTCTGAGGTCCATAGAGTTAATCCTCTAAATTGTAGAAAAAGTACTCCTAAAATAAACCACAACCCAAATATAGTAACAGTAAACATGTATAATATAAGGAATCCCTCAAACAACAGTAATAACCCTGACAAGAAAGTGCTAGGCTATTTTCACATTTTCCCCTGATAGTATTTAGCTTAGCAGGGAGAGAAAACCTCACCAGACATTCAAATAATATTCACATGAAATCTTTTTCAGTGCATTCTGTATTCCAGTGTGGTGACTGACTGAAGTCAGTCAACTTTACTGAGTGCTTTGACGTCCACTGTACAGCCCTTTACAAAAGCTTACCAAAGAGTGATAGTTTCTTGTAGTCAGAAACTACAACAACAGGCTTTGACAGTGACCATTTTTCTTCAGCTTATCTGCCAAACACGCAGACACTGGATATGACCATCACACTATCCCCGTGCGCCCAGAGAGCCGACGCAGTTACAATGACGGTGTGCACTGAACAAAGTCTTTTGAACTGAATGTTCTTTCAGGCAAGCACTTCAAGCTACACTCATGACCTCTGTGACTGGAACATCAGTGTCCTCCTCTTTGCAGTCCTCACCGATGTTTGGACTCGCCTGCTTCTGGGCCTGGGCCTGGGCCTCAGTCTGGGTATGGCTTGGTTCAGAGTCGGCCTTATTCCCCTCCTTCTTAACGCCGTCGCCGTTAAGCGTGTAGGCACCGGCACTGGCGTGGCTGAGGCCGTGGACCTTCCTCAGATGCTTCTCCAGGGTGGCGTAGACGGTGAAGGGCACGCCGCACAGCTGGCACTGGAAGGCGGGCTCGGTGCCACGGGTGCCGTGCGTCTTCATGTGGCGCGTGAGCTTGCTGCTCTGGGCGCAGGCGTAGCTGCAAAGGCTGCAGCGGTATGGCCGCTCGCCGGTGTGGCTCCGCCGATGCACCGTCAGGTTGCTGCTGTTCCGGAAGCACTTGCCACAAAAGTCGCACGCCTCCTCTTTCTTCCTCCTCCCGAGAGAACCTCCTCCTCCTCCTCCCCCCTCAGAGGTGGGTCTCCTTTGGTCATTCTCCGTTGGTGGCCAAGCTTGTATTGTTGTTATCGTTGTTGTTGTCACATCTGCGTCCCTCTCGCTCTCCCATTCGGACCGCTCGGTGCCCTTGGGTGTGCAGTTGCCGCTGGCGATGCCACTCTCGGCACTCCCACCGCTCTCTACAGACCCGTCGGAGGAGTTGCCCAGCGGGGAGGGCTGCTGGGTCTCCTCCTGGCCCTCCTCGTCCGCTTCCAGCTGGGGATGGAAATACTGCAGCTGGCTCCGGCTTGGAGCCATGGAGTGCGACGATAGGACAATCAGGCCCGGGCCGGCAGAGGGCTGAGGCGTCTCCTCATTCAGCCCTGCTTGCTCTATTTGGCCGCTCCTGCCACTGCCCTCGTCCTGCGGGCACGACGAGGCTTTGTCAGCTTTGCCACTGAGCGGGTTGCCGTGGCTCCTCACGTGCTGTGCCAGTTGGCCACTCTGAGAGAAGGAGCGGCTACACAGGCCACAGCGGTATGGACCCTTCCAGGAGACGGCGCACTGGTGCGCCACCAGGCTCTGCTGGGAGCGGAAGCCCTGACCGCAGCGCTCACAGGCCAGCGATTGGGGCGGTCGGGTGGTATGGGGAAAGGGGGATCCCACTGCAGGAGAGACAGAGGCCGGGAGCACACCGCCCGTTCCTCCACCCTCAGCAGCCCCGCCGCTTACCTCTGCTAACTCCCGCAAACGCTCTGAGAAGTTCAGGCTGGTGGATCCCGCGGAGGAAGCGAATGTGGCAGGGTGGCGTGGATGGGCAAATTGAACAGCACTGGCATCCTCATCTACCTGGTAGAGGTTTAAGGAGTGTGTGTGTTGCGCATGGTGAAGCAGGCTCCAGGCACTGGGGCACACAGCTTGACACACCTGACAGATAAAACTGGAGGGCTCCTCTGCCACTGAAACACAAAATTATAGAGACATGGAAAACACAAATTGAGATAAGTTCTTGTAAGTCTGAGAACAGAGGCAATAATGAGAAAACAATAACCAAAACCCTGTATTATATATAGAGATAACACTTCAAACTCTTGGGCATGATACTGTCCAGGTCATATGGACATAGAACATAGGATGTCATTTTTGTTAAGAAATAAGTTTACATAAGTCACACTATAGACTCAAACAAACAAACAAAAACAATAACATGGTACATAGAACAAACAGATAACATGATGCAAAGGTAGGTATATGATTTCTTCTTGATATTTAATAACTTTATGATCCAATTATTAATATCCATTCAATGAAAATGTAGTCATCTGTATATATGTACATAGGGTTGGTCGTCATGTTGTTCAACAGCTGTAAAATTATATATATAGCTGTTGAACAACATGACAACCAACCCTGATTGGTTGTGGGGTGCCTTAAAGTTGCTTTTACTCTTCTGTTCTCAGGTTCTGAAACATCCACTTCTACTCTTTTCACTATATAGGCCTACCTCAGTCTCTTCTCATATTAAATCCTCTATAGATTTTCCTAATTATTTTTCAGTGTATTGTCTCATGATGCTGGTGAAGGACTAGTTGAATTGACCTACACAATGTCAGCTAGGGGTAGTTGTTGGTTTGGAATACAGTTTTGCAGGTTCCCACACAGCAGTATTGCAGGAAAGAAGGATCTTCTCAGGCTTGGACTGTAATAATGTAGCAAATGTATGCAAGTGAGTGAGGCACGGGTGTGTGTGTGTCTGTGTGTGCACACACGCACGCACGCAAGGGATCACGAATACATGTATTTGTGTGTGCATGTACTTCTGTGTAACACTGCGTTTCAGTGTTTAGTTGGTCAATTTGACACAAACATCTAATGGAGGACAATACAAGTGTACACCAAATTACTTTTTCAGGTTTTCAGAGAAAACTAGTCAAGGCTGAAAAACACCATTCTTCTGTAAGTTATCCTTAAGTTAAAAAAATGTAAACATTGAAAACCTCCTTCTCCAAGCTAAATGATATTGAGTCTAAATGATATATGAGTCTGTTTGTAGATTACATTTTATGTAAAACAATGCAAAATTTAAAAACAATATCAGTGAGAAGACAACTGCCAGGTTTTTAGATTCCTCATGAGCCTTTCTACTTGATATGATAGGACACAATATTATTTACACCTGTCCATCTCTTTATAATGAGTTAATGCATGTATTGCAGTGTGAATTCATGTTTGTGTCAAGATTGTTGTTGTTTTTATTTACCACCATTTGTATTTACCCTTATGGCTGTGGTGATGATGACATGTATACTTTCACATCTTCACATTTAGAGCATTTAATTGAACAAAGTAATCTGAATAAAAGTGATTAACCCCCCCCCCACACACACACACACCTCTCATCTGTTTTAGGTCTCTGTCTATTGTAGCCCCATGGGCGGGGGGTATAGGGCCCTTTGTCATGAGGTGATGGACTGAAACACAATACCAGCAGTCCCTCTTTCTCAGGCTGGTTTTTGTGAGGACTCACATTTGGCATACTGAGCAAAAGCAGTACCTGCTAATTAAAACTCCAAATTGGCTGGATGCACTAATAAGCATCCTTCCCTTTCCCCACCAGAAGGAGGGGAGGGGTGGGAGACACAGACAGAGAGAGGGGGGAGAGAGAGAGAGAGAGTTACCAGCTCTGCAGGAGTCGAGGAGTGAAGAACTAAAAATGGTAAAAGAACATCTGAGAACAGATTCCCCTACGATTATAGGCCATGACACCATTCTGAAAAATGACCCAGTACATGCAAAGGTCTGCAGAGGCGTGCACCCACTTCTTCAGGCAAGGCTGCAATTGTACTCTGCTCTCTTTAAGAGAATTCAATATTGTTTAATACATATAGTCATTAATCCATCAAAAAAAGGGAAAATGTTTGTCTTGTCATAAAACCCCCTCTATGCAAATTAGACATGTGAAATAGAGAAACAACTTGCTTTAGGAGGCAAGGGGGGTTTGGACGGAAGGAAGCTGACTGTTTGGCCTGACCACTCAGCACCCCACAAAGGAAGTGCCAAAACACGGCAACACTCACGAGAACTACTCCTTCCTCGCACAAACACACATCAGGAACTACGTGCATACTATAGAACTGTGTGTTGATTCATGCACATGCCTCACACTTCTGGTCAGGGGGTAGGGGCCCCTTGGCCAATGTGGACAGGGGAAAGAGGAACCAGTTACAAATCAGGAGAGATATGTAGACCAGTCTGTGGCCTACAATCATGTCTCATCATGTAAGCTGCCAACTACGACAAGATAACTGCTGTCTGTGTGTTACAACAGCACAGCAAGAAAAAAAATAGAGAGATTTCTGAAAGCTCTATAGTGTACAGAATTTACACATTTCAACACAAATGCACACAAATATTTTTCTTTCATAATGTACACCCTAGATTTCCTCATCCCACATGTTTTTAGTGCATTTACCTGAAAATGACACAGGCTTGTGTGTGTGTGTGTGTGTGTATATTCTATTAGATGCCCCATGACAGAGCATAAATGAGATGAATCTATACAAACAATCCATGCTCTTTGCAAGTGAAGTGTGTGAAGACTAAGGGTGTAAGTGTGTGAGGACTAAGGGTGATCCAATGTCATGCGTTTCCATGGAGGGGCCAAGTGTGTACATGCTGTTGCCCAGCCTGCTGCTTCCCTTGTTTACATGTCCCTTTCACCTGAGACCCGAGTTGAGGAGGAGGAGGATGCTCAGGTGTGACTCTCTCTAACTGTCCCTGAGGCCAGTTTATGGAGCACAACCGGCTGCCCTCTCCATACAATTAGTGCACCTGTCTCTCAGTCACTGAGGACCTGCCGCCTTGGCAACCCACACTAATGAGCCTGACTGGAGGACGTTTGTTAAATGGGAGGGGGTCATTTGAGAAAAAAAGAGGAAATTATGACTTACACTCACCTATATAACGCTGTTCTGGCTCCTCAGGCCAAGAGGGCCAGTCCATGACCCTCCTGAGCTCCACGAACCCTCTTCCGACCTGGGCTTCATGGCCGCACCTTGACACGCTGGTGGTGGTGGGCGAACGAGGATTGTGGCTGTGGTGTCCAGCCTCATATCGGCCACAGCCACCTTGCTTGTGCTGGATGAAGTCCAAGATGTGTCCTAGGGGGAAAGCCTGCCCACACCGCCCACACGTGAGGACATCAGGGCTGAAGGTCTTAGGAAGGGAGGATCTACTGTCCAGTGAAGGGCACACTGGTGGCTCTGGGTTGTCTAAAACAAAAAGCAAATGATGAAGACAGAGAATGGGGCCATGAAGAAAGTAAAATACAGATCAAACTTTCTGTCAGTTCTTTTGCACTCTAGGCTCCCACAGATGTTATTCCCCCGCCACTCAAAACATGACAGCTCTTTCTCCCCAGGGTCACGATGACCCATATCAAAATGTCTCAGCACAACGCTCTGTCATATCGAACAGCACCTGACCACTTCCTCTGTCATGGTCATGACTGCGCTGCCAAGCAACATCAATATAACCAGTGCTTCAGTTCATACAGTCGTATGACAGCATATTCTCATAACTAAAGCAGCAAGTAACACATACATGCCTTTGTAAATATGATAGAGATTATTTGTCTGATTAAACTGCCTTCTGAACTAGAAGGTGGTATAGATGCCCTGTGGGCAGGATACCATTGCATGCAGTCATGGCCTGACCCACCTGCCTGAACTCGATCTGAAGACATGCTGCAGGTAGAGACAGTTCAGAGGAAAGCAGAAGTTCACGGATGGTTATTCAAAAATGTCACTTTTCCTGTTTGAATAGTGCTGGGTGTTTACGAAACCACAGGCGGCTCAGTTACATACAACACCGAAAGCTTGTGGTCAGGCTGTGCACGACTGGCCTTCTTAGTTCCATACTTTGTTAAACATTTCACAGCAAACCTATAATGTTAAGGAACAATTCAGCAGTACTTCAATTAGAGCACTGATGGGATATCATTAGAGCGACTAATCACTTTGATGGTTTACAAAGTCATGTTCTGAGAGACTTGTCAATTGGGTGTTGTTTAATTAATCACTACCAATTTAATTAGAAGCACACAATAGAAAGAGTGATACTCAAGAAAGAAGGATCATGAAGGATTGCAGTAAGGAAGTGCCACAGCAGACAGTTTCCCTCAGGTTTGAGAGAGAAAAGAGAGAAAGTAAACAACTGCCGCAGGACTGTGGTCATGAACGGTGACCTTGATTTTCAGATAAATTTCAAAGATAAATTGGATTAATCAATGCGCAAATGTCCACTAGAAAATACTCTGTGACATATAATTATGCTAACTTAAGAAGACTAATAAGAAGAAAGTGCATCTTAAGTCGACAGCCTCGTGTGCAGGTAACAGGTTCAGGAAGTCTGGTGGTAGCCTAACGTCCCATTGCCTACAGTGGGTGATACCTTATCAATTGTGTTGTTGATAAGATACAACTTCTTACGATACAACTACAAAGTCTCTGATGATATGTCTTAGCTTACCTTGAATTGCGCGTAGGTGCTGGGGTCTACTGCCAAGTTTGCGTCTAGACATGGTACAGAATTTCTCCTGGACAAATTTGCATCTGTGAGTATCAGTCAAGTAATTAATGGAGAGAAAGGTAAAGTTATGAAAAATACTGGCAGCTCATGTATGCTTCGGCGCAGTCTTCGACAGTATCCTAAGCTGCGTGTTGAAGTTATGAAGACAACCTTGGCTCCTGCGTAAAAAAAGGTAGAGGCAGCGTTTTTTCTTTTTTTTTGACAAGCACCGCCTGTCAAAGTTTCTCAACCCCGCCTCTTCGCACTCTTCCCCCATTGCCCAAAAAATGTGTAATTTCTTAAAACGGGTCAGATCTTACATTTTCATTTTCTTGAGGCAATGTTATTTTTTCCCAGATTGGTCTAAC
This sequence comes from Tenualosa thibaudeaui, assembly GCA_027481765.1. Classification (NCBI taxonomy): domain Eukaryota; kingdom Metazoa; phylum Chordata; class Actinopteri; order Clupeiformes; family Clupeidae; genus Tenualosa; species Tenualosa thibaudeaui. Next base: position 5,494,837 of record JAIFZK010000130.1, on the reverse strand, counting down.
ACGTTTCAACAGATTGCATTTTGAGGTGCACCACTTTCATGGGATTCTACACAGTCAATTTAATTCCAAGAATAAGTATTCAAATTTACCTAATTCTCCTAAAGATACGGTCACAGGGGCGGTAAACTAGGCCTCAAAGTCGTTGGAGGTGACTAATTCAAAAACAACTGACCTGCTACCGTTGAGGTTGACTAAGAAAAAAACTTCCCCTCCTAATGGAACGGTAACCAAGGCAAAACCACCGCTTATAGTGGTATCGTGCAGGAGGAAGAACATCCTATGCTGAAAAGACATTTTTCAACATGCATTCAGTTGTGCATTGAAAGATTAGATCCTGGCCAGCCTGAGTGTAAACTAAGTTAAAATTGATAACTATTCTCCCTTAGACAGGAAGAGCAATCCACTTCAGACAAAATCAAACCCGATTTTGAATTCAGAGGCTTATGGTACTCGGCATTGCGAGATAATTACGTTCTAAAGATTCTGAGAAATGCACACACGAATAAAACAATTGCCCAAAACACGTCTTTTAATTGTTTTAAACAGAACAGATTTCAAGAATATCCAAATATTCTAAACTCAACTGCTTTATGTAACTTTTCTTCTTTACAAGGGTGCTCCATGTACGTAACATTGCAGTCTGTCTGACCTTATAGGTGCTATAACGTTGGCTAAGTTGAACTAGAATGTGGGTTGGAGTGAACGTTAAGACTCTGCCTGTAGGATATGCTTGTAGCATAATTGATCAGTCGGCTGATTACGGAAATTCTTGCATCAGCGTTTAACTGCTTTCATACTAAGAATCCATAAAAGGAATCCCTCATTTTTGTCATTTAGTTGTAAAAACAGCAGTCCATCATGCTGTTTCATGAACTCCGTGGCGTTGGTCCTCATACTCACGATGCTGGCTTGCCATCTAGAGTTTGAATGATCTACTACACATATCTAAGAACTGACATTTTCCTCTGCCATCTTCATCCATCAGCAGTTGTTTCATACACTATATCGAACACAAATAAAATTCACTGGACCCATTTTGTTGGCTTACATTCTTTCAAAGATCTGTTATACATTCTCACTAATACATAACCATTAGCAGTTCTTAACATTTCTACATGCATGGAATTTAAAAGGCATCTGTAGTTTATGAGGACTTGGGCATCCACCAGCTCACAAGTTACAGCACAGTTGAATAAGAGACAAATTTGAAGCTATGAAGTATTTTATTTGCATTTTCCAGCAGATAAAACACATATACACTTCTCAAGGGCCTTGTGATTAGGCATTGATATTCTGACTGGATAGAATGGGGGGGGGGGGGGGGGACTAAGGTTAGTTGTAATGATAACTGACATCTGATCTCAAGAAATCTCTGAAGTCATTTCTGACAGTGACTAAATCTGTAAGGACGACGGAAGGGTTGAACAGGAGATTTTGAAATATATAGTGGTTGTTCATTTATGTAGTCTGTTACCTCCAGCAGAAGCCTATTGCTCCATTCTTTTAGCATTTTATGCTGTCCTTTTATCCTTTACATGGACTCAAACTGTGAACTTATAACCCTTCAAAAATACACAAACAAAAATTAGGAGGCTTCTGAACATGAGTTTAACACATAGAGGTATGGTACAGAATGATGATGTCTGACATTTAATTAGTTCCAGAATCCTGCGTGTTTTCTGTGCGTGTTCAGGACGGGTTCTGTAGATTTGTTCAGTGGATCAGTATCGGTAGTGGGGACTCCGTGACCGTGATCTCCTGTGGGTCAGACATGATCACAATTGTTGTTGACCATCACCAGATCCCATAGATTGTTTTTCACAAATGATAAATGTGTATTTCACTGAATTATACCTATTTTACTAGGTTGTCAAACCAAGGCAACTATTTAAAAATAATGCAAAACACTGACCTTCTGGAGGAACTGTAATCGCGGCCTGGAGGAGGAAACACATTGGTTTAGTTCCTATTGCATGTGCTTCTAATAATTTTACAAACTCTTCTGTAACCATTATACCACTATCTGTATACTATTGTAGTTGAAGTAAGTTCTGAAAATGAAGCACTTACTATATTTGGGCACAGGGGAGGGCGAATTACTTTGTCTTCCATACTGCCTCTCCCATTCATCCCTCTCTTTCTCCCTCCGCTCCCGCTCCCTGCAGTGAGCATTGATTTAAGTACAAAAAACCTCAGGGGCACTCAGTATAGCTGGTTGTCATTTTCTCACACTCACTCACACTCTCCCTCTTTCTCACACACACACACACACACACACTCTCACTTCATGCGGATCTTGCGGGCCATGGCACGCAGTTCGCCCTCACGTTCCTGTCGCTTGTGTTCCTGCTGCTGGATCTTCACCTGAGCAGCCTTTTTATCCGCCTTGGCTGAGAAAGTAAATGACAACACAACATATGAAAGCCATGCCTACAGTAATCAACACTGCATAACATTTAATAAGAAGCACTTCTCAATGAAGCCAAAGAGGTTCATAATCAAAGCAAAGTCTTCCTGGGGATGCACTGTCAATTCCAGGGGATGCACACTAGAAACTTCCTCATGGATCTAAAACCAGCATCTGCCATTCATTCATCTGCCACTCAGTATTCATTTTATGTGAATATTGTGCATCACATAAATGTTATGCTGGTAGCAAAATATCGTTAATTCTCCAGCAAAGCAAATGAATCTGGTTTGTTTGCTCACTCACATTGCTTGTTGAGGGCCTTCTGCATACGAAGTTTGAGCTTCTCTTGTGGTGTCATCTTGGGCTAAAAGAAACACACTAGTATTAACACAAATGACTAAAAATGTGTGGGATGGATGAATGAATGTCAAACTGGTACTAAAAGACTAAAGGCGAAATTCTCCCAGGTGCTAAAGTCCAAAAAAGCTCTTCAGCCTGCAACACAGTGCTTTTTTTGGACTTAAGCACCTGGGGGAATTTTGCCTAAATGAACTCAGGATATAGGTTTGCAAGGCGGTTTGTCAAAAGAATATGAAGGAAATTAAAGCTCTATATTTAGCATAAACATAACTGGGCACAGTTAAAGCTCTTTAGAATTTTAAGTAACCATCATTCAAACACACTCATTATTGACATAACCCCACTTTGTCTGAAGATATTTAAGCGTTTTTACACAGTGACATTCTATTAATTTCCGGAGACTTTTGACTTACCATTACATAATCCCACTGAACACTCTACAATCTATGAACACAACTAAATGTCAGGTTTTTAGACAATCACCTGGTAAAAGCCAATTGTTCTGTAAGCACTTTCCGTTTATGCAATCAAGTTTCATATGTATTCGTCTGATACCCAGAGTGTTTGGCTGATTTTCGTCGGACTGTTTCCAATAATAAGTGTCATGCATTCAAAGATGTGAAACAGTATCAGCACACAACATTTCAGTACAACGTAGCGTCCTGATCTTAGTCAAACTAAATTTTTGTGTTTAGACAAGGGGAGTTCTCCAAAACTTGGCCAGGGAGGGGAAATACTGTTCAGGAATGAAAGAGAAAACCAAACAAAAACAAAAAAGGGCACAAACAATATTTAGCATCAGCACAAACAAAAGCACAGGCTCATAGACTCTTCTAGAATGAAGTCCTCTGGAAGGGAGGGGCATATTGGTTGCCTGGGGGATGAGTAAAGCAAGTCTGAATGGAGACAATTTGACATTGCACAGGAGAGGCTTGGAGGGAGGGACAGAGAGAAAGAGCAAGTGTGTGAGCGGTAGAGGCTCCGAAGCCCGGTTTACAACCATATCTGCCTGTCAGGGATGAGGGAGGCGTAGACTTTAGCAAGAAACCCAGCGAGATCAAATTCTTACTGACTTTGGCAGCTCCCGACTCTTTACCACTTGGAGTATCAGTCCTGCAAGACACAAAAATGGTATGTTTTAAACCATTTAAACAATTTACTTAGAAAGCAGAGTTATGCCACTGTGAGTTTATAACTGATGGTTCCTCAGACACTCACTTTCTCAGCTTGTCAGAGAGAGAGCTGGTGGAGGGTGGAGCTGAGCGAGAACCAGGGGACTGGGACCGGCTCCGGGGAGGGGACTGAGATGGGCTCGGACTGCGGCTCTCGCCGCGGTGATGGCCCGATGACCGACCGCTTCTCCGGAAACGATCACCCGAACGAGATGTGGAACGAGATCTAAGAGGAAGCACAAGCACATTTATATGGTCCTCTACACAAATAATATTTAAGATTTTTTCCCCCCCCTCACAAAACATATTTCAATATGTAAAAAAAAAGTCTCAATATGTAAGAATGTAAAAACGTTGACTGCAACAATCAAACACAAACTACTGTTGCTTATCCGAAATTAGAACTTGAAGTTTAGCTCTTATTTTCCAAAAACGCTGACTGCATGGACTTGGGGAAAGTGCGTGTGCTGATACGTGTGCAGTTCTCTGTCGTCTGTATGGTTTAACATCATCCAGTCCAGCTCCAGGCTGAGAATGCCCCACCTAGTACGTCTGTGAGAAGTGTATCGTCGGCCCCTGTCCCTGTCCCTATCTCTGGAGCGGGAGCGGGAGTAGGCGCGGTCATAGCGCCTCCTGTAGCTGCTGTTGCTGCTGCCACCACCGCTGCCTCCGCCTCCGCCTCCGCCTCCACCACGCTGCTGGGAGTGGGAATCCGAGCATTGTCGTGATCGGGACCGGGAGTAGCGACTGTCCCGGCTACCCCGCCAGCCGCTGCGCCGGGAGCGGGAGGAAGAGCGTGACGAAGACCGTGAAGAAGAGGATGGACTGGAGGACGAGTGTCGTCGACTGCAAAGGGTAAAACAAACAAAAGGGATGTTTACAAAAGGGATGACTTACATAGATGGGGGTGCTGAACAGCAAACAGCAAACTGTTTACATGCTCAATGGAACTGTTTTGTGTGCTTTTCAACCTCAGATAACTACCTATTACTTGCATTTGGTGGTTTGACAGAATTAGGAATTTTTGTTTTTTTTTACAATGTATAACAATTTTTACCAAGCAAGTGTCAGAGCCATTTTATTTAGTGCATACAGGTCTAGACTCCAATACAAAGCCTAACCCAAGCCCAACAGAAAAAATATTATTCATATTTCATAAGGGCAAACCTTTATCTTAAAACTGCCTTTGCAAATTCTGAAGATGCCATTTTTACATAGGTCTCACATCAAATGCCTATTTAACATAATTTTCCTCATTCTTCACTATGCAAAGCTACCTGAAACCAATTTCAAACAACATCCATCTCTGAGAGGAACACACACACACACACACACACACACGACTTATAAGGACACAGCTAATGACAAGCCAAAGGGAAAGCTACCGACCGGGAGGCCCTGCTATGACCTGCGGGGTGCTGCTGCTGCGAACTGCTGGAGGCATTGGCCGAGTGGCTGCTGGCTGCAGCCTGGGAAGAGTGGGCGCCCTCATCATCACTGCCGCCAAAGCTGGTGATGAAGGTGATCTTGTCCTTGCCAGGGGTCCGCGAGCGGGACCTGGACTCGGAACTCGACTCCGACTGAGGGCTGTGGTGGAGAATACCGGGCAGTGGTAGAAGAAGAGGCATTCAGGTTGAGTCTGACAATTTCAGAGCCATCCGTATACAACTGTTCAGTGTTCAGAGCACTAAAGAGATTTTATCTTAACCAAAACCATTGAGATACATTATCTCTTCTTCCAGGGAGTCCTGGCCAAGATGGCGGCATAAAGTTTCATTCATAAAGACAAAGACTAAAAACATAAGGCACAAACTGAGACAAATCAATCAAATCAAAACACAGAACAAACAATGAGATGTAAACAGTAAAATATGATATGATAAAATATGATATGGCTAATTAAAAACAATGACACGTGTGACAACTGATTTTAAACGATAAAAAAAACCCTACTGGGGTACTGACACAAGGTTTAGCATATTTTGTAGCCAACTCCAAGGACAAGGTGCAAATGCACCGAAGGTTTTCATGTTGTTGGAACTTGAAGTAGTATTTTCTCCGACGAGTGAGTATTGTATGTGGAAATACGACATATGAGCAGACTAGAGATGTAGTGTGGTACCTTTCCCATCATAGCTTTTGCAATGAATATTAAAATATGACTTTTCCTTCTAAGATACAGTGATGTCCATTAAATCATACCAATTTTAGTGATGTGCCCTTGCCCTTGCACCAGCGCAGGGCAGAATGGTGCACCACATCTGTTTTTTTAAGAGGGATGTGTCAGTGTGCATATAAATTATAATCACCATAGTCTAAAACTTCCAGAAATGTACTTTGAACTACTTTTTTCTAGCAGCAGGACAACACTTTTTATGACAAAAATAAAAACTTAACTTTGGTCTGAGTTGTTTTTTTTTTTTTTTTTTAAAGAGGCCATCAATATGAACATTGGAGGTCAACTTGTCACCAAGCCAGATACCAAGATATTTAGAAGAAGTGACCCACTCTAGATGTTGCCATCTGAAACTGTGTAATCCTTAAGTGGTGACTGAGAAAGTGTAAAAAACATAAATCTTGTCTTTTTGGCACCTATTTTAAATTGAGAAGGGAGGCTTGTAAAAGGTTAAAAGAAAACTGTAAGGAATCTACTGCCATTTATAAAGATGATGCCATAGTATAAATAATTGTATCATCTGCACAGACTTTTACTTTTACCAGTTCTAGACCTGCACCAAGGTTATTAATATAAATGGAGAATAAAATGGGTCCTCAGATGGATCCCTGGGGGTAATCTATCTTCACCTTTAGACAGAATTATAATTCTCTACTGACACACATTTTGAGTGAAGCACTGAATGATGTTGCAATATATATGCAGTATTGCATTATGCAAGTTCAGAGGCACACATTAAAACTGACAGACATATTAGAGTATATGTCTGCTTTATGCTCCAACCTGTACACTTGGTTACAGAAACAAACATGCCACTTTGCCCATGCCACTATGGAAAGTGCTTCCTCTGTAGGTGTATGAAACACGGCAACTGGGCTCCTGCCTCCAGCTTTTTAAGAGCGGTTTTACCCAATGGACGTTGTCTTTCAGGGGAACACTCTCCTGTACTTTACATAACAAATAACAAGAGAACTGCGATGTGCTGCAATGTGTGTATTTTTTTTCCATACAACACACCACACATTTCTAAGGGGGTGGGATTAACAAAAACAAGCAAGAACACACTCACCGTTTGTAGGGATCGTAGGTTGGGCTGTCTCTCCTTGCATAGCTGGTTAAATGACAAATAATCACTGATGAATTCTGCTGTGTGTGTGTGTGTGTGTGTGTGTGTGTGTGCGTGTGTATGTATGTTTGTGTTTTACCTGGGTGGGCTGATCTGGCGGCCTTTCAGTCTCTTCTCCCTGAACTCTCGCCTCTGCCTGCGAGATCTACGGCCCTGCGAGTCAAATGCGACACACAAAACAGTCAGTCATGGAAACATGCATAAAGGACTTGGCAACACACAACAACCCAAGCACTTGCCAAAGACCCTGCCAAAGCTATGTAGGTTCCTTCACGTCATTCAAGTTAAAAGTGTAAAAGCCAGCTAGCACCAGCTGTGACCCACTCCACAACACCATCTCGTGAGTTTTCAGTGCTGGCTCCTCCACCATTAATAAACACGTGACTTTAAATCAGACAAGAGTACAGATTCTCCTTACAGAGTACATGGCCTTTTCAGCCTCTAGAGCTTTTGCGTGTTTGATGGCCTCCACCTCTTCCTTGTCCTTCCGGAGCATCCTGACACACACAAACAAACCTAACAGTTAGCTTGGGGAAGCAAATTTTCTCAGTTGACATTATGTTGATATCACTATGTGAACACCTATACCTAACAAAGTCCCCGTCTGCCATTCCATAAGGTGTGGCCATTCTGTTCAGCTCCATCACCTGCTCCTGATTGAGCTCGTCTACGTCCACTTCAACGTCTGACACAGCCACACACAACAGACAGAAACACTCATGAGTACAGTGCTGAGAAAGACATTTTGGTCTTGCTTTAAAGACATGACAAACAGCACGGCTTCCCACCGATGTCAGGGATGCCCTCATCCCCCTCAGATTCGCTGTTCTCAGAGTCGTCTTCCTCTCCTTTGTCTGACAGAGGATCTGGCTCGGTCACTGTGCTATCTTCGTAAGTGTAGCCAATTGTGGCCTTCTTCTCTGCGAGCCTGGCAATATAAATACATAACAAACAAATCTCTTATATACCAAGATGATATTCAAAGATAGAAAGGCTGACCAGTAACATGACATATTGGCAAATTAAATCTTGCGACAGGTGGCACGGAGCAAGATATTATATTTTAAATTTTGACTGATGAATTGGAAAAAAAAAAAAAAAAGATTATAAGTATGTTCAATGTATGCTGCTGATATAATGACTTTACATGCCATTAAAAAATAAAAAATAAAGTGCTGTTCTTACTTTTTCTTCTCATCTTCATTTGGTCTTTGAAGGCCACCATACAACTCATCCACGTAGATCTGATACAAACACTGCTCCTCAGAGACTACCAAAAGACAAGAGAGCCATGTTAACCTCACTATAATGACAAAAGGGAAACGTTTTTAAAAACAGGCCAGTGTGAAATTCAATTAACTCAATTGACTATTAAATGATCTACATTACTGAATATAACTATGGCAAGAGAAAGCACAGATCTGACACCTAGCCACTGTTTTATGCAAATAAATTAATGTACTGCATGAAACACACTTTTTACACAAGACACCACAAGAGAGAAGAAGGTACACAGAGAATGCAGAAGCAATCAAACAGAATACAAGGGCTAGTGCCACTCACTGTTAGCAAAATCGTTCTGCACCAGTCCTCTGTAGCGCTCATAGTTACACTTCCTCTCTTCAGACTCCTGCTCCACAGTACTGCCCCAAGACATAATGGAGTAACTTGTCTGAAGATGAATTGACCAGTACTACTACATACATCTAGAACTACATACATTATTAGCAATACAGACCGGCAAGGCAAGTTTACTATATAATGCATTTCATACATAAAGGAAGTTCAATATGCTGTACAAAAATAAAAGCAAAGTACAATAGATGAAAGATAAGATAAAAGTCTCTTATTTTATTTTTTTTAAGTACAACATACAGTGTTTATAGCTCAGCTATTTCTGGCTTTGTGCTGTTTCTGTGTTACGAGTATGACAACTTGTGAGATAAAATGATTCCTGAAGTCTGAAGGACGCTACTTACACTGTGTTTAGAAGTGGGGGTGTATAGGTTGGTATGTAGTCCAGATGAGCCCGCACGTCAAATCTATCAATCATGTTGTTGACGTCACCTTGCCATGGCATCCTTTAAAGAAATTAAGCAGAATAGCTCACAAAGAAGCTTTATTCACAGGTGTTCTACTGAGAAACTAGTAGGCTAAAAGTAGTATGATATCTTAAAAAATATGGGAGCGAATATCAGTCAGAAAATAAGTGTCAACTTACATATTAATAGGGCTCTCAGCTGCCAAAGCAACCGCTGAATCCAAATGGATCTTGTAGGCCCTCCCATGCACTTGCAGGAACTGGGCCGGGTCTTTTTTCTACACATAAGGAAACACAATATGATTTGTATTTGAAAGGGGAGGTTATTTAGAGGTGGATTTATCATTGGCTCGTTATGAAAAGCTGCTACTCACAATCTTCTCATAATATTCCCGTCTTCGTTCCCCGCGCCGCTTGTAGTCAACCATCATCCCGCGCAGCTTGCGCTCATGTCTCCGAGCCTCCTGCCACATGATGGCACCACTTAGGGTGGGTGCGCGCACACACACACGTCTAGACATAAAGTAGAGGTAAATATGGATATAAATATCACAATATGTGGTGCTGGGTTTACTCACATAATAGCAAAAGAATTTGTTCCTTATACCTGCAGGACTAATAATCAAGAGATCACTGTTACCTCCAACAGTAAATAGGTGAGCTGAAGAATAATGACACCATGTGGATATAAACTACAAAAAAAGTGCTCTTTACATAATCTTTAACATGGAACCTGACCAACACTGAGGTGGTATGACGTGTAAAATTGTTAAATTTGTAATGCAACTAACGTCAGCCGCAGAATTCAACATAACAGCATTATAACATGCATTTTGATCGTAAATGCATTAGTTATCTGAATCAAAGGGCAATGAAGGTAAGGGTGCTGCCATTCCTACCTCCACCATGCAATGAATGTAACATTTGCTAACCTTACAACTACCACGAAGTTATCGATACGTCAACACACAGTGGATGTGATTGTACAAAGTATTAAACACACAATCGAATAACTCAAAATGCATGTCTGTTTTTATACCTTTAACTTTCTGTAACGTGGGCATCGAGTGGTGACATGCTAAGTTGTCTAACTAGCTAAGGATACCAGCTTTCTTGCAGGTGTTAGCTACCTATCTAGTTAACTAACAAGCAATACCAATACTTGTGCTAACGTTGCTAAAAAAAACACCTATTTATATACTCCCAAAAATATAGGTCGTTCATAATTATCCAAGTAACAGCATAACATTATATCGGAATTACAGATAATGCTCTCTAATTAATATATCTAACATTATATTCACAGTGACTGTAAAGTTTTGTCGTTCAGCTAAAATGTGGTGTTAACGCTAACTCGGTATCTTAGCAAATGCTTCGTTGATGTACACACTAACGCAACATGGAGGCCCAACACAAACGCATTAGAGGTAAAACGTCAACGTCAAATAACAATACAACACCAGTGCTCGCTACCAAACGTCCAGTATTACAATTTTCATAAAAATGTCAACATAGTTCACATACCACAAACGTCAAACGAAACACTTCTATTAGCATTAATTTGCTGTAACTGATGACCGCACAGCCATCCTTCGTCTTTACAAAGTCTGATGGCACTAAAGGCAGAAAAAGTGAACACTGCCACCTACTGTACTGGAATACTCAAATACATGTATATTTATGGAAACTAATGTTGCTTAGCGTTTTCCACCACGCTGTACTCTGAAAAAAATTGTCCACAATCAAATAACCTACATCGAGATTAGAACATAACTAATGGCATACTACAATCGTAAATATTTTGGCATTGTGAATTTGAAGCATGAAAGGCACACTAACATTGGTTGAAAGGACGGAACGGAAAGGGCTACGCTTTAGGTTCCTTACGTCGACGTAAGTTACGTCGTGATTCAGGGATAACAACAACAGCTAGAAATCAACCTGTTAAGACCAGAAGAAGAATGTCAGTACAGTAAGAACTTAGTCTCGGTCACGGTTACGGATAATAAACGTGTAGAACATATCGTCATCTACCTCTCCTTGATATCATCCAGATAAATAGCATATTATGTTTGTTCAAAGGACACACTGGATTTAATTATTGTAACAACGGCTAGCCAGCTGCCAGCTAGCATATCGATGATGTTACATGTCTTATACTAGGAAGTCTTTGTAGTGTTAGATAACTTCGAAATAATAGTCTTGTAAATGCAGTAGCGAAATAATGGTCTTGTAAATGCATTAGTCGTGTCTTAATTGCCACGTCGGTCATCTGTTTGCTTACCTACCCAGGCAACATGTCCGTAGGTCATGATCATTTATGATCATCTGCTAGTGAGGATACAAATCGATTTTAGGCAGCCGCTTTCTGACTTAAGGTCTCTTGTTTTTTTGCCAGGCAATGTCAGTTTAGCCTACTGCCGTTTTAACCTGTAGGCCTATAGTAAGCAAAGTAAACGGTTAAGGCAGTTATTGTGCTTAGGCAGTTCGATGAAGTGATGCTGATCTGTTGGAAATCTCGACACAAGCCTTATCATGGCTTACGGTCGACTTGTTTTAAAAGGAATTTTACATTACTATGTATGTACCCGCTGTGGCTGTTTACATTAGTCTCAAACATAAACTGTTACGAGTTAGCAACTGGAATCAATACGGTCGTCCAAAAAGACGCGGAGTTCGATTTTACCTACAACGACGAAGTGAAGACTGACAACCAGACAATCTATGCTTTCAACCACACGGTTTCTCGGAACAAGGTATGACAGTGATGATCAGCATATTGGAACCACGTGATGACTTCAGCGTCAAAATGTTCACACAGTGTGTAAATATTGCTGTTTTTTTGCCCAGACGGAAGGAGTAAGAGTGTGGGTGAATCTGTTGACAGAGAGTCCCAAAAGCCCCATTCTTTTTGTTGTAAGGCAGAAGCAGGCAGTGTTATCCTTTCAAGTCCCCCTGATCCTACGTGGCCTGTGAGTAACAGATTTGCAGTTGATTTGTTTTAGTTGTGTGGTTCTCTTCTCTTAAATGCATGCAGAACTGTAAATAGAAACATAACACATCAATGAGGATTCTTACCATGTCAGACATTTAATAAAGTAAAGAACACTGTAGTTTCACAACCCTTTTACACATTAATGTGTAAGTAGCAGACCTAATAATAATAATATTTTGCTTAGAATATTTTTAAGTGTCCTTGAGCTGAAGTGAACGTATACTCTTTGGTTGTCAACCTCACCTGCACTTATTATCAGTAGATCATTTGAGCATATGAGCAGGCTTTGCATACAGAAACTTGACACCAGGCCAAGCTTTTGCTGTTCACCATTATACTCCCACAAGTAACTTAGTTTGTAGATGTTACCTGATTTCAAGTGATGTATATGACCCCATTCTTTTGTTGCTGCAGGTATCAGAGGAAATACCTTTACACCCAAGTCGGACGAACATTGTGCCAGCCACCTACACGTGCTCTTTCAGAGATCCAGCACTTTTACGTGGATGTGTCTACACTCTCCAGTGAAACAATTAAGTACCAGCTAAGAGTCAGTCGTGTGGACAGTTTCATACTGCAGTAAGTAAGAGAGGCAGGATATATTAGTGTAGATAGATAGATAGGTAAATACTTTATTGACAATAATGGAAATGTGTATTCACTGTCAAACATTACACATAACATCAACTCCCTTGTTTTTGTTTTAATTCTCTAGCACTGATGTGAAATTTAGCTTCACTGCAACTCCCTCCCAACCTCAGGTAGGTGCTCATCAAAATGTTTTGATAAGTGGAAAACATTGGTGTAGCACATTTAGATTATTTTGTATGGCTTGATGTCTGCATAAGTGAGAAGCAGAACTCCATGTTTCCTTATTTTCCTCAAGGCACGCAGAGATTTCTTGGATATCAAGGTTAACTTGCATGCCTAGTCTCTGCAAATGTTTATGAAGTTTGCCTATGACAATTCAGCAAAACAATTCAGACGATTCAGCAAAAAGACCCCACCTCCCCTTTTCTCCATTGCTGTATTTGCAACATGCCAGAAGCTGGAACTACACAGTGTATGAGCAAACTTCAAACTTACAATGAAATTCTATTGTAGAGACCTGTTGTATCTCAGTAACAATGTGGGCTAAAACAGCGGTCTGCTATCTTTTGGCAGGAAGTTGGCCTGTTTGTGATGGCCATAGTGATTTTATTGGTCAGTAGCTGCTGCTGACACAGGGGGAATTGACATTCAGTCACGCTAAGTGTCACACAAAAAGCTTAATGTTCTACAGTCCTGTGAAACCTTAACATCTTATACCTAAGCGTGCACTTACAAAAATGTTGAAACTGTGATAAAATGCAATAAAAAGCAACATTGTCCATGTTCAGTTTTGTAAGCCCAATCTTCAGATGGCCACAGTTTGTTTTTTGATAACAATGTTAATGTTTAAGTGCCACACAGAAATGGTGGAAAGCAGTGTTTGCACAAGATAAAGTGAAAGGAAAGTATTGTGATTTAATCTCTCCTCAGTATTTCAAATATGATTTTCCTGATGGTGTGGACTCCGTTATTGTGAAAGTGAACTCTCAGACAAACTTTCCATGCTCTGTCATGTCCATCCAGGATATACAAGTAAGCAGATCTGACCTTTTTGTCTTTTCATTAGTGTGTGCCTCTAACCCAACTTTGCTCTGCTAATGATTTCAGACAATGACACTCATGATATATACTCCACGTTATCCCTCACATTCTGAAATGTAATGACAAGATGTCTGTTCAATTTATGGTGAAGGGGCACTTTTCCCAATTCTTTCATACCATATGCTCAACCTTGACAGTGTCCAGTCTACGATTTGGACAATAACGTGGCCTTCACTGGGATGTACCAGACAATGACCAAGACAGCAGCCATCACTGTACAGGTAATGAGCCAAAGTGAGAGTGTATATGTTCTTGGCATCTCGGCTGTTTCACAGTCTCCTTTTCCATCAGTGGGTAGAGAAATAGTTTTGTCCAAATTATATTTTTTAATCTTGAATAATTTTTATGTTTTGTTAAATTATTCACAGGATGAAGTGCACTCACTGAGTAGACCTGCTGTGTGTGTAATCCATGTTATATTGTGTAGAGCACTGTAATTCAAATGAGTTATTCAACTTAACTGTATGTTGTAAAAATATGTTAACACATTGCATTCTTCTTTTTCTTCTTTATCTTTTCTAGAGAAAAGATTTCCCGAGCAACAGTTTTTATGTGGTTGTCGTGGTCAAGACTGAAGATGAGGCATGCGGGGGTCCTCTGAAGTATTACCCTCTACTGCCAGGTTACTCTCTCTCTCTCTCTCTCTCTCTCTCACACTCTCACTCTCTCACTCTCACTCTCTCTTTATCCACTATTTGTGGATGGGGTAACTACACCCAGAAAGCAATCACTGAACCTGAAAACCTAAGTGGTTTAGTCAGAAATTGTCATCTCTGGTGAACTGAAGAAGTAAATATGACTATAAACAGGGTAGATGTATGGGAGTAAAAGAACAAAATATTTGACATTGGTGTTGATTACCTGTGACAAAATGTAGCATTTTGGCTGTTGTTAGCACATTTAAATGCAATTTGGATCAAAAGCATTAAGTCTTGGTGAATCGACCAAAGTACCCAAATGTCACTTTATTGGACTGGATATTTGTCTTTAAACATTGAAACCTGACAGAACGATTACCTGTGCATGTACAGTAGACGCTGTTATGAAATACTGATGTCTACCTGTAATCCTATTTCAGATCAGGTGATGGATCCTGGAAACCGGAGTAAAACTCTAGAAGTGGTTGTTTCTCCAGCTATCAAATGTAAGTTGGATTTGTTCCTGGTGGCTGTGTCTTCTAAGTAGCTGTTCTCAATTTGTAATTTTGCGATTAAAACTTTTAACGTTTTTTCCCTTTTCTTTGCCTGTAGTGGACGTGTACGTCATGGGGATGCTCTTTTGCTTGGGCATCTTCCTTTCATTTTATGTACTCACTTTCCTTGTGGCCTGCGTGAAAAATAAGAGGTAAGCACCAGTATGTTTCCCTCAAATTAAAAATAAATAAATAAACAAATAAATAACCAATCGGCATCATCATAGCAAACTGCAGCTGTCATGTTTACACTTGCTTTTGGAGTACATGTGCACTGAATGAATACCCAAACATGCCACAATATTGGAAAATGTAAGCAGGCCTCAAGAGCCTCTGAAATGTAGTCTATAAACCATAGCATGTAATGTAGACTGTAGTATATTCTGAAATGTAGCTGTTAAGTATTGAGTCTGAAAACCCGGTGTTTCAAACTTCAACAACTAATTGAGCTATATTTCATCAGCTTGCCTCAGCTTCTAGTCTGTTTGCAGTTGTTCTCCAAAAGATTAGTCAATATTACATGTAATTGGAAACTTATCCATCTGTTCTTTATGAGGACCATTTCGCACTGGTTTATAATGAATGCTTTTTCAATAATGTGGACATGGCTTCTGCCATAGCCAAGTGAAAATGCACTTGGAGATGCAGTTACAGTGGCCAACTGGGAGACGTAGATTTTTTTTCCTGATGTGTGTGTGTACAGCTGCATCATGTCATGGTATTTTTTTTTCCTCAGAGTTCATCACAGGAGGGAGGTGAACCCTGGAGATATGTCACCTGCAGAGACAGGTAAACTTCAGGAACCAGGCACAAAGAACACATCTGAGCTACATGATTTTTTGCTTGGAGGATCTGAAGCCAATCTTATGTAAAAAAAAAAACAATAACAGCCTGATAATAACATTGTTGATTGTGAAATCAGATTTACTTACCACTCTCTTTGTTCCTTTTCTGATGTTCCTTTGTTTTTCAACTCAGCCTCTCTGTTGGGTAAGCATCTGTTACGACATCATCATCATGTTTCTTGAGACTGCTAAGTCACTCTCCCATAGTAGGAGAAGGCCAACAGGGCACTGCAGCAAGATATTTGTTTATTTGCGCAAGATAATTATCCCCTATCTTCTCTGTTGTATTTTTTCACCCCTCTGTAGTTGTATGTTAAGTTTTAAGAAATGAATCACCTTTGTCCGTTTCCCTTTTTTTACTGTCTCAAATGACACACACTCCAATGTTGTTTTAGTCCATAATGTATCAGAGGTACCAGGGTAACTGACTTATGAAAATAAAACAAAGGCTTGCAGTTAGTTATAGCGTAATACAAACTAAAGTGAAATTACAGCTAGATTAAAAACTACAATAACAGTGAAGATGGATAGTTCAGGCTTGGTCAGTTGAGTGAAACAAAAGACCATCAGCATAACAATTCTCCATATTTTTACAAGCCATTGTACAGTCATATTACTGGAGTATGAATGACTCCTGTACCTGGTTAAATCATTGACCAACAATTTACTCATAAGTGTCTTTTGTTTGACTCTTCAGTGCTTTGTCAATGTATTGTGTTTTGCAGCTGAGTGTATTTCTGTTCTTTTGCAGGAAAAGGCCTGGTTCCTCCCTCACCTTATGAGTATGGTTCAGTTGGTAAATAATTCTCTAATAATCTAGTTCTGACCTATTTCTGTTTGTGTGCATGGTGTCCTTCATGGGTTGCTGTCATCTTATGTCACGTGCAGGTCATGTGAGAAACATTGTTTTGTGTGGAGATTATCACATGGCAATGACAAGACTTTTACCAGCTCTTAAAAGAAGTTCTTTACTGTCTGTTGTTTGTTTTTTGCTTCCTTCCTCCTCTGCTTCTGCTATTTTCGTTCCTTCTTTAGATAATGGAAGTACTTTCAGCTCAGAGGCCATCACTGACAGTATGGCATCAGCTGAAGTCAACTATGGATACATGGGTATGGATAACAGAAGCACAAACACTTGCAATATCTTTGAATATCATTATTGAATTAGAAATAAACAAACAAAAAAAATAATTAATTAATAAGAAATGGTATTGGTATTTTAGTTTTTGGGTCTATGCCATGCATTATTTAAAATGGACATTATATTCATCTGATATGAAAATATTTTTTTACAAGCAGAGGAAAATTATTAAATTGACCCTAGAGCTACACTGGATACGTTACGAAAGTGTTAAGTTAAATCAAGTCAAGTCACGTCAAAATACATTTAAAAGATTGGTGTATTTTTTTAGAATGTTCGCTGTGCTGCTGTGTCCGGCCAGGTATAGCCAGTACTGGTATAGCCAGTTCTGATGATTCTAATTTTTCTAATGATTATAGTGGAAGCTAACTGTTAGGGCGGATTGCTAAGGCAGTTCCTTGGAACAACAGGTCCTCATATAGATTTTCATTTGTTACAGAATAACCTTGGCATTGAAGCTCCTAAATGTGTCACCACAGTCATATGTTAGCTGCTTTTCAGTCACTTGATTTTGAAGCCATTATGGCTCTCATGGTGTCTCTCCATTAGAACGGTCTTTGGAGAGTGTTGGTCGCAGACGACAGGATTCTCTAAGTTCTGTGGAAGAAGACGATTATGACACATTGGCAGACATTGATTCTGATAAGAACATTGTCCGCACTAAGGTATGCCGATGGAGTCTTGATTTTATGTTTCCTGTTGAACATGGTAATTGCATTGTGGGAAATATTTCCGCGGTCATATCCTATATGTCATTCAAATGTCTTTTGTCCACGTTTGTCTGCAGAAGTACCTCTGTGTATCAGATCTAGCTCGTAAAGATAAGAGGATCCTTAGTAAAAAGTACCAGATCTACTTCTGGTAAGTGACATTATATGACAATATATAATGATATTTTTGCTGTTGTCTCAATAAAATGTATCATATATACTACGTATATCTTGAGAGAGATGCAGTAAGTCCAAGTTGGTTATATTCAACATACACAAAAACAATATTATTAACATGTTAATCATATAATATATGTGTTAATAATATATGTCTAGTAAGTCATTTTCATATATGAAAAAATGCTTGGGTTGATGTCAGCCTCTGTCTGATAAACAGTTCATGAATGATGATGAGGTTAAATGACTATTTTTTGTCAACAGGAACATTTCTACTATAGCTGTATTCTATGCTCTACCTGTGATTCAGCTGGTCATCACCTACCAGACGGTACTGCTGGCTCCTTACTTCCAATTCTTACTATTTTCTGACTAGGAAATAAATAAAAAACTAGGAACAGCACACTAGTATCCTTTCACAAAAGTGGTGAATTCTAGCATTAGTATTTGTAATATTTAATAAATTAGTAATGAGTAACAGAAGAGTTCAAGCAAAGCAACTTCCTATCAGGAGTGAAATAGTGTGGTTCGTCTTGCAAGGACAATAGGCCTTAGAATAGAAAGACCTTATTCTCTCTGGGGCCAGTGAAAGTACATGTTCTAATTAGACTGGATTAGGCCGACTGCGCCAACTCAGACTCAAGCTTTTCAACAGTCTCTATCGGGCCATCTCCAAAAAATGTGAAAATGTCTACACAGACCTGTAAAGTTCATGTTCTGTTACAGTTGTTTTTTTACATTAAAATGCTGATGTTTTAAATAACACCAATGCTTATTATTTCTATATTAATAGGTTGTAAATGTGACAGGAAACCAGGACATCTGCTACTACAACTTCCTGTGTGCGCACCCATTAGGAGCACTTAGGTTGGTATATTCCAGACCAAGGAATTCAAGCTTATGTTACAGAACTCTGAGATATTAGACTATATGAGATTGACACACATTTTTATATGGACCACTGCTTCACTTGTCACTGATATTAATTGCTTATTAAAAATTTATTGGGCTGTAATTGTTTTGAATCCTTGTTTGAATGCATTTGGTTGTCATGAAATTAATTAATATTATTATGCTTTTCATCCAGTTCCTTCAACAATATTCTGAGTAACCTTGGTTATGTGATGCTGGGGTTGCTCTTCCTCCTCATTGTACTTCATAGAGACATAGCCCACAACCGCGCACTTGTACGAAACGACACGGCTGC
The DNA here is from genome assembly GCA_027481765.1 of Tenualosa thibaudeaui. Taxonomy (NCBI): domain Eukaryota; kingdom Metazoa; phylum Chordata; class Actinopteri; order Clupeiformes; family Clupeidae; genus Tenualosa; species Tenualosa thibaudeaui. The sequence continues at coordinate 5,475,593 of JAIFZK010000130.1, read as the reverse complement.
ACTGGTGAGATGGGTCCCTGGAAATCAGAGAGCAATATAAATCAAGACTATCACGTAAACACATAAACATGTTTTGCCACAATGATCATATTTTTGAAAGTATTAAATAGAACTTCTCACTCTCAGGAATGTGGAATCCCCAAACATTTTGGGCTGTTTTATGCAATGGGCACAGCTCTAATGATGGAGGGCCTTCTCAGTGCGTGCTACCATGTGTGCCCCAACTATACCAACTTCCAGTTTGGTAAGACCTTGCATTAAAGCAAACTCAGTTTGTACGAGAGAAAGAGGGAAAAAAAGCATACTTGCAGTGTAGGAATAGGGTTGTTCTCAATATTATTAACTATCCATGTGCAGGAAGGATTATTTAAGATGTCTTAAACTGTTTGCTCATTAACGCTTGTTAATATGGAGTTTGAACATTTAGGAACAACCATTGATCAGTCCATAAGCACTAGACCACTTAACAGGATACAAACAAAGAGTGCTCCTCTTTAACTTTCATTCATAGACTCGTGAATTAGACAGAACACGTAAGAGCAGGAGTCACACCAGAAAGACAGAGGTATTCTCTCTGAAGTCAAAAATGTCCCTTTCCTTCCAGACACATCATTTATGTACATGATTGCTGGACTATGTATGCTGAAACTTTACCAAAAGAGGCATCCAGACATCAATGCTAGTGCCTACACTGCCTATGCCTGCCTTGCTGCAGTCATCTTCTTCTCGGTGCTGGGCGTGGTCAGTAAAGCATCTGCATTAATGTTTCCCTTTGATAAAACAAGCATGTATCATGGGTAGATTATCCTGAAGTAGGTTTGCTTTGTTCACACACTTTAGTTCACAAGAATAAAAGTGGGCGAAAATGATTTTGTAAATATCCGTGGTCACTGCTGCGAATTGAACAATGTTTTTATGTTTCCTTCCCAGGTGTTTGGAAAAGGGAATACTGTTTTCTGGATTGTCTTTTCGGTGATCCACATTCTGGCCACTATGCTCCTCAGTACTCAACTGTATTACATGGGCCGCTGGCGGCTTGGTGAGCTCTCTGTCGTCTTTAATAGACAGGGGTTAAAGAAGAATTCCAGAGCATTCTCTGTCGTCTTCAATAGACAGGAGTTAAAGGAAAATTGCAGAGCATTCTCTGTCGTCTTCAATAGACGGGTTAAAGGAGAATTCCAAAACATTTCAATACAATAACATGTGGTATGACATAAACCCTATAGCAAACCAGTGGCTAACACTAACTTAATGGGACACAGAAAGTTTTCCAAGTTTCATTTTCCTTGGCCTATTTAGATAGCATTAACTGCAGGTGCACTATTCAGTCTGTTATGATTCTTCCTATCACTGGCATTCAATGACCTCGAACAACAGGGCAATGGGTTGAAATGTTTCAGAATTTTGCTTTAATATTTTCATGACCTTAGTGTTCTCATACACATGACAGTTGGTAAAGGATAAATCAATCTACATAATAATCATTAAAATAAATGTAATATTAATGTAATTCTTCTTTGGATTACAGATTCTGGAGTTTTCCGTCGGATGCTACATATCATCTATACAGACTGTATCAGACAGTGCAGTGGACCCATGTACATTGTGAGTCCACAAGTCTCCATAGAATGCACACCATTACTCAAGAAATATGATGTGGGATGTGGGGCTCATAGCATAGCATTTCTTGAGGCCAAAAATTATTCTTGATTATTCTTGAACTCTTTTTGAACAAAAGTGTGTGGTGTGTACATATTCTAGGACCGGATGGTGTTACTTGTCATGGGCAACATTGTTAATTGGTCTCTGTAAGTATACACTTTTCTGTGATTTAAGAATCATAATTCCTTTTTACTGTTGATTTACCATAGTTTCTATCTAGATGTTTTGAACAAACTGTTTTTCTTTCTTAAACAATAAAAAACAAATTTAATATTTGTATGTGTTGTTGAAGAAGTACACAACAGAATCTGATATTCAATAACCCTTCCCAATGCTTTGCAGGGCTGCATATGGTCTTATTGAGAGGCCCAGTGACTTTGCTTCATATCTGCTAGCTATTGCTATCTGCAATCTCCTGCTGTATTTTGCCTTCTACATCATTATGAAGGTGAGGATTAAATTCTCAGGATATTTTTTGTACAGTTTTTTGTGACACAGTTCTTTCATATATTAAATTTATATTTACCTTATTTAAACGTTTGGTCTGTGTGTGTGTGTTTGTGTGTGTCAGCTACGCAGTGGTGAGCGGATCCAGTGCTTGGCTCTGGTGTGCATCCTCTTTACAGCAGTGGTGTGGGGCTTTGCACTGTTTTTCTTTTTCCAAGGGCTCAGCACATGGCAGGTCAGTACTGTAGACTGCATAATCTGCAACATTTTAACTGCATTAATGTAAACATTTTACATGTTAACACATCTTACATGTGTGTTCAATCGCTTTAATGTCAGTGTCATATGATCTCTCTGTTATTTGTTTCTTAAGAGTAAATACTAATGTAGTGACAAGTAATTCAACCAGTCTGTTGTCATGGACACATGTAAAACATAAATGAATCACACAGCTGACGGCATCCATCAGGGTGATCTCTAGTTTATCCCTTTGTTTTGTTGTAGAAAACCCCTGCTGAGTCTCGTGAGCACAACCGAGAGTGCATCCTGCTCTCATTCTTTGATGATCATGACATCTGGCATTTTCTCTCCTCCATTGCCATGTTTGGCTCCTTTCTGGTGAGTCATCTATTAAAACACTGTGCCAACTTGACCCATCTTTCAGAGCCTCTACCCTGACAGAGCCTAACTCTCAACCTCTCCCTACGCAGGTACTCCTGACTATGGATGACGATCTTGACAGTGTACAGAGAGACAAAATCTATGTGTTTTAATTCATAGACTAACTCTCACTTGTCCCAGCTGGTCATTTGCATGGGCGCAAAAACCTATATGCACGTAAATGCAAAGAAGTGTGACGGACAGTTTTCAGCCAACGCTTCTGTGCCCAGGGCAAGTGGATGGTTTCAGTGTGCCAATTAATGAATCTTAAATCATCGTGTCCGTGCACATTTAGATCATGCCATCAAGACTACTGTCATAGCTGTTTTTATAAATGCAATCAGGATGTTTGTTTTATATGTGTTTGTGATTGAGAGGGAAATGTGTCTTGTTAAAAAAGAGGCCTTCAATGTTTCAAGTCCTTCCTGTGGTCGAGCTCCAATACTGTACTATTGCTGAACTGAACTTATAATTGATTGTATTTCAGTAAATCATGAACATGCTTATGATGAGCAGCAGTTGCACTATTTAAGAGAGAAGAGAAAGTTCCACTTTTACTAATGGGATAGGATCATTTGTTTTGTGTAAAGACTTGTATTATGTTCTGTAATGGTTTTACAATAAAATGATTTATAGACAAGAAAAGAGAGTGCATAATTTTCTGCAAAGTCAAAACTAATTGAACACATTGAATTGCGATCAGAAGAAGGTAACTGGAGGCTTTTTAACAGGAGAGAAAAACTTTGATTTAAATACAGACTCACGCATTTCTACTGGGCTGTTTGGTTTTTGCCTCGCCCCGCCCAACACTCAAGGCAGCTGCCCTCTGCTTCTCTCTGCGTGAACCATAGGCGGGTTATTCATAGAACAGATGCGATAGGATTGGCTGAACAACTTTGAACACGCTCCCGTAGGACCAGACCGTCGGACGCCTCGCACTGGTTGCCAAGGGGATGGGTGAACACCGGAAGAAGCATACTTTATTTAGACGGATTGCCTCTGCATAGTATATTTTGTTGCATTTTTGTTACATGGCATCTCAAAATGAAAACACCATTATAAAACGTCCGTGATCACACCTTTCTGGTAAGGACTCATCTTTCGGCAATCGTCGGCACTTCAAAAGTAACCTTAGCTAACGGTAGTTGCTAACGACATGCTATCAGCTAGCTAAGTCGCCACTGTTAGCCGTATCCGTACCATTGACAAAATAGAGGGTTTAGAATAGATACATTTGCTTACTAGGCAACGTAATTCTGCTAGCTAATCACGATATGTTGAAAGTTACTGATCACACGTATGCCGTAGATGACGGACACACGTTCTCAACTTTCAAGCAATCAGAAGCTAACATTAGTAGCTTTTAGTAACTTTTTGTTAAAACACGACTGTTATGGTAACGCTAGTGAGGTTGTTGTGGCAAGGTTCTAGATAACCGCGTCAAACCATAAAGATTTGGCCTTGACTTTTTAGTTCGTATATGGTAAGATCTCTATTCTAACTGAACTAAATTAGATCTAAGACCTATATTTAAACATCTCGGATTTTATTTTGGAACATAACATGCTACGTGACAACGTTGTTTGCTTTGGGGAAAAAGGGATTAATCTTACTGCCCAAGTAATGTAAGGTAGGTTATTGACAGCCATACATGCATAGATTCTTTAATGACTCCAGGGTTATCATTTTCACCCATTTTTTGTAGGCCTATAGCAAATGAAGGTGGGTACATCACACAGCGCTACACAACGCAAACATGCACCGCAGAATTTATAACGTAGCAGGCTTGCTGACTCTGTTGACACACCTGTTAACAGCATTCAAAAATGACAAGAGTCCTGTCCTCTCTTTCCTACTCATCGTATTCTTAGTTGTCTTTTGATACAAAGTTGACATGCTGTAACATGTTATATTTGACAGTTGATCTTAGCAGGTGACCTGTTTCGTGAGTGCATCATTGTGGCCTGAATTGTTGTGGATCCAGGCACCATGACTGCAGCTGCACTGAAGATTGGAGACCAACTGATCCTTGAGGAGGAATATGATGAAAATTATATCCCTTCTGAACAAGGTAACTGTATTTGTTTCCAGACTTGGGGGGGAGGGGGGAGGGGGGGATTGTTCTAAGATTTTTTGTGAGATTTTTATTTTAGATGTCGGCTAATTGCATTCTACTAACATGCTGTATTATTGTCTCACTGACAGAGATTCATGAGTATGCCCGAGAAATTGGAATTGATCCTGTTAAGGAACCAGAGTTGCTTTGGTTAGCTAGAGAGGGTATTGTGGCCCCTTTACCACCTGAATGGAAACCATGGTGAGAGAATGATGAATCTGCAAAAAAAGATAGCTTGCTTAGTGTGCTGTAAACTTTGGCTTCCAGTTTGCTGACAATTTGATGATGCCCTTGTCCTGCAAATTGCCAGTTTCTGCTGATAAAGAGTTTTGAACCTGCCTGAAATAGTTTAAAGTTTCTCCCCTTCCTTGGAGTTTACATGATGTTCTTCTTTTCTTTCAGTCAAGATGTGACTGGAGATGTATACTACTTCAATTTCTCCTCGGGACAGTCTACCTGGGACCACCCGTGTGATGAACAATACCGCCAGTTAGTGCTGCAGGAACGGGAGCGTGCCCAGCCACGCCCGTCCAAAGCACTCACATCTGGTGGGAAAAAAGAGAAGAAGAAGAAAGACAAGAAGGAAAAGAAAGGGAAAAAGAAGGACCAAGAACTCAAGCCTGCATCCGTCAGTATGGGTGGCATGGTTAGTGGCTTGACTGTTTATGATGTGTCTTTTCATTAGTAGTCTAGAGTCATCCTGTGAGCTGATAATGCTAAGTGTTCTCCAACACTTTTAGCCTCTCACCTCTGGCCTGGGGTCCTTGCCAGCACCTCTGAGTTCCCTGGCCCCTCTGCGTGGGTTTGGAGCTGATACATCCATTCCACCCCTTCGAGGGTCCCTTCTCTCTTCAGAGGGTCTGAAGAGCTCTCTTGGGGTAATGATGAATAAATGCAGTGCTGCACTTAACACTTAAGTCATTTGATTGAAGAACAGGAACCTGCACAATGTGAAGGTTATTCATTGGGTAGTTTGTCTGGTAAGATGTTTTGTTATTCAACTGCTGCAGTAAATGGCATATTGGTACACCTTGTTATTTTCTGATTGGCTGACACCAGTCAACATGGGAAATATCGCACAATATAGCAGTGCATCTGTAACACTTACAAGCTCTTTCAATTTGACAGGAACTTTTACTGATGTGATGTGAATGTTACTATTTTTTTTAAGGGTCCTTTATCCAGTTTAGGGTCTAGCCTGTTGGAGGGGAAACAGCAGGAGCAGAGGTCTTTCACCAGCCCTGGCTTTAAGGAGGAAGAGAAAACCTCAGATAGGGAGGTACGAGTTCAATGTATAATGGTCTCTATTCAAAAAGGGGACAACAGTCAGTACTCATTGTGATTAAAACAGTCAGCTTCATTTCAGTCAGCTGTATCAACAGTCAGCCATATGTTTGTCAAACGTTAAGATTGATCATGATGCCTACACTTTTGGAATTTCACTGAAATTGTGCTCAGAAAGTCACTGTAAACAGTACATAAAAATTACCGATAAGCCTGTGTGCGTGTAACGGCATAATAACTGGTGACTAATATTGTGGGTCATTGTGGGGAAAATCAATTTTATGTGCATTACTTTACAAAATAAAATAATTCCAAATCTCTTGATTAGAGCGGATATAATTGTTCAAATACTCTAATGCATGCGAAGCATATTGCTGTTCACTGACATAGTTGTGTCAAATACAGTTAGACATGCACTGCATGTTGAGCAATGCATTTTCTTTCAGAGTCCTTGTGGCCAAAGCCAGTTGATGCGCAATCTGCACCTTGATTTGGATGCACTGGGAAAAAGCTTTCAGTATGAGGTAACTTTCACCTTGTAGTCCTTTAGTACTCATATGACATCAAAAACAAACAGATATTTCACGAGGTAAAAGTGACCTTGCTATAGAGAAAATAATTAAGTCTTTTCTCTGACTCTTTCCTGTGTGTTTCAGGACAGTGAGGCAAGTCTTAGTGCTCCTCCTGAAGAGTTGACGGAACCAGAACTGCAGGATCTAGGACGAGACCACAGCCCAGAACCTGGCTCTCAGGTACCAGTCAGTAGTTAGCTTATGCTCATCAGTCAGCAGCTTGTCTATGTCTTTGTCTCATTTCTCAACTGTCCATGTAGCATGCTTTCACACAAACACGCACATGCGCACACACACGCGCACACACATACACACACATACACACACACACAAACACACACACACACAGAAACGTACATAAAATACATACATTTTTGATGTTTTTGTGATAGTTAATGTTTACCTTTTGTTTTTTATGTCTTTGTAATTGCCAACCTAACCTACGAACCTTTTGTTTTCTGCCTAATGGTCCCGTATTGTCTTTGTTTTACCATTTTGTCTGGTTGTTTACTCTTCTTTAACAGTGTTTCACTGTCCTTTCCTGTCTCTTGTGTAAATGTGGCCTGCTTTCTCCATCTGAAAGAGTCTCTGTAGGGGTTGGTTACATCAACAGGCCAAACTAATAGGGCTTAAATATTGGTTGTAGAGTAAAGAAGGTTGTAGCTACAACCAAGAGGCAGACATGGTAATGGCCATCACACCGTTTCAACTAATGCCTTGGTGTGAAAGTGATCATGGTAATAACAGTGAGTCTATTAACCATAAGCAGCTATGAAGAACCTTGAAGTATACAGACTGACTGAAATAATAGTGCACAGTAGTGAATGTCGAACAGAAATGCACACTCACTTAAGACTGCACATATTAAGATATACGGAAGTGGGAATGGACTTTAACAAGGAGTTAAGTCAGAGACGTATCTGCTATAACAATTAGCTTCCACTATAATCAGTAGAACTGGCTGCACCAGATGTGACAGCACAGTGGACATTCTGAAAAAATATACCTGTCTTTTCAATGTATTTTTGACGCAACTTAATGCAACATTTCGGTAATGTATTCAGTGTAGCCTTAAAGTTAACTGAATTACTGCAGTCACTGCGTATCTCTTGTAAGGTATAGGTCAAGGTAAATTTTATTATCACAGCACAGCACAAGTGCCAGCTGGTTGTGTTCAGAAGTCCCATTAAAATAGAATGTGTGTGTAATTCTGCATCACAACACATGATTCTGGAGATGGCTGTTTCTTGAACTTCAAAGTTTGTGTAGACTTAAGTTACTTGATGTAACCATCCCCAGCAAACGAATAGCAAAAAGAACAATGTTAACAGTTATCATGAACCAGTCATGTCAGGTTGATTTTGTCAGCTGGATTATATAACATGTGCTTTGAGCTAACTTCTGGAATGTGCCACTAATTCATGTGAACACTATCCTCTGTCTTGCTAGTTTCTTGTTCATCCTCCCCTTCTTCTTTCTCACTCCTCTTGTCTCTAAACATAACAAGGTATTGATCATGGTTTTGCACGCTTACATGTCCCCCCTATCCTGTCCCTTGTCCCCCCTCCCCTTCTTTTCATGAAATGGCCAAACGAAGGACCTCACAAGTGGCCGGCATCTTAGCACACTTCCACAGAGAGATAGCAGGGATCTCGACAGTAAAGATAATAGCGAGGGAAAAGAGAAGGTTGAGGATGAGGAGGAGCAGATCCTGGAGGAAGAGAAAGTTCATGAAGAGATTGAGAGTGATGAAGAAGAGGAGGAATGTAAGGAGGACGATGAGCACGAAGCTCCAATGAGTTATGGGAAAACCTCTGATCGTAAACAGGGAGAAGAGGATGATAGTAAAATGTTGGAAGGAGCTGAGAAAAGTGTGGAAGAGGCTAAAGGGCCTGAGGAAGAGAGTGACGAGGTAGTTGCCATATATTCCAGAGGGAGACATGACAGCAGTAAAGGCCTTGAGAGATATTATCTAAGTATGGAAGCAGAGAGCAGGAGAGAAGAGGAATTGGACAGTGAAGTTCTAGAGAGGTGTGTAACCAGTAATGGGGAGAAGGCTGCCATCTTGGCAAAGAGAGGTGAGGTCAAACAGCAATCTAGTGACACGGAGCATGCAAACGAAAAGGGCAGTGGACAGAGTGAAGAAGTTGTAGAGGTATTTGGAGGAGAAGAAGAAAAAGAAGGAGAAAAGGAAAAAAATGTTCAAAAGAATGACTCTGTTGGGCATCGCATAGATGAGCATGAAGTAGAAGTGGCTGAAGACGAGACAGAGTCAGTTGAAAGAATGCACAGAAGTGAAACTCCAGAACTAGCAGAGGAGAGGAAGGGGGCCTGTTCACAAGATGAAGGTGGCCTGAGAGAGTCAACAGAAAAGCAGGTTGCTGAGTTAGGTGATCAGGTGAATGATGAGGGGGATGCTTTGGAGACTGATGCGAAAGCTGACCTTGGTAGTGTGAATGGTGAAGAAGAGGACAGTGATATTCTAGAAAGGTGTGTTATGAGCAAGAGAAACATTTCAAGGGGAGGACAAAGTGGTGAGGAAAGTGATATTTTAGAAAAGAGTATTTCAGAGAACATCTCTGAGAAAGGTGAAAGTGAGGAGATCGTGGAAAGATTTTTGAAAGGCAAAGATGAAAAGGTATTGGAAAGTGATTATGGTGCTGATTATGAGAATGAGGAGGAAGAGGAGCAGGAGGAAGAGGATGAAATTCTGGAGATGTCTGTAAAATATGACGAGGAGGGCTCTGAAGAGGACAGTGAGAAAAAAGAAGTCATCGAAATGTTAGTAGAAAAAGAGGAGATGAGCTCTGGTGGGAAGGAATTAAGTGAGAAGAAAAAGATGGATAAAATGCATATATTTGTCCAACACCCAGAGGAGATTGAAGGCGTTGAACAGGAAGAAGAAAGTGAGGTTGTGGAAATACAAAAGGGCCATGTAAAAGAGGATGATGAAGATGACGATGATGATGAAGAAAAGGGCAGTGTTGGAGATGATATACAATGCCAAGAAGATGAATTGGTGACGGATGTGCAGCAGGATATTGAACCAGCAGAGCAGTATGTTGAAACAGAACCCAAAGAGTCAGGTAGTGATGAGGAGATATTGGAGATTTGTGTAGAAAATGAACAGGTAAAAAATGGGGATCATAGTGAAAAGGGGGGCACACAAAAGATTGAAAGTAAAGCCACAGAATGTCTGCTCAAAGAAAGTGAGAGGTCCTTAAGTGCTAGACTCCTAGGCAATTCTAGGCCATCCCCCCAAAGCCCTGTACTTGCCAGTGGTGAAGACCAAGAATCTGTGAGTAAAAAAGAAGCTGTTGAGGAGGTCCTCCCTAAGAAAGAAGAGAGACCAAGATCAGTGGTTGGAGGTGGACAAAAAGGGATCCCGTTCATGTCGCTTCCACGGATGGAACGCATGGGGAAATTGCATACGGTGCAGCGAACAATTTTGTCCAATGAGGTAGGGGATCTGTGTTGATTGGCTCTGCTCCCTCACCACTTCCCCTCTCCCCATGCATGCTTCTCCTGGCTTGCTCTTAGGCCGTGTTTGAAGCTGGTGGAGTGTGACACACCCTGTAGCTTGCCATGCATTCAAGATGCTGTAGACTTCTTTCAAAGGTCTGTACTTGAACTCTCCAATCCATCATTTTAACATTTTAGTAAGGAAACAAGCACTTCAAAAAATGCAGTAGTTTTTTCAATTGGCTATACTATCTAGAAGTTTTATGGGAAGTTTAGGGTGATGCCTAGCAGGACGGTAAAGCTGAGCACCTCTGGATTGGATTGAGAAGTGCAGGTCCATATACAATCAGTAGTGTCATTGTGCAACCCCTCTGCCTCTCTCCCAAGCTTTTCCTGTTTCCTGCTGGCCTGGCTTCAGTGTGTGTCTGTGTTAATGTGACTAGAGCTTGTTTGCTAGAGTAGAGACTGACTTGTCCTCTGCATGTTTGTAGTAGTGTGGGGTGGGTTTGAAGGATGGAGAGACGATGCAGTAACAGAGTTTTTAATTTACAGGACACAGTTGCCAGTGATCACAAACTCAAGGCCTTATCACCCACTGATGATGTCAAGGTGTGCGTGTGTTACAGAACATGCTGTTTCAAATTTTAAAATAAAATTAAGTCACATTAACTCACATTATAGAAGAACACAACTCTGGTGCAACCAGTTATCCATGTTTTTTTCCTTTAAAGAATTTTGTATTATTATGTATTTATTGTTAAATACATCATATAAATCTGTTCGCAAACCCATGTTGTGTTTTTTTCTAGAAGGAAGTAAATGAGACAGAAGACAGCAGGGAGAGCAGAAGGAGAGAAAAAGAAGACTTGAGGGAGATAGGGAAATTTACAGAGAGGTTGGTCAAAAATATTGTTTGCTTTCTGGTGGTCAGAAGGATTCTTACTTGCAGCTTGTCTGTTTGCCATGCTATATGGAAATGATACAGGACTAGTTTTTTTGTGCACTTGCCAGATGCTGCCTTAATACAATGTGATTTGCAATGCATCTAGTTACATATTCAGTATGTTCATTTTTTAGTGTTGTTAGACAAGAGACCTATTCTTAATTCACAAGAGTGATGTTCTGGACTGTACTGATTTGCAGGTATCTGCTTGGTTTGGATGGAGGCAGCTTCCTGGCGGAGCAGAGGCTTCAGTTGTGTGCCAGTTCTCCTGAGGCCTCACTCTCCTCCGCCAGTCACCTAAAGCCCAGCAGTGACGTGGGCCGCAGCTCAGGGCTGAGAAAGCTGAGTGTCTCACCAATGCCAGCTCCCAGGAGAGGACTAATACGGAGCTCCCACGCCTCCTCAGACGAGGAGGAGCATGAGGAGGTGAATAAAAGAGACATGCAGAAGAGAGGAGGGGCAGAAGATGATCTAATGAGCGGCAAGGGGGAGAAACAAAAATCAGAGGTGGAAGATAAAGAGGAGGATGAGCAAAAAAGTGAAGAACAGGAGGAGGAAGAGGAGTTGGAGGTTGAGGTGGAAGAGGAGGAGTTTGAGGAGTTGGAAGAGGAGGAAGAAAAGCAATTGGAGTTTAAGATTTTAGAGAAAAAGATGCCTGTGGAGAGAAAGGAGATGGAGAAGTTAGGGGAAGGGAAGGCAAGTAGGATGGAAGAATATACAATGAAACAGAACTCAAACATTTTAAAAGAAAAAGATGTGTTAAATAGAAGAGAAGAGGAGTCCAATAGTGAGGTAGAGGAAAAAAGCATTCGGCTACAATTCGTGCAGCAAACAAGGCCAAGGGTGATGGAACGGACAAAACCCATAGAGGACGTTACTGATGGAAAGCTCTGGAGTTACCAAGACGAGCAGAGGTCAAATTTTCTTAAGGAGGAAGCAAGGCGAATCCATGAAGAAGAAGAACGACAACTGAAAGAGGAAAACGAGGCCAAACTGAGGTGTGTGTATGTGTGTGTGCGTGCATGTGTGAATATTCTTGAATATTCTATTACTGCTTTAGCGACAGTCATCTACTATGTCGTTGATTGTATAGGCATTAGTATTAGGTTCTGGAATCTTGAAGTGATTGTGTTGGTGTTTTTTTTGTTTGTTTGTTTTTGTTTTTGTTTTTCTCCAGAGCCTTAAGGCTGGAGCTGGACACCAGCAGGAGAGAGGAGGAGGCCAGGCTGAGGGCTGACACTACTCAGCAGCTCCAGCAGCTCAAGGAGAGCACCCAGAGGGAGAGGGACCTTCAGCAGCGTTTGCTCATGTCAGTACACACCCTTCCTCACTCACTGAGTTACTGGGATGTGTTTGGTCAGTGGTGGGGTTTCACACATGGTCTTATGTCATACTGGTTAGTTCGTAGTATTATTTGTCTTCTCTGAGCAAGCTGTTGGCATAAGACCAGAGTAGTGAGATGATGCACTTAACCACTGCTCTCTGTGTGCCCCGTGTAAATTACCCCTTTTTAAGCCCAGTCTCACTAGCCTGATCTGTTCTTGTGGGTTCTGTCATTTGTCTAGAGAGGAGAATGAGGCCAAGCTGAGAGAGCTGAGGAGGGCTCTGGAGGAGGAGAGGAGAGCAGAGCGCGAGCAGCTGGAGGCCCAGAAGAGGCGCGAGATCCAGCGGCTGAGGGAGGAGTCTGAGCTAGAGCTCATGGAGGAGAAGAGTCAGCTACAGAAGAGGGCCGAGGAGGCTCGGGCCTCGCTGAAACTGGAGGTCAGTGTTAGTGGATGTGCTTGAATGCGTGGTGTGTGTAGCTACATAGAAAAAGGTCTGAATGTGGCATACTTTGCAGGCCAAGACCGATGAAATGATAAGGGAAGTACCAAGCAGCTCCAAGCAACAGTTGGCAGAGTATCGAACTGAGGTGAGACCCATTTGAAAATTTTCTTTAGGAAGTACAGCAATTTAATTTTGCACACTGTTGCACTGTTTTTTCTGTTTGTTTGTTTGTGTGTGTGTGTGCAGCTTGGAGATGTGTTACTGGAGATCAGAGAGGAACTGCAGCGGGATCACAACAGGAAGGTGGAGCAGTTGAAGGAGGAGCAGCGCCAGAAATTGGAGGCCATCAGGCTGGAGAACGTGGAGCAGGTGTGTCCGCCTTCCCTCCGCAGCAAGTTCAGGAAAACCTGTGTGCTTCAATAAAAGCCTTTGGGCGATTGACAAGTAAATCCTGACAGACAATTGATCTGCATGATCCCTATTGACTTGTGTGTTTCTTCATGTTGTAATATTCTCCAAGGTCCTATACACATTAAGCTGGATAAATAGAAATACACATATCAATAGGCAAAACTATCTCCATCCACACTAGCCTGGTAATAAAACCAGACTCTCGTTCTACACTTTCGTTTCATACAGAGGGTCTGTGGTTCAATAGTGAAATTCAGTTTCTCGCTTGCAGTGTTTTAAGTTTAAAAAGATTGAATCAGCCCTTGACTGATAGCTTGCCTTGACTGATAGCATTATAGCTGTGCATTCACAACGCCGCCTTCTGTTCATTGATTGGACAGGTTAAAATGTCTCCTGATAATCAAGTGGAAGGGGATAGGAGGGCATGGGCAGGCTCTATCCACACTATTATTTCCTATCATTTTTTAAAATATATATATATATATATATAGAGAGAGAGTTTTGCATCCACACTAGTCATTAGTAGTCATTACTCACTTGTCAGTAGCTTCTAGAACACCAACTTCAATTAGTATCATAGTATTTTAAACACACCAGTGTTGGAATACGCCATATTAGTGTGCACAGATGGGCTTTGAATTGCTTGGCCTTTGAACAGTCACCACAATGACACTTTTGTTTTGATGCTCTCATTTGATGCTGTTTATACACACTTCCACAGTACACAGTATAACTCCCTATCACTAAAATATTCACTTACCACTTACTGGTAAATGGAATTAAGTGAATTGATCATGTGGTTTTAATGTGAGATTGCTTAAAATAAGTTAAAGTAAGTGTTCAGTATTTCATCTTATGCATTACTGCGGGTTTGGTATACTAAATAAAAATTAAAGTAAAAGTACTTTAAAAGAACTGTCAATTTTCAAAAAACATTACAGAGGCTTAGCTGTTTATACAGCCTTGCATTTGAACCAGATGTGTGCCTCTGTTGTATATTTGGTGTTTTTAGTGCTTTGGCTGCAAAGTTGGCTTCAGACAAGGTGTTATGTGATGGCAGCCCCTTTTTTTCTGTAGTATACAGCAGTATACATTTTAGAAAACCATTACTCAGAAGGCTAAAAAAAACATTGATGATAAAACCATTAAAGTCAGCTGTGAGTGCAAAAGATGCGAAGGAGATGCCAATGTACAAAATACATGTTTTTCAGTACTGAAATACTACCAACCTGAGGAGGTTTGCCAGGAAAAGATATGTGTCCATTGCAGGATATATTGAATATTTATCACGATTGCAGAAAAAAAAAGTCATGCAGGAGGCTTTTTTTGGCCTTAAATGCAATAAATTGCAGGAGCAATAAAATCTTAACATTAATATCTAAAGAGCAGAACAGTTTTTCTCAAAGTTGGTGCCATCCATGTTTAGGAAAATCACTTCTGTCATTAGGTATGCAGACAAAGACAGAGAGAGTATGTTGACTTTTGCAGTTGTTTCTTAGATATGGATCTTTAATGACTTCAGTTCAGTAAATACAGTTCTGTTCTTGGGATTCAGTGAGTTCAGTTTCCTTTGTCTTTATCTAAAATACATTTAGAAACCAAAAAATACATAAAACTTTCTCAGCTACTTTCTCACCTTTCCTTGGTGCTTGGTGCTCCTCTTCAACTGATGTTGGAGTATGTAGCATGTAATGCGTATATGTCTTCATAGGAGAGCAGTCAGAGGGAGCATTTGCGGACTACCCTGCAAGAAGAGAGGGAGCGTCTGTTGTCCTCACACAACTTTCAACTGGAACAGCTCAAAATCCAACTGGAGAAGCAGGTCCAGAGAACACGACAGGCATACTCCAAGAAGGTTGGTAGCTTCTAAAGTAGCAGCCAGCAACAATCAGGGTCACTCAGGATTTTGTTTTTATTATCACATATATAGGAATACTAGGTAATATTTGAAATACTTGGTGTACGGGAAAGTCTTAACTCTAACTAAAGTTAATTTAATAACAGTTAAAACCAATTTTAAAAATAAACGCTATGGGCTACAAATACTGAAGAGACAACTAAGTGCTCCCATATGCAACAAGATAGCTGAAGCACTTTGGTCATAGAGTGACTTTGCACTTTGACAATCATTTATGTTAGGGCCTGCATTGTTCGATGTGTGTTTGAGTAAGTAATGTATAATGACATGCCTAAATACAGTACAAATGTCGTTTACATGCCGTTATGCTCATGTGTGCTCATCAGGAGGAAGAGATTAAGGATCTAGAACTACAACTGGACATACGTGCCAAAGATCTGAAAACCCAGGAAGCGATGCTTTTCAATCAGGTATATTATTCTAGTTATCTAAAATCACATGTTGGTTTTATTCATTTTGTGTTCTATTTGTGATGTTTTTTATCACTGATTTGACATATTTTTGTCTTTTGACTAGTTTGTCTTTGTCATTTTTATATCAACTTCTACAAATGTTTGAGACATTAAGCCTGCAATATGATTAAATGTGTCAAATATAGCTGCTTGTGTGTTTTTGTGACTTAAGTCACTTCTGCTGTTTCTCATAGATGTCAGAGATGCAAAAAAGAAGACACCAACTGGGACTCAAGGAGACTGAGGTACTAAGAGAAATATATATAGTGTGTGTGTGTGTGTGTGTGTGTGTGTGTGTTATCCTCCCCCATCAATGCTGCATGGTTAGACTTTTCCCTTTTCCACAGATTGATGGCCTTCATGAGGATCTTGAGAGGATGACCCTTGAGAGAGACCATGCCAGGGAGGAGGCCCAGCAGGAGAGGCAGGAGAAGGAGCGCCTGCAGGGGGAGAACCACGTCATGAAGGCCCAGAGGGAGAAGCTGGAGAAGAAACTGGAGCTGCTGCAGGAGCGCTGTGACCAGCTGAGACGCCGTGTCAGGTAGCCACACCCTCAGTAATGAACCTTGATAATGCTACACTGTGTCATAATAAGGTCTCAAAACTTAGGTCGAAACTACACACAGTTTACTTCATCTTGCTCCCATCTTTCACACTACTGTACTCTCATGAGCATGATGGCCAGCTACATAAACTAGGTTTGAGGATTCAAACATCTGTAGCAGATGTCTTGGTGCAGTAATTTCATGGTGTCTCTCTGATGTGTGTGTGTGTGTGTGTGTGTGTGTGTCTGTCTGTGTTTAGTGACCTGGAGCAGACAGAGAAAAAAGTCTCTTCCTCCAAGTCAGGACGAAAGCAAACAAAGGTCAACACAGAGGGTAAAGAAACGAGAAAGAAGGACCGGGAGTCCTCCTCAATTCCCAGTGATGAGCAGTCATTACATGTGGAGGATCTGGAATCCCCCAAAGCAGCCTCCACCCCCCCACTCCCCAAAAACAGTGAGAGTATTGAGGGGTGAGTAAGCCTACCAGTGTGACCTATAGGACTGTATTATGCTCAGATCATTCTGTTCATTAGTGCTGAATAATTAGAATGATCCTAGAGAATTGCTAACAATAACATTCTCTCAGTCTAAGGTACTACATATCGTCAGAAGGCATGTCATTGCAGAGGGCCCGGAACTTTCTGGAGCAGCAGAGCGGTAACCTTAGCGAGAGGCAGGCAGCGCTAATGGCCGCCCGCTCCAGTTGCTTCCAAGGCTCCGTCAGAGAGGGGGTCAATCAGGAGCTGCTGAAAAACCTCCAGCAGGTAGGCTGCACACATGGATCAGAGAGACTGTCTGTCTGGAGCCCCACTTTTACCTTGAAGTCTCTCTCACACCCACGTGGTCTCTGTTTGCCTCCTCCTCTTCTCTGTCAAAGGAGGCAAATCACCTGGAGCAGTTGAGGGCTACTGTGCAGAAGGGACAGAACCTTCTAGAGAAGAAAGCAGAGAGACTCACCCACTTGGAGAGTTCATTGGTGGAGGAGGTGTGTCTGGCTTTATTATTCTGTCACCACCATGATTAACTCACGTGTGTGTGTGTTGGTGTAGGAATAACATGCTTGAAGCTGGTCCTGAGGAAGTTTGCTGAAGATTTCAGAATTTATTTATAAATGTTATGTATTCATAAGGGTTATGTAGTCAATGCTACCCTCTGGGTTTTCTGCTCCTCTTGGCTCTTCCAGTCTTCATACAACGACACGTACAGACATGACGTGGATAGGAAAGTTACATTTGTTGTCTCAGACTCAGACATGAGCAGCGTGGATGGCCATGAAGGGACAGGTTAGTAGTACTCTATGCCAACATCAGTGTTTACTTTGACATTCATGCTCTTTATACTTTATTCTTTTTTAACCTCATTGTTTATGTATGACTGCCAAAATCTGGGCTTGTTTAGATACCTCAGCTCATGTTTGCAAGTATAGACCTGACCACTCTGTGGTTCCCTGCCCTTCTCTTCTTTCCATTCAGACGACCATCCAACTGTCCCGGCTAAAGTGCAGCACTTGGCTGACTCTCTGCAGCACATTTCTGAACAGCTAAACACAGTCCTGGAGGCCCTGAGTTCTCTGGCCCAGAAGAAGGCTCCACTCTTGTCAAACGTCCAGGCCTCGTACCAACCCTTGTCAGTGCCTTTATCTCAGGAACAGGCCTTCTCCTCTGGCCTGCTGTCAGGATCCAGATGGCCCTCTGCCAGGATGGGTGCCAGCAATCTAGGCAGAGCTGGCAACAGCTTCTTTTTCCAAAAGGAACCTTCTGGTAGGTTGGGTAGCATTGACATCCCACTAGGTTTATAGGTGTTTTTTTGTGGTGCCTCTGTGTGTTTTCAGTATTTTCTGGTATTAGTAGATGATAGTACTCAGATGCCTGACACATTTTTTGCCATAGGGCTTCCTATGAATGTCCGTGGAGGTCATTCACTGATGGGCCATTACAACCTCTCAGGCCTTCCTTCACCCAGGTAGGTGTGCTGATATTCTGGTTCTGTTTGTGTGATATTTCTAGTCTTTATTTTTAGATTTCAAGTGTGTGTGTGATGTTTCTAGTGTGATTTTTGGGGGGGGGGGGAATTCTGGATAAACGTGTCCTATGTGTCCTGTTCTGCCATTTTGCACGAGTTTCATCTAGTTTGATACGGTTGAACTTTATTTACCGACTTACCTACCACTGTACATGTTTGTATGAATGTCAGCGAGCAGGTGCAGAGCATGTTGTCTAGTAAGTCCACAGAAATTGATAATCAGCAGTTGCAAAGTCTGATTGAGGGCAACAAGAGATGGCTGGAAACACGCAGGAAAGACCCTGGCATGTATCCTTTCAAACCTCAATTGTTTCCAACAATTGTTGCCATTGTTTTCATCCCAGTCTTCATTTGTCTTAATTCTTTTGTGCACTGATATTTTTCAGCCTTATTCTGAATATCAGTGCTGACTGATATTCAGCCTGTCCTTGGAAAAGATACACTTGTATTTCTATATTCAGTTTTCTCTGTGTAGGTTTCTGTTTTGTAAGTGTTTTTTCCTCAACAAAACTTGACAGACCCTTGTTTACCCGTTATCGGCCTCCATCCTCCCTTGGTGGACTAGTTCAGCTCGGTCTGGATGAGAGTAATCAGATTAAGGTCTACCACTACTGAGGAGCTGCATTATTCTGTTAAGTGTGAATGTACAAGAGACTGTGAGAACAAAATATTTATTCTGTTCTGGTTGTTTCTGAATTTGCTTTGGTTTGGAACCTCATCATGCACAGCATTTTACATTTTGGACCTGTTCAAAGCTTCTATTCTATACTTACTTATAAAATATTGTATGTGAAATTGTTGTAGAATCAACAACATTTTAACAGGTCTTAAATACATATCAGTTTAAGATTTAAGTCTGTTTAAGGTAAGCTTTGCCAGAAGCAAGTTCTATCCTTTGTCCAGTAATCACTGGAACTGTTTTCCAAAGTACGCTGCAAGGCCTTACCATGAACACCTCCTCAAAGTCTGACTTGGCTTGGTACCCTAAAAAATGCCATGTAAGTTTGTAAAGTAGTTTTGTAAAGCACATAAATAAAGTATATTTGTAGAATTTGTGTGTTGTCATGCATTCTTAGAGGATTCCTCTTACATCTGTCTTTAAGGTGAAACGCTCCTGACTGACATGAACTCCATTTCCATTGCATTAAGTCTAACCATTTGATTCCCCAGACTATTGCATTTATCTGCAGAACAATAACACTACATTGCTCATGATTACGTGAGGAGCTAGATATTGATATCTCAGAACCAATTTGTCTTGTTGTGCAATTAACTGAATTAACTAATTGCAGTAATGCCTCCCAGTGATTGTGAAAACAGCATTGTCAAGATGTTATTATTTTCAAAGGTAAGGATTTGTGGCTTTAGAAAGTAAATGTCCCGTTATGTATTCCTCTGTCCTGTGTACAGATCTCAACTCGCTCAGTCCACATGGCTGAAGAGTTTTGCTTTGGATCAGATTCTTGTTCACCGATCAGATTTTTTGTTTTCAGTTTCACTATATAGAATTTAATATTTTTATATTATATTTTAGGTTTAGAAAATTTAATATGTTGATCTCAATACAGACCAAAATGATGGTGATCTATAATATATATAATTTATGCCATAATTGAGCAGCCCTACTGAGTAGATCCTGAAACAATGCATCCCTCTTGCGTTTAAATGACCTTTAGACTGCCCTGTCATAACTAAATAGCTACAAGTAGATTGATGTCAATGTGATGTGTTCATTTCATTTTAAAGCAAAGTATGCATTTATTTATTACACAGGACTTTTTTTTGCAAATCTGAAATGAAATTTAACATCAGCTTAGAAAAAGTACACCTGTTTCAGCACAATGGTTTTAAACTGATTTGAATGGAATAACAAAAAAAGTCCTACAATGCCTTGAGAAGGTATTCAACCCCCTGAAAGTACATACATTTACATTTAAAAAGTATTTACATTTTCCAAATGAATAGTTATTATAAACATCTACGTACTACATTTCCAAAAACAAATTTGTGTGTCTAGTTTTGAATGCAGAAAATCTTTCAAGGGGGCTGAACAATTTGGCGAGGCAAAGTATTTGCCTGCCAATGTTTAAGACACAGTGTTGTACTGTAGTGTAAGACACCAGTATGCATCATGTAAGCTTTTTAATAACAAAACATTTCACAATTCATTCCATAAAATTGGCTCACAAACATGAGCACAATGTCCCAGGCAAAAATTCTTTGCACGACCCTACAAAAACCTACATATTAGTAATCCAAAAAGATACATTTTTGGTTACTTTGTGGGCCATTCTAAAGGTTCTGTGACCCCCTTCATTCAAGCATAGTGTAGTGTAGTGTAAGGTTTTTCAAAGCATGATTCATTTAAAAGGTACTGCTGTGCAATGACTACGTTTCTTGATTGCGCCTCCTCCTCCGCCCCCTCACCCTCTCCTCCCCCTTGTGGTCAGTCACCTTGTTCTCCTGAACAGACCTCAGCCTGGCCAGGATGTGTTTCTTGGGGAACTTGAGCGTGGTGCAGCCAAACTGGCTGACGCCACCCGTGTCCCCTGGTAGCTTCTCCCGTCTCTGCACCCAACTGCGCCACCCAGGCTTCCAGCAGTACACACTGTCGTAGAAGCGCGAGCCGTTCTCGCCACCGAGTACGTAGATGCGCCGCTTCCAACGCGCCACTCCCCCCGCCGCGATTCTCCGTGGCAGTCCCGGGAAGACCACAGGACTGGGTGCCCGATCGCTGCCCCCGCCACGGTCCATGCCTGGGGTCACCTCACGTTCAGCCCCGGAGCCTCGTCCCTCTCGGAAGAACAGCACCCGCCCCGTGGCGTCCAGTGGCTCCAGCTGTGTGTAGTTGCCGTCCAGGAACTTGGCAGCATCACGCATATAGCCCCCGACGGCACACACGCCGCCCCGCACTGCAACACCTCCTGCCAGACAGGTGGCACCAGAGTCTAGCGCCACACGGGTCCAGA
The DNA here is from genome assembly GCA_027481765.1 of Tenualosa thibaudeaui. Lineage (NCBI taxonomy): Eukaryota > Metazoa > Chordata > Actinopteri > Clupeiformes > Clupeidae > Tenualosa > Tenualosa thibaudeaui. The sequence continues at coordinate 5,454,364 of JAIFZK010000130.1, read as the reverse complement.
GAGAGGTGGCCGTGTGGTAAATGAGCACACCTGAGTGCACCACGGCCCGGTTCTGCTCCAGTGTGGCACCGCCCAGCAGATAGAGACGGCCACGGAGCGCGGCACAGGCAAACGAGCGCAGTGGCAAGGGCAGCTGTGGCCCTGGTGACCAGCTCATGGTGCCCAAGTCCAACGTCTCGCTTGAATCCAACAGCGCAGAGCGGTTGCAGCCGCCCAGTGCATAGAGCGAGTTGCCACAGCCCAACAATCCCAGCATGGCCCGTGGTTGGGTCATAGGCGGGTGCTCGATCCAGCGGTCAGCCACAACGTCGTACTCGTGCACCTCAGGCGATACCTGTCCACGACGCAGGATGCCACCGGCCACAAACAGGCGCCCACCGATAGCCGTACAGCCAGGGCACAGCAGTGAACCGAGCGCTGCCAGCTTCTCCCACTTGCCCGTGCGCGGGTCGAAGCAGTCCACGGTAAAGTCCTCCTTACGGAGCGCGTCGTCCTCACGTGGCTTCAGGTCCACGCACACGATCTTCTTCTCAAACATGCCCTCCCGGGGTCGCATGGGCCCGCCCATGGCCTCTATGCTGGCCCGCGGCCCCAGCTCCTGGTTTAGCCGGCGGCTCTCCTCCGGTGCCAGCAGGCCCGGCCGCAAGTGCCGCAGCAGCGCCGGCATGTGGATGTAGCGTTCGGATGGTTGGTGCTCTGCCCAGCGCCGTGCCGCATCGTATACCTCTGTCTCCGACTCCACGCCCAGTCGGTCGGACTCCAGCAGGCTGCCTAGAGTACCAGGGTCCAGAAGAAGGAAGTCCCGCTGGCGTGCCACGCGGGGAAAGTGCTGAGCCACCAGCCGCAGAGAGGCACGCAGGAGCAGCTGGTCATGATGTGAGCGGGCCAGAGAGTACATCCCCAGACAGTTCTCTACAGACAAGTGCTCAAACAGAAACCTGCCAGGAGAAACAATTATGGTCATGCACTAACATATTTCTAGGCAGAATGCAAACAGAACCCATTTAACTGATATGTTAAATATGCTGTCATTGTACACTAATGTATATTCAATATTTATTCAGTTGCTCCATTCCAGCAACACATATGACATGACATAATTCCTGATAAAGATTTTATAACTGCTCCTGAATTAGCCACGTGAATCAGTGACACTTTCATGTTGTTTCACTTTGCGGAAGGAGTCACCTCTCAATAGGCATATATTAGTTTCCTGGTAGGCAGATATTTTGTGTAAACTTTGAAACTATTTAGCATGCCTTCAACCATCCACAACAGTTTGGTTATTTGGTTGTGACATCGCTTTTAGCCCTCTAACAGAGGACATAGCCTCTGTTCTCTAATTGGTCCTATATCGTCCTAAAAAAATTTTGGCTGAGGAAACCTAACTCGACTTTGGATAGGTAACTGACTAGTGCTGTAGCAAAATGTGGTATTGAGCAGAAACAGGTGGATCTATCCTGGCAACTCCAAAGGCATTCCATTCTTGGAGACCTCTTCACCTCTTACATATTTATAGCCAGGCTAGCGCCGCCTTGTACTTCCAATCAATACTGCATTTCACTACAGTACTGCATCAGGGATCTCTCCAAAAGGTTAAGTTTCCTTTGGCAATTTTTTGCCTGACCAATCAGCATATAGAGGCCTCTAGCATGCCCAATAGTTTTAAAGTTCACAGAAAGTATCTGCCCATGAGGAAGGAAACATGCCAATTGAGGGATCCCAGACGCTTTGCACAAAGTGAAACAACATGAAAGCGTTTGGCATGCCAGAATATTTGCAAAATGTGAGGGGTGTACTCACTTTTGTGAGATACTGCATCAGCCCTGAATGTCCCATTACACTGAATTAGGAGCTGGTCACTAGTTTACCTTGAACAGAGGTCCTGCAATGGCATTACTTGAAGGCGACTGGCTGCTACAAAGAGGTCCTCTGCTGTGTCCAGGCTGAGCCCAGCCTCCCCAGTGTAGATAAACTGGATGACTGTCTCCATAACTGCTGGTGTTACTTCCTCCAACCGGATCTCAGTAAGGCGAGACTCCACCAATGGACTTGTGAACATGGCTCGGAAATAGGGGCTCACTGCAGCTAGGAGAACCCTAAGAACAATGATCGTCATGGATTATCCAACTATACAGTAGTACTAATGGGACAGATCTCAACAAGACCAATTTAGTGTGTATAAAACTTATTCTCTCAGAATCTATACCTCTATACTCAGGTCATAAATCAACCCAACCCATCTTTGCACAACCAAAATGATTTCATTTTGAGACTGAGCCATTGGGTATAGCCCACCTGTGACACATGAATCTCTTCCCTTCCACAAGAAGAGTGACATCGCACAGCTGCTGGGCATCAAGTAACTGTTTTAGGCCTGAATAAGAAATGTGTCAAGCAATTATTGGAGCAACGATGATTCATCCAAAAACCCATCAGATAATAATGATGATGATGATGATCATCATCATCATCATGTCTAACCGTGTGTTATATAGTCTCCCAGCGGTGTGGTGCTGTCATCAGGAAAATCTTCTTCTTCTGAGTCACTGTCTGAGAGAGGCTCCCCTCCACCGCTGTCAGCATCCTGCCACGGTTGTGGTCGCCAGGTAACTGTAACACCCTTCACAGAGTTCATCTGTACCATGCAATCACACCAAGCATGTGAGCTAATTAATTAAGCTGTCATGTCCCAAGTGTCACCTGTGTACTATTGAAAAGAAGAACCAAGAGTGCAGTCAATATAGATCAATTTACAATTAATCATGCAGCATGGAGCAATTGGGTGTATTAATTCTACCAAACAAACCCTATAGTGTTAAACAACACATTTGTAGAAGAAACAACGGGAGTATGTTTTTGTTTAAGAAATATCAGTAGGCTTAAGCTACTAGGCTACAAAAACATATTTTGCCTTTCAACCAATGTAAGTACTCCAAACCTGTAGATGGCAGCGCAAACACGGATTTTTATGAAGGCAACTAATAAACGTAGGAGCAGTTCCGTGAATGACCGTTATCTGGGCTACTATTACCATGAAAACTGAATTTTCTGTAAATTAGATTAATGACAAATATAATGGATTTGCATCAACTATGTAATTTCAAGCAACTCTGACATTTAAGTAATAAACGAAAGCAAAGCGTGCAGCAAAAACGTGCAGCATAGCGTGAGTGAACTTGAGAGGTAACGTTAGGCAAAGCGCTCAAAAGTGCTGGCCATGCTTCTGTCTTATTACCTTCACTAATAGCAGGGTGATCTGAAGAATCCCAACAATGCCCAATCCAAGTGCACAGTGTCAACAGATTACAACAATCACAGTTAGTCGTGAACTCAGGATACTTTGACCAGATGGACAGTGTCCCGCAATGGCCTTTTGTAACGTATTATCTAGCCTCTCTGCCTCCTTTGAACACCTCGCCCATCTTGGCCTGTTCGTGCTTTGATTCATGAACCCACGCCATCACGACTCCGTGCACATTTTCAAACCTTTAACGTTAGGTCACAAGAAATGACAAGTTAGCTATGTAGCTAATTTAGCGGTTAGCTCATTAGCTGTCCAGTAAGGACCATCTAACTTAGCTGTTACCTTGACGTGAACTGAAAAAATGCACATCCTCACTTTTCTTAGCAAACTAACTGGGTACATTCCTTCTCTAACATAGCTACAATTATGTTAAATATATTTACGAAAATAAAAAACGGACACTGTCCTTTCGGCATTTTAGATTCTGAAAGGAAGCCGTCAACACCACAGTTATTTCTATTTGGTCCCTTCGTTTCTTCTTCGCTTCTCTCTCATCTTCTTCTATGCTTTGAAATCTGCAGGGATGTTGCATTCTGCCATCTGTTGAGTAAAATGCACTGAAACGTTTCAGAAGCTGATTATATACCACTGGCAATAAAGCCTGCACTCTAAAGAAAATCTCACACAGACCCGATCTCTTTGTGTAGATGAATTAGATTTATTATTTTTTTATGTAAACACTGTGCCGTAGGAGGAACGATTCATCAGATTAGACAGGCCTCCAGGCCAGTGTGCGGCGGTGAAGGCGTCACACTGCTATTTTCCTATTTGAGGGGAAAAATCAATAGAACAAGATTTAGAGGAAGCTGCGATCATCATTGTGCGCCTTTTCGAATCACACAAAGCGGGATTTTCATCCAAAAGATAGAAGTGTGCTACCTGCAATTCATAGAGTTTCCTCTTTGTATTCCCTGACCTAAAATGATCGATATGATTGAGAAGGAAGACACCATTATCAGCGAAGAAGAAGCCGCTCAGTATGACCGCCAGATCCGTTTGTGGGGACTGGACGCACAAAAGAGGTCTGAGTACTGTACATCTGTGGAATCGGTGGGCTCTACCAGAGCCATAGAGTAGAGTCAAAGTATTTTTGGACAACCATTAAAATGTCTCTAGGGTTTTCTCAGTCGCTCTGGCCTGACCAACATTTCATTAAATTAGCTTTTCATTTAATGTCACACATTTACAATTCAAAGGTGTCACACTGTCATTAAGATACAGCTCATTTAGTTTTCTTGGTTGAATCAAGAAGTAAGTTAGCTCGCAGACGTGTTGCTCCGTTCATACAACGTGTTTTCAACTAATATTTAGCTAGGTGGTGACATCTTTCTGAATGCATGACAGAGCCTACCGTTCATGTCTGTATCTTGCATTTAGATAAGTTACTGGATCTGCAAACAAATGTGCAACACATCAGGCAATCAAGCAAGCAAATGCATGTAAACCTTACACACTACATAGTTCCACTGCTCTCATCATGATATTGCCTGCAGATCCAGCTTATTGTAGTCCAATGTTGTTGCACTTCCGTCATGGACCAAATTCCCCATGAGATCTGGGAGCAGAGAGCAGATAGTCCATTCTCAATATAGTTCATTGTGACACGCACCCTTTTCCCTCTAGGCTGCGTGGATCCCGCGTGCTCCTAGTTGGACTTGGGGGTTTGGGTGCTGAAGTCGCAAAAAATCTAATTCTGGCTGGGGTGAAAGGATTAACCTTACTGGACCATGAACAGGTACATTATGAGTCAATAAAGTAACATTTAAGTACATGCATATTTTGCATTTGTGTGTTTTAATATCTCTCATGTTGGTTGGTTGGACAAAGCTGTCATTACATTGTTCCGAAGGAGCATGGAATTAATTGACAGAACTAACGGACCCATACACTCCCCTACACAGGTTAATGAGGAGTGTAGCCAGGCGCAGTTCCTTATCCCAGTGTCTGCACGTGGACAGAACCGAGCCCAAGCCTCCCTGGAACGGGCCCAGGCCCTCAACCCTATGGTGGAAGTCAAAGCAGACACAGAAAATGTGGAGTCTAAACCCAATGAGTTCTTTCTTCAGTTTGACGCAGTGAGTAAATAATGTGAAGAAATGTCATGACTTATGTTGTTACTTTATGTTTTGAACACACAACAAGGTTTTAATGAAAATGCAAGGCCTACAAGCCAACAGTATGATTTCAATAAATCCACAACATGGGATCTTATGTGTTAGGGAAATGAAGATTTCATGCACATAGACCTAATTCTGTTGAAAACACACACAGGTTTGTCTGACCCGATGTTCATGGAACCTCATGATGCGGGTGGACCAACTCTGTTCCCAGAAGAATATAAAGATTTTTTGTGGAGATGTCTTTGGTTATCATGGCTATATGTTTTCAAACTTGGGCAAAGAGCATCACTATGTAGAGTAAGTATATATCATGTCATACGACACAATGCAATATACATAGTATGTCCCGTATGAGATTCACACTGACAGCACAAACAAATTCTAATTTAATAAGCAGGGCAAAACGTTTTCGTAATGTCATACATGTAACACAAGTGACTAACACGTAGCAAGGTACAGCTAAATTGGAAACAATCATGTTTTTGACATTCATGATTGTAAAGAAGAGTAATTTAATATCTAGTGGATGTAGGACGACTTTAAAATAGATTTTATTGTCTGTCATTTTGTAATGTTTAATGGCGTGCAATTTTAAATTAATTCATGTACATGGTGTTCATACTACTTCTATTTTTGTACGTCATATAGAGAAAAGCCCAAAGTACGAAAAAACACAGATGAACCAGCCTCAGATGGACCTGAAGCAAAGAAAGCGAAAATTGACCCCAATGAAACCACCATGGTTAAAAAGGTTAGCATTACTTTAGCCTGGGTTAATAGAATAGTATTCCTTTAATGCATTTTTTAATTACAGTGCAAACGCTTTCTCATATCCCTCCTTCTTTTGTCCCACTCTCAACAAGACGGCTAGTTTTTGTTCTTTAAAGGAGGCTTTTGAAATTGAATGGACAAGTGATAAAGCCAAGAAAAGCATCAAGCGCACGCCAAAGGACTACTTCCTCTTGCAAGGTAAGTTCTGAATTGCTACGGCAACACCAGCTGTGGGCTCTGCAGTCACGCTCAGTTGAGTGTGATCAATTCCCAGAACTGAGAATAAAAACACTGTTGGCCTTGACATGCACTTGCTTGCCTAAATACTAAGGCCTTGTTTGCCATCCCAAGACCACACCCCTATGCTCTGTCACAATGGCAGCTTTTGGAGGAAGTGCAACAACATGAGTTTTTGGCCTTGGGTTGTCTGGTTTGTTTACCTTCCCTCTAGCACTGGGATTGAGAACAGTTGCCTACCTGTACTGCCTTATCTGTATTTCCTGAACGGAGAAGCAGCGTAATGTAGCATATTATGAGTACAAATTTACTATATACTCCATTTACTATATAAAAAAATCAGGCCCTTCAGGCACTGAACGTTTTACCTAAAACTGAGTCCCTCATTCAATTCTTGGAGAAGCTTAAGCATTTCATTTGGAAGGCTATTATGAGATGTATGTGAAAGTGAAGTGCTGAATAAGTGGCATTTTAAAATTATAAACTGCTTGTGCATTGTTTGCTATTATTGGAGCCATTCCTTCATGCCAACAACCAGTGCTGCGACTGTAAAATGTCAATGAAAAAACTATATTTATTTTTATACAGTGTTTTCTAATCTTAAAACAGTTGTAATGACAAAGATTTGAATATTCCATAGTTTCAGTTAAGGATGCATATTAGATAGTGTAATGATAAGAAATTACTCTATAAATTGTTTTCTACTCAACGCATCTGTAAATCCTCTATGCTGTTCACAGTGCTGTTGAGGTTTCGTTCGGATAAAGGCCGTGACCCACAGCCTGCTAATTTCACAGAGGACTCTGAGCGGCTGCTCCAGCTATGTGAGGACGTGCTACAGTCTAAAGGTCTCCAGGGTGACCTCCTACCAGAGGACTTCACCAGGTGAACTTCATACTATTACTTATCACTTCACAATAAAGAAAGAAACATAAAGAAACTTTCTGGATTTCTTAACAATAAAGAAAGATACAATTAAGAAAATAGTGATGATTGCAATGTATATTTTAATGATATGTTCTTCTGTCTGCTCAATGTTAATCTTTTTCGTACAGCTACTGCTTCTCTGAGATGGCCCCAGTCTGTGCTGTGGTTGGTGGGGTGCTGGGCCAAGAAGTTGTTAAGGTAATTTACTGTGATGCTTTATGTGTTTTGTTTTTTTTTCTTCCTTGTTTTTCATTTTATTGGCAGCACTCCATTATCAACAAACATGTGCTTATGTAAGATGGCAAGGATGGGTGATCATGGCATCCATGGAGAGCAGCGGCTTGTATAAGATGTGAAATTCTTAACCACTGTGCAAATATGAGTGGATGGATGATAGTTGATTTTCGGTTGTCTTTATGGGAATAACATGTTTTTATCATGTTTGCATAAAGCTTGTGTCCTTATCCATTTTATTATTATTATAAAAATATTATTATAAACACTTTTTTTATTATTTTAAATTTAAGACTTCAGTATGACAAACAGAAAGTACACAGCAATATGGAAGAGCTCTATTTATTATGGTCAGTTATATCAATTTCAGTCCCAAGGCTTTTAATGATGACTGTTACTGTGTATGATTGAACTAATAGAATGACAGTTTAAGCTGAATCTGGCAGAATAGTTTTTTTTATTATTTTTCTCAGAGATAGGGTCTGCAAACAGTTTTTTTCCCTTTCAGTTGTCTATACAGATTTACAGAGAGCTGCCTAGTTCACTACTGATGTTAAGACCAGTGGATGAATAGCCTAGAAATCTAGACGTATCCACTTTTTGATGCTATAGTCTGGCTTGTCAGGCTAGTGGACAAAGGCTTTTCAATGTTAATCGACAACTATATGTTATGCATATCTACAGGCCCTGTCTCAAAGAGATGCCCCACATCGGAATTTCTTTTTCTTTGATGGTGCAAGTGGAAGTGGTGTGGTGGACTATTTTGGTACGGAGTAACTAAACCCATGAGACGTTTTGAAGGGAAGCATACTTTCCCAAGAGTCCTCACGGAACACACCTGTGCTCTCAGCAGGCTTAAATCAGTGATATTTCATTTGTCATCTTTTCTTCTGTAACATTCTTTTATAGCATTTTTCTTTGTAAACCTTCACTTTGATAAAGAAAAATCCTGCTGTATATTTAGTTTAATAACACAAATACAAACACAATGTAATTTGTACAATTTTTTAAGAAATATGTATATTTCATTTTCCTCTGCTCAACAAAATATCTTCAACGTCATTTTTTGCCATTCTAAAATAGAGGACTTGATTACAAAAACATTATCTTATGTCTGTTTTGTTATACTGAATTTCTCACATATTGTAAAATTGTATATGTGCAAGAAATTATTTGAACATGCATATTTGTAACCAAACCAAACAAAAAATATGCTGCCCTAGCGTGTTGTTTGGGTTTGGTTGGACTTCGGCGTTGTTAACACCGATTATCAGAATGAAATATATCAAACTAAATGTTCGGTAACACTAGTAATACACAACAGTAATACTGTGTGTTTTTAAGTCTCATACTGGTAACAATGTGGATGATAATAATAATATTATTGCTAGATAAGTTCTTGTATCAAACAATAATAATTGTGATTTTACCCACCACAGATTGCTTATTATATCAAAGTCCTCCTTTTGAATTGTCCTCAAAAGTCAGAAGTCACATTTCCTTTTTGATTTGACTGTGTCAAGAATCCGGATTTTCAGATTTGTCGTGCACGCGCTTGTGAGGGCCAAGAGAGTGGATAGAGCTGGTTTTTGGAGTTCAAAAAGTTTCCCGGATGTCTGAAACTGCTCCTAACAACACCGATAGTCTCCTTTAATATGGCGGTGAAAAGTGAAAAAACATACGGCTGAGAGGTGGCTACTAATGTAAATTAAGTTACGTTAACCAAGTTTTATCGTTCTGTTTGCAAGAAGGAAACTTTCAAGAGTTCGGAAAAAGAACGATTCGACGAATGACCGAATAAAATTTAAAGGTAGGACCAGGAAAGTGATGCTTGAAGTGGTGGCATGAGTACGACAACTCATTCTGTACCTTAACGTTTGGTTATGTATTTAAACTGAGATGGCTTGAAACTTGGCTAGCATTGCAACGGCCAACTAGCAGCATTGCTAGCTAACGTAGATAGTCTAGCTACCTTGTGACATTCGTCCATTAACCATACGTTAACATTTAGTCTTCAAACATGAAATTGACGTTAATGATCTTTAAGGGACCCCATAGCATCAATATGTTTTAACGAATTGTGCTGAGTTTACAGCTATTTGTCGTTTTAAGTAGCGTTAGCTTAAAGTCCGAAAGAAGTTAAGCATGTAGCTAAGTAGCTAGCTGGTTATAACCTATGTATGTTGAGACCACAGTGAATGTTGTTCCCTCAATACTCAAAATCCTACCGTTGTTGTTGTGGTGTTAATGTCTTGTTTACTAAACTACGTGGTAATTCAAAACTTGTCATGCTGAGTTATGGCTCTGTGCTCTGGAGAAAGTTAATCTGGTCTGCTAATAGTAGCTAGCTATCTATCGTAGTGAAAAGTTGCGGTCCAGTTAGCAATAGCATGGTTAAGTGCTAACCTTAAATTGGAACTAGGTGCTAAGAAGGTCTTTGTAGTTGAAACCTTCTTTTACTGTCTATGGTTGAAACAGCTTAGCAGATTTGCTAACAGTATTCTTAGCAAAATTAAAGCAACAAACCTTATGCATGTCACACCAATGTTGTCAGTCTAATACTTTTAATTTTGTTTAGAGTAATGTCTCTAGTTGGTGTTTTCCAGTAGGGTTGGCGTTTGTTTTCCAACATAACTTAACGCTCTGAGTTCTTGTTCAATCTCCAGTTAGCTAGCAAATTGAGTTAGTTATCATTCAGGTTAAACATCGTCATTCTAGCTAGTCAGCTAGCAATGCCTTAATAACTTTAAGATATAGCCATAACTAGTTACTTACAGGCTGTCCAGTTTATTTACCCTGTTATTTAGGATATTAGGCAAGTCTTTGTCATAGAAAGCTGTGAATGATAAACGGTAATGACTGATGAACGTTACATCAGTGCTATATTTATAAAACAGTATGATTGTTGATTTGTTAACTGTTGTTAAAACTAATAGAAGCACTAGTTTCCTATATTTCAAATCACATCTAACGACCGCAGTCGATTGATGGTGATGGCATTGTACAATCTGGTTGTGAATACTCTGTTGATTTTCCTCTCCCTCTTGGCGTGTGTTGCTATAATATCAGCAAAGATACTTTAAAACCCATGGATGGCTCATGACTCCAGAGCTCCAGAGGCATAAAGAGCATAGTTAAATAGAATTATTAGGGTTTGGTCATTGTAGGAACTGGTGATAAATGAAGAACTGGAAACATTAACCAGGCATTTTAGTCAGTGTCTGGTCTGTTTTGAAGATAAGGCCTTGGGGACTTTGTTTTGATTTGTTAGCTTGATTCTGTTGAGTTTTGGAATTTGGACTGAATATGTGTCAAATATTTTTTCTGTGCTATGTGTCTATTGGGCGTATTTTTAAAAAGCTGAAGTTTTACATCAAGCACTGTCAACTGTAGTAACCTGTCCAGGATATGCTTTTTAAATTTCACATATAATGGGAAGTCACAATGAAGAATAACAAACTGCACAGGTATTGTCTGGCTTGTGACGTAAACGTTTAACTGATGGTGTGAAACTGCCAGTTCAACACACTTGCAGTATTGGGATAATTGCTTTAGGCTTTCCTTAGATTTTACCAAATTTTATGTTGCTCAACAGATGGACCCTGTATGAAACACACACACACACACGTACACGTACATGTAGGGACAGACAGACAGGCCTTTTGACTTAGTAGCGTGCTGAGTCAAACTGGTACCAGTCAGTGGAAAAGGGCCATAGATGCACATTGTTGAGATCATACTTGACCACTTGGAAGCACAACAGGCACAGATAAGGATGTAGATTTATGATCTGACTTTAACTAGTGAAACACACAATTACAAATGGTCTGGATACAAAATTGCCTCAGGTTCTACAGATGTCCCACATCAACTAATGGGCCAGTGTTGAAAGCATATTATGTATCTTATCATGCATCATATTCATGTATCTTCCATATTTACTCTATTTTATTGTTCTTTTGCTGTACACTTCTCATTTTAACCAGCTTCAACATTTCAAATGATGAGACTTTATTATTGACACTGCCACAAATGTGATTAGAGTATTAAACATGGTGCAGAAGTGTTACATCATTTCTCAGTGATGTTTAATGAAATGCAAATTGTTTGTTGCAGGTGTGATGTCCTGATGCCACCATGTTTAGCAAGAAAAAGAAACAGCGAATCCAAATTTCTGCTCCTTCCAACTTTGAGCACCGTGTGCACACTGATTTTGATGAGCACGAGCAGAAGTTTGTGGGGCTCCCACGTCAGTGGCAGAGCCTGATCGAGGACACAGCCAAGCGGCCCAAACCTTTTATTGATGCTACAGTTATCACTACTGTCGAGCCACGCAAGGTTAGGGGATATTTTGTGACATAAATGTCTTCCTGTTTCTTGTTTATAGATGTAAGCGTATGTTTGGCATGCCACATAAATTTTTTTGGACAGCCTTTTGCTTTTGGTTGATATTCAGTTCATTACGTGGTTGTACTGGACCTGAAAAATCTTTAAATGTTTATTCAGACTGCTGTGTACTTCCTATGTGATATCCACAACATATAGGGCATGAACCTACATGATCCATTGATGTTGCCCTTTGTTTTCCAAAACCAAATGGCACGATTTTCGCTCAGATATGCCATGTTAGCTCAAAGACTACCAAACCCTTGGGATTTGGGAAATCTCACAAAGTTTGTGCCTGTCCCCCAGACCATTGTGCGTGGCACGAACATTGGAGTGGATGGCTCCCTCACCTGGCTGCTGGACAAGTTTGAGACTATGTCGGTCATTCGGTCCAACTCCTTGAGATACAGCAACCCCGCCATGCAGTCTGGACAGGACCCAGGCTTGCCCCCGGACCATCAGGAGAATGGAGAGCAGCCACATCGATACTACTCCCATGGGGATGGCCAAACAGAGGGTTCAGAAAGGTAAGAGTATCTACTGGAAAACCTGGTAGAGGATGAAAATGTTGGTAATAGGCAACGCCTGATATGAGACTGATGGTGTGATAACCAAAAAAATATTGCAAAAATATAACCTGGTTACAGCTCTAAAATTGTTTTAATTTGAACTGTTTGGGTAAGGTTCTGTCTGCGTGGCACAACAGGAGGATCAAATACTCAGGGCGTATTCATTACTTTAAAAAAAAAAAACAACCAACACATTAGGAATAGTATGTCTGAAAAGTGGACTTTCTCTCTATTGACCTCAAAATTGACCTGTTTAAAAGCTGGTCTGGGGATGGACATGTTTTACAGACCACCCATGAAATTTTTTCCTTTTGCTGTAACCCATTTGGTACAACACTAGTTAATTTCCATACTTCAGGCCTTACTCACACTGCTGCGTAGAGACCACATTGCCACAGCAATTTCAGCTAGTCTGAAATGTTCCAATGCCTAAAATACACTAGATCTTGCTTTGTGAAGAAGCAGAATACTGTTTGTGGCAGTCTACTTGAGAACAGTACTTTATGAAGTTGGTTGTGTGTATGTAGACAGAACGCTATGCCTGATGGGTCCTTATCTAAAGTTTGATACCTAGCATTATGCTGGGTTCGTAAAACAATACAAAGTCAATTTGAGGGAAGTAATTTGCAGTCAAAAGCAAACAGCTTCCCAAGTGTTAATCATCTCTGAGCATGCTAGTGCTGCAGAAACCCCTTGACTGCAATAATTTGGAACATTTGTTCAGCAAACCAAAAAAATAATGTTCCTTTTTTTGTATGTGTCAAGGATAAGACCTCCACAAAAGCTACCAGCACCAAACACTCACCACTCGCGAGGCCCACATGAGGAAAGCCGGTCCCACCCACAACCACGTGGGCAGGAGCCCAGCAGGGAGCGACCCCTGGCCCAGCATCCACAACACAGAGACAAAGCACGGACCAAGGAGAGACAAAGTGAGCGGGATCCAGCGGACCAAGTGGTTATGAGGGAGGGTGGCAGCGAAAGGCGGCCGAAATCCAGCTACACGGATCGGGACGCAGGTCCACAGTCTTCCAAGGACAAACGACCTCACTCGGGGCCAAACATTCGCACCCCCAACCTGCCTGTCAACGATGGAGTGATAAAAACAGCACAGCAAACAGGCCGGCCCTTCAATACATATCCCTGCACAGACAACAATGTTTGGAAAGGCCCCACTACCCAGATACAGTCACAGGTAATTATGAATGAAAGCGTATTGTCCACCGGTCATTATTTAAGCAATATCACAAGTAATAATAATAATAATAATAATAATAAAATAACACAAGTGGGAGTGAACTTGTTTGTAGTTATTCTCACGGGTTGTTAGGCCACAGGCTGAGGCAGCTAGCAAGGTTTTAAGACGGCCAGTTGTATTTCCATTTAGTTTTCATTTCAGTTCATTCATCCTCCGTCCTCCAAAATAGTTCTCAGCTTAGTTTTGCATCTCCTGCTCCCTCAATGCAAAAGCTAATCAACAGCATGGAAGTTCAGGGAGAGCAGGTATATTGTAATTGTGCGTGTGCAGACTTGCTTGCCTATATGTCAAATGCTAAGCCATATTCACACTACTCCATTAAGAGTTTTTTTATTTTTAAATCCTGGAGAGAACTGCCATATGTGATGTTATGAAAATTGCTGCTCTCTTTCTTTAAATGAACACTCACATCGTTCAACTCGGTGGAAAATGTGGAGTGATTATTAGCTGTGAAGAGTCACCCAGGCTGTATTGTGGGATATACCTGTGGCTAGTGATGCTTAGAATGAGTCTCTTCCAATCAGAAATTGATAAATAGTTTGAGCGGGCCTAACTGTTGTATAACATAAAATAAGCTCCCAACAGGATAGACAAGATGCACATTTTAAAAAAGAGAGAAGGAAATAGTCCTTCCAAGAACTTGGAACTTTTCACTTTCAATAAAAATCCATTACAGAATTATCAGACCCCTGAACGTTAGGAAGCTCTGTTTGTGTCGGTGGCACAATATGAAGGGTGCAGTAGATGAAGAGTTGCTCTTAAGGCCATTGACGACATAGTTTGTAGATGAGTTATGGAATGTAGTCTGTGTCGTCATCAGAACTATGAAAACTAGAAAAGCACTCAGAGTGCAGACCTCCGCCAAGGCAATATAGGGTCACTGACCCAATACAAATTCCAGACGGTATTATGGATCGCCACAAAAATGTTATCGCCTGTTCCTTGTCCTAATACCCACATTGTCCGTAAATGTCATGCCATGTCATGCCAAATCCGTGCAGTGCTTTTCGAGTGATCTTGCTCACAGACAGAAAGACAGACAAATGCTGGTGAAAACATAACCTCCTTGGTGGAGGTAACAAGACATTATTAAGCAATAGTTGAAGGCATTCCAATGTGGGTGTTGGCCAGTAGGCATAGAGATGTGTAGAGCTTGTTTTTCAAATAAATCTTGAGCTCATGACACTGGTCAGCAGTAGTGGACTTGGGTACACAAAACATGCAGAGAATTCATTCATGCCTGCTAGCTATGTATTGTCACGGTCAAACAGAGCCTGAGCAGCCTGATTTTACCGTTCTCTTTTGTATACTGTCTCCTGCAGGATCTAAAACCAGGAAGAACAAAGGATGCTGCCCCTCATAATGGCCCCTCCAATCCCAGCAGCAGACCTGTGACCAGCGGGGGAAAGTCGGCAGGCCAGGGCCGACCCCGAGGAGAGCCCCAGCAGCACCATGCCTCACATCCAGCCCTGGGCCCTGACCATCCTCACAGCCAGCACCCCCTCCCCCCTGCGCCGCAGCAGCCTGCCCCCGCCGCACCCCCACCGCAGGCTCGCTCCCCGCACCGCGAGCCCCAGCGGGTGACGCACGAGCAGTTCCGCGCAGCCCTGCAGATGGTGGTGGACCCCGGAGACCCACGCACCTACCTGGACCACTACATTAAAATTGGTGAAGGCTCAACAGGCATCGTCTGCATCGCTACAGTCAAAAGCACTGGGAAGCTGGTTGCCGTCAAAAAGATGGACCTGCGCAAACAGCAACGACGTGAGCTCCTCTTCAATGAGGTATGTGTTTTGCCAAGTAAAGACCTACACCATGAACTTGTTCTATGCTGTTGTAATGCTATGAGATGTCAGTAGGCTACTGAAATTATTCTGCAAGTGGAGCAATCTAATTTTGTTAAGTTAAAGTTGAGTAGTAAGGCAAATTTTACACAGCACAATGAGAATTAACTCAACCATTTTAATTAATTTAATAATTAAACCATTAAGTACTACGAAGATGAGCGATTTTTCTATTACCCTTTTTTTTATTTACTTTTGTTTTTGATCTGGAATTTGAAAGTACACATAGTTTTAATAATATCTAGTGATGTACTAATGTAAGTAGCTTTAGATGTCAATTGAAGTAAAGTAATAGACATTCACTCTCACAGGTGGTGATCATGCGGGATTATCACCATGAGAACGTGGTAGAGATGTATAACAGTTATCTGGTTGGAGATGAACTCTGGGTGGTCATGGAGTTCCTTGAAGGTGGTGCTTTAACAGACATTGTTACTCATACAAGGTGAGTGCTGTTGGACATGCAGATTTCTGTTGATGGACTGTATGTGTGTGTGTGTGTGTGTGTGTGTGTGTGTGTGTGTGTGTGTGTGTGTTTTGTTTTTTGGATTTGAGTTGTGCATGCCATTTGTTTATTAAGGGAATTGTATCACCTTCCCAGTAATACAAGAAAATCTAATGCTAGAAGAAGACAAAAAAAAGTGATAAGCCTAATAATTTTGGACTCCATTACTTCTTGCTGTCTAACAGGATGAACGAGGAGCAGATAGCCACAGTGTGCCTGTCTGTGTTGAAAGCACTTGCTGTTCTTCACAGCCAGGGCGTCATTCACAGAGATATCAAGAGTGACTCCATCCTTCTCACTCAAGACGGAAGGGTATGGTCCAACCAACACTTTCTCTACTGTACAGTTTTGACCTTTTACAGCCCCCGACTATGTTGCTGATATTTTAGTTTGTTCTTGGCTTCATTTGGCTGACCACCCTTTGCATTATGCAGGCTTAGTTTCTCTTGTTAGTTCTCTTGCTCGCATACGTGACATTTTCCCTTCCTCCCTGCTTGCCGAGTGGCTCAGCTGTCTGTCAGCAAATGTAAGAGGTGTTTGTGCCATTACCAGTATGTTTGAACTCTGTGAGAGCCTGACAAACCATCAGATACAACAGAATGTGGTTGGCTTGGACAAAATTATAAACTTGAAAGGTGTGCTGTTTTTTTTTCCTCTTTCAGATAAAGCTGTCAGACTTTGGCTTCTGTGCACAGGTGTCAAAAGAAGTTCAGCATCGCAAGTCTCTAGTTGGTACCCCATACTGGATGGCACCTGAACTGATCTCCAGACTTCCCTATGGACCTGAGGTTCACCCACTTTTTGCCTTTGCCCAACCAGCATCTCCCTCCTTGCCTTATTATGAGATTCATCTTCAAGAAATAGTTTTCATTAGATAGTGTAGTGTAGTGTACTGTTACTAGCACAATAGTACACACTAACACAGTACTGGTAATTGACACAGTACCAAACAACAATAGTATTTGTAGTTGACACAGTTAAGAGTATTGTAGTAAGTGATCTGCAAGATTTTAGATGGCCAGCCTGACAGCTCCTTAATAAAACAACTAGGCCAATTATTCGTTTTGATATGGTATATCACCTGTACGTACAAGGATACAAGAAAATTTTATTGTCTCATACATGGTTACTGAGTGTAAAAATGCAGTGCAATTGTGTCTTTTTCTCAGCCTATTTGCATATGGTTATGCGATTGTGTGTATTAACTGAATGGCTGTGTGCAGGTGGACGTATGGTCTCTGGGAGTGATGGTGATTGAGATGGTAGATGGAGAGCCCCCATATTTTAATGAGCCACCTCTCAAAGCTATGAAGATGATTCGTGACAACCTTCCACCCAAGCTCAAGAACCTGCACAAGGCAAGCTCTGTCTTTCAGCTTGCACCTGTCCACCTGTCCATTGTCTTTTTTCCTAATTCCTAATTTTATAAAGAGCATCAATGTGTAAATTATAATAGCGAGTGTTACGGATGTCAGCTAGCCTAGCGGTGCTTGTGAAATATTAGTAAACCCTCCCTCCCAACACCTCGAGCCTCCCAGTCAGTTGACTGTGGGAGCATGGGCTTTTCGGTCGACTGGCTAGGGTGCTTGACTCTGACTGATCCGAGGTGGCTGTTAGGTCCTGGGTTTCGGGTTTGAGCCGTGTGCTGTACGGTGCCGGATGTGCACAGTTATAGAAGAACCAATTAAGCCAACTCATGTCTAGTGCTGATAAGTAAACTTTCTCCTGCTCTTGCCCTCTAGGTATCACCTCTGCTGAAGGGCTTCCTGGACCGTATGCTGGTGCGAGACCCAGCTCAGAGAGCCACAGCCAATGAGCTCCTCAAGCACCCTTTCCTGAGCAAAGCAGGTCCGCCCTCCTGCATCGTCCCCCTCATGCGTCAGAACCGCATGAGATGAGGAGCAAAGGCTGCACCTGTGCCGGGTGGGGACTGCACTCCACTTCTACAGTACACCCTCGGCCGGCTCATCAGTCTAAGCAGTGTCATGAAATGCTATCAACTCTCGGGAAGGCAACAGAAGAGAACTGAGTAAATCAACCTCGCCAGGACACTAATTGTAAACAGTTGTGACTGTTACATATTTCAAATTGAGCACAGTTTTTAGTTTATGTTGCCCTGCTTAAACGGCTTGGGGTTAACATGCTAGAGCAGCTGGGAATTACTTAGAAGGCAATTCATCAGCAAACCTTT
This sequence comes from Tenualosa thibaudeaui, assembly GCA_027481765.1. NCBI lineage: Eukaryota > Metazoa > Chordata > Actinopteri > Clupeiformes > Clupeidae > Tenualosa > Tenualosa thibaudeaui. The sequence continues at coordinate 5,436,015 of JAIFZK010000130.1, read as the reverse complement.
TAATACTACAATGCTGGAACTCATCTCTAGTGAAGAGTGGTATGAAACTTTGGACTGGAACTGACATGAAGATGTGCAAGGTTGTTGATCTTATATCTCGCCATTCCTACTGAATCATGATTATACTTTTTCTCCCTAGATTCCTTGCTTACACTAAACAAAAAAAAAGAAAGTAACTACTCCTGTTTATAACACTCGTTATAAACACTAAGAAAGGTTAAACACTGGAGACGTTTATAATTCAGATTGTTTCTTTTCCATACCTTTTAACTTGTACAGATGTGCTGCCTTTGATTCCTTATTTTATTGTCTATTAATGAGTGTGAATGAGATTATCGAGGCACTGCTGAGGAATAGAAGCTGCATTCCTAACTGTATGTTTCAAACAGGAACTTTTCCTTTTATGTTATTGTTTTTTTTTTTTTTTTTAAGTTCTGATGAGCCCTATTTTGCTGTCTCACCCTATGTTGTTCAGTCAACAACAGCTTTTACGAACATGTTACTTCGGTAGGAGATGGCTATATTATTAATGTCTGTTTGAGACCAGATAGGTAACTGTGCTAAAAGTGGTCATAAGGGGAAATAGTTGTTCAGTTGGAATGGAAGAGTGCGATTGAGATACCGGCTACATGAAGTATAGTTGGGGATCAGGCTAGTTTTAGTTTTCTAAGGGCTTTTATACATAGAGTTGTGTGATTTTTTTTAATACCCGTAAGGGTTGGCTGCTGGTACAAGTATACAGCCCTGGGTTAAATGCACCAGCACGTGTGATTTTAACATGCACATGTACGAACACTAACATACCTATTTTTAAATACATGTTCGATGCCTGTTCTGCTCACACTATGGAAAAAAAACATGATTTTGGCAATCAGTTAAAGCTGAAGAAAAAAAACTTTAGTTCTGCACTATTCATGTTGCTGACAGGGAGCATCTAGTCTGGTCTCATTCTGATAATACTGTTATGTATAAACAGAGCAAAAGTATAGCATATCTAAAAATCTGTAGTGCCTGGAATCACTTTTTCGATAATTAAACTCCACTCCAGTCTCAGAATATAGGAAGAATTGTATTGAAAGTTAGAAGTTGTTCAGCTGACAGTATAATGCCACTTTACAATGATTTGTAAATGATATTGAAATGTCAATACATTTTAATACAAATATAGGCTACTTTTGTGTTATTTTATAAAACCGTTTACAAATCATAACCAGCATTTTGACTGCATCAAGATATTGATATGTAGTTATGCCAGGCAATTGAAGATTTCAATTTCATATCTTTTTTTTTTTTTTTTTTGCTAATGGCAATCAACAGAAACCAAATATCTATTAGATTTTTTGAGCTACTCTATCTCTACTCTAACATGCCATAACATTCCTTTTTATTTATCACACCTCCCATATTATGAGTAGACACATTGTTATTAGTTGTAAAAAGAAGTAAGAAAAACAAACACAGTGTACATATGTACACCTACTAACCACACTAACATGTCGACATATTCCATTGTTGTAGTGAAGCAGCTTTTTTTCCCCCAAGAGAGGTACAGAGAGCAGAGGTATTTTTGTCACAAAGGTATTCTGGTATACACATTCATTTAGGTATGCTGATTTTGTGTGTGTGTGTGTGTGTGTGTGTGTGTGTGTGTGTTTAACAAATGACTGCATCATTACATATGAATGAGTAAATGGAGAGTACAAAAAGGTACAGCTATACAATGGAAATGACTGCAGAATAAAATATTGAGTGATTCTTGCTTTAAAATAGACTACTGGTCTATTTTAGTTGTTAATGTTGTCAAATCCTTGTTCTGTGCCACCATGGATGGTGCAGTGTGTTGTTGTTTGAGAATCTTGTGCAGTATGTGGTTGCTGACTTGAGGTGAGACCTAGGGCCTGTACTACTAAACAAGGTTACTGGTTAACCAGTATAACTGGTGCAGGTTATACTGGTAATACTGTACCGATTTGATCCTGAGATGAGCCTGTATTGCCATCTAGTGGACAACATGGAACATTTGTTTAGCATGTCTCAAGAAAAACAAAACCAAAACAGTCTTTGTGCTATCAGCAATGCTGAGCAACATTAGGTTTGTTTACAGTATGCATATGTTTATATTTGCTAGCAGACTCTTTGTCCAAAGCATCTAGCATCTATTTGTATTCCAATCAAAGACCAAACAACATGTGAGCGGTAGCTCACCCCTCATCCCTCCCCAAGAAACAACACACACAGTGTTTCATTATTTTCCTTTTTTCTTTCTTTCTTTTTTGTGAAAAAAGAATGGAGGGCTAGCAAATTGTGAGGAGATAATTGCTGAGTGTTACTAAGTGATGGTGTTAGTTTATAGTAATAGTTTAGTAATAGTAATAGTTTAATATGGCTGCATCTCCGTTTTCAGAAGAGATTTGCATTGATCATCCAAATTCAACCACAGGCCATGTAAAAGTATTTGTAACTATTGTCCATAATCAGTTGTAGGATTTATGTTTTTGTTCAAAAGATTTTCTACATGCTGTACAGATAGAAGGGTAGACTACATTTAACTTGACAATTCAATGTCCTTTCACTAAAACTTACCCCCCCCCCCCCACCCCCCCAAAAAAAAAAAAAGGCCTACAATCGTTTTAGAAATTAGTCATTGGCACATTATGTATTTCAAAGTCGAAATGAGAATAACACTGACGATCACACAATACAGATATAAAGGATGAATAAGATTAACGTGAACTATTCAGAGCTTGTTCTCTAAGAAACTTTAGAGTCAGTCAAATAATTTTCATACTCTCAGCTATGTTAATAGCAGCCCATGACAAAAAGAGAAGACACTAATGAATTATGTACCTTGGCTTTCCCACAAGATGTTATGACAACAATCTGACCTCTCTCCCAAATTGTGTTGTGAAAATTTGACATTTCAAAAGACCTATGGCCCAATTTTTACTCCACTATTCAAATGATACAGTTTAGAGGGAGGCCCGATATTCCCTCATTTTTGTCTGTGGAACATCTGTCTCCACCAGAGTTGCCTCTGAAGAGAGTGTTTCCATTAGTACATGAGATCAGATGCTCCAGTACTTAATTCAGGCTCTTTGGCATCCTGGAAAGGGAACTGAAATCCAGCAAGGCGTATCAGCAGGATGTTGAGAGCGTGTATGAGGAAAGTGAGGAAGATGAGCCAGAATGAGCGGTCATACTGTTCTGTGTAGGTCTTATACAGAAAGTTGCCCTCGTTGAAGTTGGCAATGCGCTCAGAGAGGCGATTGAGCTTCACCTCGGCAGCAAACAGGATCATGACCAGACAACCACAGAAACCTATGTGAGGAAAAAGGACAGGTCAGCAAGAAAGGTAACACTGACCCAGGTAGTATGAGAGCAATCACTGTCAGTGATATTCAAGTACACTGATGAAAAAGAAATCAGATCCATTTATGCAGACAGACAACTACTTAAAAAGGGTTGAAATAAAGAAACATGTAATTTGACAAATATTGGAGAACTCTTCATTTATCATGTCCCTGGAGGTAACCCACAGCCATTTTCATTTATAAGAACAAAAACATTTTTAAGAACAAAAACCTTATGACTTCAGAATCAGATTAAAGTGGGCTGTCTGCACATCAGGCAGGCTACATCACATTACCTCCCATGTACAACTGCTTTTAATTAGTGTTGTAATTTTCTTGTCAAAATGCGTCTCATGCGTCTTTTCTATGACGCATGAACATGCCTTTCTGATTCTGCAGGGATTTAGATCTAAACTAGGCACTGTTTCATGTGCAGATACTAATTTCATAAAGATGCAACAAATAGAAGAGAGAGTCTCGATGCGTGCAACGAATAGAAGAGTGAGAGTCTTAATATATTTGGCACCTACAGCTGACGAAGTTCCACAGGTACAGTCCGAGTGGGCCTTGTAGTGTCTCGTAGGGGCTGCCAAAGGCATTGTACACGAAAAAGGCAGTGGAGACACAGGAGAAGAGAATGAGCACGCCACAGAAGAAGATCACACTGATGTGAAGATTGGCTGGGATGGCCTCCAACAGGTCAGGAAAGACTACAGGAAGCAGGAAGTTGTATGAGAGGGACACAAGACTACATAATCAGTTTTCCTTGTTTAGGCCTGTTTATTTCAGTTTCCTTTAGCCAGGTTATCACCTGGTTATCAGGCTATCACCATTTACATTTTCTAACAAAAGTGAGTACACCCCTCACATTTTTGCAAATATTCTGTTTTCTTTGCATGGGACAACACTATAGTACTGAAACTTTGATGCAACTTAAAGTAGCCAGTGTACAGCTTGTAGAGCAGCATACTGTCCTCTGAAATGCTTGACTTTAGGCAAGGGACAGGTGTCTTGCTCCTCACCAGGGTGCCGCCACACATCTGAGCCAAACAGGTTCATCTTGGTCTTGTGTGCTGAACACAAGCAGTTCAAGAACATGGCTTACTGGAACCATGTCCTGTAGTCTAATGAGACCAAGATAAACTTGCTCAGCGTGTGTGGTGGCACCCTGGTAAGCACCAAGACAACTGTCCCTTGCCTAAAGTCAAGCATGGTGGTGGTAGCCTCATGGTCTAGGGCTTTACGAGTAGTACTGGCAATGGTGAGGTGGGGTTCATAGAGGGAAACATGAATTCCAAGCAGAGTATAACCCCCTCTCTTCAGACACTGGGCCGCATGCATGCCATGGCAGTTTTACAGCATGATAATGATCTGTGTTGCATCCTTAAGAGGAAAGGGAAAAACAGCAAGGTGTCTAACATCTCTGTAATGTCATCATGAAGGAGTGGGAGAGGATTCCAGTAAAAACCTGTGCAGCTCTGGTGAATTTCAAGTCCATAGGGGCTAAGGCAGTGCATAATAACGATGCTCACACAAAATATTGACAATTTGAGAACAATTAGGACATGTTCGCTGTGAGGTTTACTCACTTTTGTTGCCAGCTGTTTAGACATTAATAGCTGTATGTTGAGTTATTTTCAGAGGACTATACTGCTGTAGAAGCTGTACAGTAGCTACTTTAAGTTGTATCAAAGTGTAGTCCTGGGGTGTAGTCACTTTTGTGAGATACTGTATTTCATGAACTTGTTGGAAATATTGTTTTATGGTCAGTTGTAACCATCATACTCAGAGTGAGGCCTGTACAGGCCTTCATGGTGATGTGCTTTAAATAAATATAATTCATATTTATTTGTCTTTTTTCCATTGTGTTGACTGACAGTTAGCTACTGTCTCTTGTACAGGTTGCCTCTACTTGGGGCTGTCTACAAAGTCATGCCTATTCACAACTCACCAAAACAATCTGCCTCTTGTTCTCCATAGTGGCAGTAGAGCCAACTCGAGCAGAAATAATGGCTTTTCAATTTGTTCGCCATTCCATAACTCATTAAATGAATTCATTTAGGAACTGCAACTGCTTGTGCTATCAAATCACTGTAGAACTAATGTGTGAATGCACTGTTCAATTCAATTCAATACAGTTTTATCTATACAGTGCCTTCTACAATAGTATTGTTTCATGGTACTTTACAGAAGGAGCACCTAAGAGCAACAGTGGCAAGGAAGAGTAGTAGTCTAGGAAGAAACCTTGAGCAGATCCACAACTCAAGGGGCTAACCCAACTGCCAGGGGTCACGCAGGTGTTCGGTTGTATCATCAGTCAAAAATGTCTCCCATAACCACTGACTGCAAAAACAATGAACATTAAATATATTCAGTAGTTGAGTAATATGCTATGTTTACTTGAACAGGGATAGGAGACTTTCATATTTTATTTCAAAGTCTACAATGGTCATTTCCATGCGTGGTCTTCATCGCCTTCATGGTCTATTACTGCAGAGCCGGTGTTAAAAGTACAACAAAACAACAACAACAAAAAACTACACTACAGAAAGAATGGCTTAGTCGGCCATAATAATGTTAACAGAATCCCACAAAGCATGTCCAAGATCCGGAAGTAGTCAACAACCTAAAAACAGAACCCATGCTTTGAGTGTTTTTCCTCGTGAATCAATTATTCAGACCTTGTTAGACAACATCGTGTGTCGTTATAATGGAGTTAATTATACATGTAAATGTAACACAACACCGTCAGGCCCTGAACTGGTGTTTCTAGCAATTCTCGATAGACGGACGTAAAATTACTTTACAGAAACACAATGGCTTGCTGTCGCTCACTCACATGAAAAACGGAAGGGTCTTCCTCCCAGACCACATTGCTTCACGCGTTGTCCATGGAAAAGCCCGTAGCTCACCTCCCCAATAAATTTATCCAGCTCAGGCCCCGAGGCATTCACCAGCTGCGCACCTGTTTTACAAAGAACTGTTCCCTTGACCCAAAGGTGCGTGCCCATCGCTGCGGCGACGATCAGAACACATGCAAAACATAAAAAGCCGCCTACTGAGAAGATAATTTTCTTTTGGCGATTCGCCATTGCGCACTTCAAACCAATAAAAGTTCAGGTGAGATTCAGGTGATTACAGCACATTCTCACAGACAGATACTCTCATTTTGTTTTTCTTGAAAGCACGCGTATTTGCATTTCTGAATCAGTTTTAAGATTCTGCGGAACTGCAGAAACAGTTCGTCACAAGTCGTCAATGTCTGCGTGAGATGTCCAAGTGGTCCAGTGTATAAGGTTGCCGCGCTCGTTTTCGGCTTTCGCCGTCTCCAAGTAACGGCAGGTTTATATTTCTGAGAGCGTCAGTTGACTGATACGTTTCTGGATCTCGTGGATGCAGTGACCTTAAAGGCTGATTGGTGTTATGTCACAGCCCACCATTATACATTTCATTCGGCCGCTTCACAAAAACCAACTGCTAGTAGGGGAGCCCTATCAGTAATAAAATGCCATCCTCACTGGGTTTAAATAGACTGTAAATTATAGGCTATGTAATTCAAACGTGACGAGAGGGCCGACACTAAACAGTTAAGCAAATTTCGGCATGCGTAATTGAAGCTTAGGCACATAAATGAGGAATAGTATGGCATGGACTGCAGGGAATTTACTCATTGAAATTTCAACAAGCTTGTAAGGTACTGGTAGAAATCGTTTCGAAATCTTAAAACCTGGAAATCATTGCATCATTGTTTTTCATAATGTAGGTACAGGGAAGCAGAGTAGACCTAAGTCATTAACACATAAAAAAACATTAAAAAAACGCATTAACATTTAGCATGTAAAGCAATATTACAATATCAAGAGATCGCCAGCTCAGTAAATGAGGTGGATCTTTTCAGCCACTGGAAATGGTATGAAATCACAATTATGTTTCAGAGATGGAGCACTAGATCACTACATTACAACAGCACAATAAAAGTATGCTTTTTGCATTGCCTTTAGAACTCTTGCTCTTGATGTTCAAGCTGGCTAAAGCGGCGATACTGGTTTCTCACCGAAGCTAGGTGTTCAAAAACACCTGGTCAAAAATGTTGCCCAAGACAACGATTTTGTGTTACTATGCCGGTGTTAAAGAGGCATATCAACCCAGCCCATAGCATAGCACCACCTAGTGATATGGGTAAATGTAAAAATTGGGATTTTGAATTGTCAATATCTTGGGCCGAGAAGGCGGGAACTGCACAAAATGTGTCATGTACGATCAGCACAATATTAATATTAATATTATAATTAAAATTGCAAGAGAGAAAGTAAATGAACTCGTCAGAGGCCGTTCATGTGAATCTCACCAAATTTGGTATATGTTATCTACAGACAGTGCTATCAAAAAGTTATCAAAGGATCAGCCCACTGCTCCTGACTAGTGTGTGCTTCACTGTGTGTTGTGTGTTTTTCACTAATTCATGATTGGGATAAATGCAAGAGACCAAATGTTCCCTCACGGTATCAAAAGAGCATACATTTATAGTTTAACAAAATCAGAGAAGTAGACTGTTATAACTATCCACCAAAAAAGTGTTGCAGTAGAAATGTTGAGTGACCTGACTTAACACATCCCCTCTTGTAGTATGAGATTGTTCATGTCTGCTTAGATTAGAATGAACTTTGAGATAGCATACTTGTGCAGTTATATTTGCAGCAATCAAATGTGTGACCAGAAAGTATCAACAGTTAGCCTGACAAGCTATCCAACTGTTAGGGTGCGTCTAGATTTCGAGGCTAATCAACAGTAGCCCTACATTGCAATGTCACAGTATTCAAGGTTAATCAAATTACCATTACAATGCTGTAGCGATTTTTTATTGTATTTGTATATTATATCTGTTCTATTTACAATATACTCTTTATAATAATTATAGTAATTCTAATGCATAAAATAAAATATCATTTAAAAACAGCAACAGAAGCTCAGGCTGTACAAAACAACACTTTAAGGTGCACTTTACCAGCACATGTACTAATGACATTTTGAAATACATTTCCTCATGGAAGGCCACCCCTATACAATAGCTCTGTTTGTGCATGAAAATAGGAAGTCTTTTTTTCTAGATACCATTCGTCGCCTTTTGGTCAGTCAGATTCTATTATTGAACTTTACACTGTCTTTCCACAGTGTCTAAAACATCCACAAGTTTCATGATGTCTCATTATGGTCACGTTGCTCTGATTTTGTCTCTCTCAGTCCATTTGCCTTCTTTTCTGTTGTCTCCATTACAATTTTTCTTTTACAGGTAGACATACTCATACTCTCTCTCCCTCTTTCTCAGACATACACATACACACACACACTTCTTTCATTTCTCTGTGTATTCCATATGTCATTTGTAATGGCTCTCTTGAAGGCTAAGTCAGTCAGTATTATGCCGAAGCACAAACCATAACCTAGAGATTTTCTGACCAAGTTATCTATTTTCCTCTTGCCGTCTTTTCCTGTCGTCTAAACTCTCTCCATTTTCTCCATCTCTATCTCTCTTTCTCTCTCTCTCACTCTCTCCCTCATGGTTCCGCCTCATGCCTCTGCTCCTTGCTCGATGGCAGGTGCTGTCTCTTTGTCCCCTATGCGGCCCCTCATGCTCGAAAACACCCCTGTGACTTTTAACCTGACAGAGCTGGACAGGTAGAAGTAGAGGATGGGGTCAAAGCACAAGTGCAATATGGCCAGGAGGAATGTAGACTCCTTGGCGAGGAAGAGCGAGCGGCGGAGCTCACAGCCTTCAATGATTTTAGTCTGGGCAAAAGTGTAAGGCATGCGCACGGCGTGGTACGGTACAAAACAGAGCATGTAGGCCCCAGTGACGATGGCAATGCTGATGGTGGCCTGGCGGATGTTGGCACGCTCAGCTGGGTCGGCGTGGCGGCCACCCCAGAGCTGCTTCAGCACCAGACCATTAGAGAGGAGCAGTATAGCTGAAGCGTTGAGGAAGATCGCCATGCCGAGGAAGACAGACAGGACGTGCCAGTGTTTCCCAAACTGGGTCTTCAGCTCAGCACAGCTGAAAGGGGCTTGGGGGAGCTGCTCCTGGATCGGGATGGCCATGTTGGGCACATTGATGAAGAGGACCAGGAGCCAAACTACAGCTGACATGACACAAGCAAACTTGGGCTCCTGCAGGTGGAGCAGCCGGGAACTCTGGGTAATCTGTAGGTAGCGGTTCATGCTGACGAAGGCCAGGAAGGTGATGGAGGCGTACATGTTGATGTAGATGAGGACGCCACTGCACTGACACTGGAAGATTGTCAGCCGCACAGAGTCGACTCCCAAGTCATTGGCGATCTTCAACGGCAGAGCGAGCATGAGCAGGAAGTCGGAGGTGAGCAGGTTGATGAGGTAGACGTTCATACATTTCTTGATGGCTCGGCCATGGATGAAGGCCCAGAGGGACACCAGGGTCCCAGCCATCCCCACCACGAAGATCAGGATGTAGATGGTAGCAAAGGGCTCCATGTTGTCATTGACCACACAGCTGGAGTTAGAGGAGGATGTCATTGCTGCTCTCTGGTAAACTGAGGACAAATAATTCAAACTTGTGGAAGTGAGAACATTAGTTCATACCAGCGGCATGAGGCCCTGAGGGCCCAATTTTTGCTTTTTATTGCATTTCTGTTATACAGCATGTGGTATCTTATACAAAGGCAAGATGGTGAATTTGAGGGTCCAACTGAATCACATGAATTCTTAAGAATTCATATCATATTGGAATTGAAATACAATCTACACCTCTGATTAAATATTAAGGCAGGTACTTTTATTGTGGGTTATGAGTACTCAAAAAACAGTAGTTGAAAGTGATACTAAAATCTGAAGAGTTTTTTTATTTTTAATTAATTCTTTTTAAAAATCCCCTCATTTTTGAAACAAATACTCCAAAATACCTCAAGTTCTGAAAGGATGACTGGGCTGGGGCTGTCAGATGTTGGTGTCTAGCACGTCAGTGAACCCCGCTGCACGAACATCACAGGAGCTTCTCAGGAAGTGGTAAAATGTCTCATGTCTCTTGTTTTTCCTCATGCATCACAATCATTCTGAAGATGAGTCACTTTCTGCCCTTGAAAAAAAAGTTTTAAAACTGAATTGTGACTACTTGAGGTTAAAAATATGCTTCTGTAAAATACCGTTTTTTTAATATTATTTAATATAACCATTTTAATAAACTTATCCACCTCTTTCACCATAGGGACAACTTGTAAACATTTGAAAATGGTAAATCTCACCTACATTTAAAGTTAGGTGTCCATGACTTATTTAGTCCATGACTAGGTGTCCTTGAATTATTTAGTGTGTTTTATTCCCAATCACACAATAAACCCTATCATGATGCTGGTAAAATAGTCACCAAGAGATGCAAAATGTGGATCTGACGTGAACAAGCAATCTATATCTAGCTTCAGTATCAGTAAGGTCTAATATAGACTTTGTGAGGTCAAAGTCAAACTTAAAACACAGAATGATTAAAAAAATAGGCTCTGTTTATCCACAAAGCCCACATGTTTATTTCTAATAATATTTGAAGAGAATCAACATAGCAGATGTTTCAGGTTTTAAAAAAGAAAAGCAACTGGTTGTTGTTGACATGTGCTGCTTGAGATAAGGTATGTTCAAAGAGAGAACTCACCACATGGACACACGCTGCTCTCCTGAGCAGCACAGCCACAAACCTCTGACTGACATGCAGATTCTCAAGTCAACAGACGCACAGGAGGCCTACCATTTCCTTCTGCAGCAGAGAGAGACTAGTAGAAAAAGAATAAACGCAAACGAGGAGAAAGACAGAGAGAAAGAGAGCCGTCCTCTGCTCTTTTTCTCTGCAGTATAGTGACGCTACGGAAACAAAATTTCCAGATACTCTCTGGCAGGTCACCACAAGCCTCCCCCCCTTTTTTTTTATGTCTGTGGTTTAAACTTCAGTTCCCGCTTTCGATGAGTGCTTTCTCATTTCCTTTAGCATGGAGGTTGATGAAGATAAACGTCCACCTTCTGCTTTTGGAACACATAAATAGAAAAAAACAACCCTGTGCCACAATCTACCCTCCCCAAGCTGAACGACCGAATGCTTACAGTGTTGGTAGCATTTGAGGTGATAAATAAAACCTTACTGAAATGTGCCCCTTCAGTCACAACGCTCCTCTCTTTGTGGTTTGCTCTAAACATGAGTGTAGCTTCAAAGTCTATCGATTTGATCTCCAGATAAATTGCACGGACTGTAATGTGGGTTCTGCCAGTAACAGGTGACTCAATACCTGAATTCCCCATCTAGACCTGAGACATCTTCAGAGGTACAGAAAGAGGAATTCACAATGAACTCGCAAGTCAGTACATTTATATATGTGAGGAATTCTCAGCTCTTGTTCTGCTCTCAGTTTTGACCTCTATTAATTTAGCTTTGTGTGTGTACAAAGTATGGATATTTTCAGTTCAATGAGTCACTGCTCACGTTACCCCTGTTTCAATGATGGGCCACATCATGTATTGGTAGAATTCCTCTTGGTAAGCAGTTTTCATATTGCAATATAAATGATATAGTTGATGACTTGCGATTATAAGTGCTGTATGGTGAGTAGCTCACGTTACATGTAGAATGGCAAGAAGCATGAGTGAATGTAGACAAGAAAAAATTCATTGCTGATGGTGGTGAGGATCAAATTTTGCTTTTCTGTATGACTGTAACCTGTCTTGATTTATGGCAGGGGTTCTCAAACTTTATTGGGCCAGCGACCCCTCATGGAGCAAAATTGTTTCAAGGACCCCTCATAACCTCAATAAAAATGTAACCATAAAATATTAAGATTATGGCCTATTGTTCTTTCAGATGCTATTGAAATCTTACTCTAAAAACTTATTTTGCCAGTATGTGTAATGTAGTGCTCTTGCATTTGGCAAAACCTTACAGTGCAGGAGCAGTTTTAAAAGGATGTGTTTAAAAATACTGTTTGTTTCACATATTAATATGTAACATTAATTTTGCTTGTAGTTAACATTAAAAAGTGTTTTGACAGATTGATGTATTGTATCATATAAACTAATTTGTCACTAATGTTATCCTGGTGGGAGTAATGAGCCCAATGTAATTGATTTCTAGTGTTTTTCTACTCATAAGACAAGTTTACTTTGTTGCAAACATTATTCAAGGACATCCTGGCAACGTGCTGCAAACCCATGGGAGTCCCCAGACCTCAGCTTGAGAACCAGTGGTTTTTGGCATCCGTTCCCACAAATGCTTCGAAATATCAAGGCCCATCCCATCCTTACACTGTTGAGACAGATGACTTTCGAAGTGTGCTCTGTGTTTTAGAAGTGATAGCATGTCTGTTGCTTCTGGATGAGTTTTGTCTGCATTTCATACTCACTGCACACATAGCGGCATATTTACATTTACATGTGTGTTAGTGAACATGAGGTAATGAGGAGTGGCAGAAGGAAGTTCAAATATCAGGCTGCAAAGCCTGACTGATGATTAATGCATTTACAGGCTTCAGGCTTTCCCTTCTCATGGAGAGCCTGCGGGTGTCCGTGTCTGATGACGGCGGGCCCTGGTGCTCTTTTGTCAAGCCTAGCTGGGATCTGAAGGCCTTGCAGAAAATGAAGTAGATGAAAGGGTCCAGGCAGGCGTTGAAGACGGACAGCAGCACTGTGGCCTCTTTAAGGGTAAAGAAGGCATGTGCCCAGGTGAAGCACGTGAGCCTCTGCTTCAGGAAGGCGTAAGGCAACCGGACCAGGTGGTATGGCACAAAGCACACGCAGAAGACAGCCACCAGGATCAGCATGTTCCGCTTTGCCTTGGCTAGCTTCCGGCAGCCACGCTTGGCCTGGGGGGACCGTTGGACCTGCTGGAGTCGGCGCGTCGTGCCATGGTACAGAAGCACCAGGGAGATGAGCACGAAAAAGAAAATGGCGGCCGATGTGCTGTGCACAGCCTTATAGAGCTGGCTGACTCTCTCACTGTGCAGGGACTCGCAACCAACACTGTGGGGAGAGAGTGTAATGTTGTCCCTAGAGGAGATGAGGGAGATCACCATGTACAAGAAGGCCGATCCACCCAGGAAGCTCCAGGTTACTATGGAGATGATTCGTGCAGCTCGTGGTGTTTGTAAAATGTGGGTCTCCAGTGGCCGAACAATTTTCAGGTACCTAGGGTTTGAGGAGGAAGAATATGAACAATGGTCAGTCTTATTGACAGTGCAAGATAGCACAACAATGAACAGAAGGCATAAAAGAGAAATGGCAGACAAAAAAACCTTTGAGAATGTCTTTTAGGCCTACTGACATTTTCTTTTTTGGAAAATAATGTTGGTATTGTATATTTGATCTAGTGTTTATATTCAGGCAAAAAACTAACTATTATCCATTCCTGCTGCTGCTTTTAATTCATGTCTGACTTCTGATTAGTCTACAGAGTCAAGCTGATGCACAAATGTTCATAGAGTACACAGAACAGGAAATGTGACAAAAAGCAGCCACACAAATTCCCAGTAGCAAGAACAAAACTTGACATGCATGTTAATTGCTCGGCACTTCCCTGTCTTTGCTCTCATTTCATATTTCCCTTTTTATCTGCTGTGACACAAAACTGTAAAGTGGGATAGAAACCCTATTTTTTTATGATTCTAAAATATACAAATGACCAGTAAAAAATAGAAGGATCATCATTATAGGCAAACAATTAAAGCAGATATGAACATGCCAGATGAATTTCAAGGAAGTTGCCTTGTGGTCATCATTGCATTAGACAAAAACTTCAAAGGAAGCAAGCAGGCCAACAGAAAAGATCAACGAATTCCTGTGACAAGAGTCTGCAGCAGGGATGTTTACTTAGTGCTAAAGCAGTTTGTTATTTACAAAGGTGTCAAAAGTATTCACATTCATTAGTCAGGTACAAGTATAGATACTAGGGTTTAAAAAGACTTCTTTAGAAGTTTAAGTATCAGCTTTTTACTTTTTATTTAGCCAGTCTATGTCCATGTATCTCATGAAAATCAGTTACACTGTATGATACAGGCAGGCTGAACCAGTTTACTGAGTAGCAGCATTACTTTCAAGAAGACATACAGAGAAGTCTGTTAAAGCATGTGAGTTACAGGTTCCTTTTGTGTGTGTAGCTTTTTACTCAAGTAAAAGTGTAATAGTACTGGTTTCAAAACTACTTAAAGTAAGTAAGTAAGTCAGTAAAAGTAATGTAGGCCACACCTCAGGGCTCTATAGTGCACTATCCCAGCTCCTCCCAAAAATATTTTTCTAAAGGCCATGACGACTATGATGTTATATTAAAATGTTGAATGTGTTGAAAAGTTGAACGTGTTGAAAAAATTGGGATGCACTGGGCTATCTGTTTCAGACCCATATATGCCCACTGAAAATGAACAACTACAACCAAAAAATACAAACAAATTTGTATTTTGTATTTTTGCAGATAAGGATATGAGTGTATCTCAACTGAATTTTATGGAGAACAAACTCAAGAAACTTAAGAGTAAGGATGGCGAGATATGTCTAAGGTTGTGGCAAAGAGAAGGCATCACTTGAGTCATACTCAATACTCAAGTCATACTCAACTCAAATGTGAGCTATAATAAGAATCACATGCAGTGCCTGTAGACCTGGTGCAAAAAGCACACTGCATGCTCTTATCATTGATAAAACCAAACTAGTATGACCTATTTACAAGCACTTACAACAAAGGCTTTTTGTTAACTAACCTCAAATAACTTACAACACTGTTCTCATGGTGAAACAGTGCTGACAACATGCAAAAAAAAACCTTCTGCGCATATTTTTTACTTAGCCAGTCTATGTCCATGTGTATCTCATGAAAATGAGTTATGATACAGGCAGGCTGAACCAGTTTACTGAGTAGCAGCATTACTTTCAAAAAGACATACAGAGAAATAGTTAAAGTCTGTGAGTTACAGGTTCCTTTTGTGTCTGCACTTTTGCATTGTTATATATCAATCTTTACAATTTTTTTCACACAACAGGACCAGCAGGCCCTGATTATATAAATTACATGAAGCATGGCCCTCCACAATGCCTTGCTGTTCTTTACCTGTTGACAGCAATGTAGTCCATGAAGACAATGCTGGCATACATGTTTAGGTAGAACGCTGAGGCCCCAAAACTACAGTAGATTTGGCGCATGACCGGAGTCTCCACAACATAGTTGGCAATGCGCAGAGGCAGACAGAGACTGAGGAAGAGGTCGGCAATGGCCAGATTCTGGAGGTAAATGGTGACAGTGGTTGTGTTGCGTTGACTGCGGCAGAAGTAGACCTTTAGGGTAAATCCATTCAGCACCAGGCTTATCAGGAACACCAGTGCATAGCCAAAGATGAAGAAGGGATAGGCTAGCACTTGGGCACTTGCATTGTCACACGATCCATTAGTTGTATTCAGGCTGGAGTTGAAGTTTATGTCTGGGGCAGCCATTGTAGTAAATTCTGAGTTGTTCATCTGCAGAGGAACAAAAGTAATGCAAACATTGTTTTTTTTCTTTAGTTTATGGTGGATGGAATTTAAATTTTATGCTCAATCCCTGAAAATATCATGTTTTGCCATTTGTAAATTAAGAAAAAGTGTCATCTCTAGAATTCAACCACTGATCTCATAAAGAATATTATTCTTTAGAGATCAGTGAATTCAATTTGACAAGTTCTAGGAACCCAAAGTCAGAACAATTACGTAACCATAACAACGCGAGTGGCAAATAAAACTCTCTAACCTTCTGTGCATACAAGACAAGCAAAAGCTTTGTATTTCCCACTGGTGTAACAATAAGAACCTTTAATAGCACACCCTTGTCAGTTCTGTCAGTTCACCACATCCTTTCCCAAGCTAATTTTGCCTAGTCATTAGTTCTCATCTCTTTTTTTGTCCTTGTGTTTTATGTAATCGTTCATATTATACTAATACCATGGGGTTTTGTTGGTGTTATGGATGTGAAAATTTATTGAATATAGAATTGCCCTATATTAGGTACGATGGAAACAAAATAGATTAATCATTTTTGATTCTGTACAGGCATCTCCCAGGGACAGATTGCTGGGCCATTGCTGTTATTTCAAAGATGAAAGATGAACTTCCTCCAATTTGTCCCAGTCAGATATGTACTTAACTACCGCTGATAGAACTAACAGAACAACAAAGAAAGAAACACAGCACACTTTGGTAACCTTTGCTGCAAAATAGCACCACAGCCTTATCCCTTATTTAGCAAAAAATATATAGTTTGAGAAAGGTATTCATGAATTTCAGATGTACTGAATGCATTTTGCCTGAAAGCAATACAAACTGTACACTGCTCACATAGTCTGTGAAAGTGTAAAGTATGAAAATGAGATTAGCGCTAAAATGAGATTAGTCAAGATGATACAGGGCATATTTTGTATTCTTTCACATCAGCTGAAGACAACAGACATAATGATAGCCACAAAATACACAAAGATGAAACACTGTATCTATAGTTAATCCACTTTGAAATTTTCACAATTTGAACATACAGGAATATCAACAACAACAATCAGGTGTTTTCAGACATTCCCTAACATCGTCATGTGCATGCAGCCCACTTTATCGTCAAACATATATATATATTTTCAATGCAGATGAACTCATGGCATAATAAAAAATAATTGTGCTTGGCATTCACCTTTATGTATCATATTTTATGCTGAAGGCTACAGAAATATTCTTCTGCAAAACACACACATTGCAAGCAAGATACACACCTGCATTTACAAGTGTCTGCCTAAGGGACCAAGTGAAAAGTTATGCCTGTTACTCACCTTTCTACACCTTCAAAGGTTCCTAACTGAAGTGTCCTCAAAGTGGTGCCTTCTAAGTCCTCTACTGTGTACGATAATACTGTGACTACCTCTGATGTACATGGAAGAGCACATGTGGGTGTTAAGTAGCCTAGGTTATGTCAAATTATGTTGCTGCTGTGACTGGGAGAAGAGAGAGAAAGAGAGAAGGGGGTGGGTGGGTGGGGCAAAGCCACTATGACGTGGAAAAGGTGAAGCACTGATGATTTAAAAAAAAAAGAAAGAAAAAAATGCCACTAAATGCAGCATATTTAGTTTTATTGAAGCACACCATAATGCATTCCTCCAGGAATGTCCTTATGTAATACACATAAACATGCTATACTGTTGTTTTTGATTTGGTTATTTACTTATTCATCTGCTCTTTTTATTTGCCTTTTAAATTATCTGGTCTCACAATATGTTTACATTAGTCCACCATGTGAAAGAGCAGTCAGGAGTGGAATGTAGCTGTACTGGTACAACAGGTGATGTAGTTCCTAATACTCTTTGTTGGTGATTTCCTCCTGTTCTTCGGTCCTTGCAAATTTATCAAGGTACACTCAACAGCAGTAAGCTACAGGCTTCTGAATAACTCAGCAATCTGCATAGCCACAAGCTGCTGTTAGATATCTCCTCCCCTTGGTTATATGGCAGTACTGCATCAATGGTTGTTCAGTAACATAAGGAAGGGGAGAAAAACATTAAAAGCACATATTTGACTTACATAATGCATAAATATCATCATGATATTATGACTTACATAATACATAAATATCATCATGTCTGTCACTGGACTTTGATAACTGGATGGCAATACACATTTGTGTATTAGACCCAAAAGTTTCTTAATTCAAATGTTTTAGTCATTTTTTTTCATGCACTCTGTAAGCACCAATTTGAACTCTATAGAACCAGTTTTAAACTATTTTATACATGTTATCAGTTTTTTTTTCTTCAACTAGGTATCTTGATTGATTTCAAGTTTAGAATGAACCATAATGTCTTTGTCATGGTCTGTATATTTCTATAGTAGTAATATATTATTCTTATTATTCTTATTATCATCATCATATAGGCAATGCATGGTCATATGCATTCCACAATGACTGCAGGCAGGGAGGACAGAAATTATGCAGTAATTCACTAATATACTTTGGAACTTTTCCATTTATGGCTTTAACACATGAACACTGAAGGTAATATGGTGTGATTTTTAAGCAGATGCACAGCTGCATTTGCACCATGTGATGGCGAGACAGAATGGACTGATTTGCACTGCAGTAATCACTGGGAGATGACACAAATGCATGCATTTTTGCAGAAAAGAAAACAAGAGTTCAGCCTTGATTAAAATTCTATTGGATGTCTTGAAGTCAGGATTAACAGGATAAAAAGTGACCTATATCAAAGCTTCCTTTTACTCTCTGGCCAGTCCCATGATGCACTCATCTATATTTAGAATGCTAATAGCTCTAATATTGTATCTGACAACAAAGAAAAAAGTTTATGCTACAATGAGGTTATGGAAAGCCCTGTATTGGTGCTTGGGTGTAACTTCTGCATACAGATGGCATGTGTCAGTATGTCTCAGACCTGTCACAAACAAATTATTTGGTACAAATGTCACACATAACACATCAAGGGTGAAGACAACTAGGCCATCAGAATTAAACACTGTGCTATTTGGCATTTCAAAGCATGAGAAGACATTTGATACAGCAAACATGAAACTGCAAAGCCTGTTTAAAGCATATTAACAGGAAGGCTGAGGTTTTGCTAGGTCAGACCTAGACCTGGTGGTGGAAAATATTGAAAATGGTGTGGTAAATGCACCATTTTTTATAGTGCAAAACAGAAACAGTAACAGCTAAAGACTGGGCATAATGTGATACAGAAAGTGGTTCTCATAGTTTTTAATCCTGTTTACCTTCCTCTTACCAAATGACTAGAACAGGATAACTCTGGTACGCTTTTCTGTGATATAACAAAGGTATATTTGTTTTGTCTGTTTTGTCTGTCACTTGTGTACACTGTGTACTCTACTGATTCAGCATATCTCAGACTTTCAAATCATATCTCTGTGCTTCTACCAAATGATTTGTTTAGGATCATAGGATCATCATCATTTGTTTTCACTTTTCCATTGTAAGAAATGAGTGAGAGTCTTCTGTGACCTGCCTGCTTGTGTTATTATTTTTCCCCAGTGTTTAACTGTAGTGCTCATGTTATTGCTGTAACACAGAAGGCCCATGTCCTAAAGCACCCACTGAAAGGACCCATTGTAAACAGGTAACAGGTGTCATGCCTCCCTGTCAGTTTCACCCGGTAACTTCCCGATCACTTGCCCCTCCCACTCACTCATTTTCCCCGTTCACTTAATCACGTCTCCACCTGTTGCTCGTTGTTGCTTGCTGTGTATTTAATCCCTTGTCTAATGCCTCAATTTAGGCTTTAACTTCAAAATGTCATGGTGGCTACACCCCTGGAAAATGGGAGATCAATGAAAAGCCCACTCTGCCAGTCAACTGATTAGTACACTTTTAAAGGAGAAATCTTGAGTGAGCCAATCAATAGCCCTGTTGTTCAAGGTCACAGAATGCTGTCTATAGGAAAAAGAAAATTATACACCATAGACCAAATAATAAACCCGGCCAATTTGCCACTAGGTCTATGTTGCATAAATTTTTTCGTTCTTTTTCCTACTGACAGCAATTGATGTCAAAGAACAGGGCTTTGGATTAATTCACATTGAGAGGGAGGGAGTGATTTTTTTCACATTCCACACACACACAGCAAGGCTGTGCCAGCTATGATGCTCTCTATGATGTCTTGTCTCTGCAAATATCATCAGAATCATTGACCTGATTGGTTGTAGGTCTGTCTGATGGCATGCATGCATTTTGATCTATGTCTATTGATTCCTAAGTGGGAGATGACGTCCAAGTATATTGACCAAGATTGTACTAATCAGTTGCAAAACTCAGGCTCTAGCCTGAGTAAACACCCAGTTGGACTACTAGCAAATTGTCGGTCTGTTCCCAAGCTAAGTTAGAAGCATAACAATGACATAAATACAATGTTTCAATGTTATTTAATTTACAATGCTGAGAGATTACTAGGCTAAAAAGTGTTTTCATCAGCCAACAACTTGTTAGGCCTATGTAAGTTTTGTTTTACTCATGACAATGGTTGTTTAGGCCTATAATAAACTCCTACAACATGTTGGCCTACATTCTATGATTTCAACCCACTGTACCGTGAACGTTGGCTCACATCACATTGTTGAAAATGGTAAAAATAGCATATGTGGATTTTCTACGTCAATATAGAAAGTAATTCTTTGCATCATGACAAGGCTTAGAGGCAAGCTTCCAGCAGCAGTAAAGGCATTCAGATCTTGTGTGTTCGTCTTCGGGTAGCCTCATTGAGCGTTGGCTTTACTGTCAATGGTTTAAAAGCAATGCATGACAGACTTTTGCCTGCACTGTAAGCCACTGCATGTATGTGAAAGCACCTATGAAAACAGACATAAATAACAACTACACCCAGTCCACTCGACTCAGTTTGTCAACAGGATGTTACACCCATTTTCATGTCGTTTATTCAAGCACATCTCCAGATGAAGCTAAAGCTACTGATGTGATGCAGGTGTCTCCAAAAGTTTTTCTATAAGGCCCAAATACTTTTTTGTGGAGGAGAGGGGCTTTATGCTAGCCTGGCAATAAAACCAGCCCCTTGTCTACACTCGTTGTTTCGTACAGAGGGTCTGGACATGTGATAGTGAGATTTGATTGCTTCGATTGTTTCGATTGTTCACAACGCCTCCCTGTGTTCGCTGATTGGACAGGTTAAAATACCTCCTGAGACAATGAGCTCAATGGGATCAAATCCAAATTAGAACTATAGGGAGACAATAATCAACCGAAGTTCTAGGAAGGCGTGGCCAGACTAACTTGGTGTTTGATAAAATGATATGGGCTACAATGATCAATATTATTGTGAAGATTTTATTACAATTTTATATCTGTTTATCATGACCCATGATAGCTTAGTTAGTGATAGATTATTTTATTATGTACTGGGGATTACTCTTCAAGATATATTATTATTATTACAATCATTGCTGTTGAAATCAAATGGTGGAACAGTAGAAACTTAACTTTGTCACAATGTCAAAAATAGCCAACAATGCTTACCCTTTGGGTATCATTCAAACATGCAAAAATCATAATGACATGCAAATTATGTCATGTCAAGTTTGTGAGCTATGAAACCTGTGACCTAACCTGTGGGGTATGAAACCTGACTGTGTGTGTGAGTGTCAGGCTACTGGCTACCAGACACAAAAATAGTAATTTTCACAAATCACTCAATTGTAGATCATGATTTTGAGTCTGAAATCTGCTTTGCTGATGCCAGTTTCGATTTGTGTGTTTTGATGTGTGTGTAAATGTATGTGCTGGCAAATAATTCCTCCAAAATGTAGTTTCAGACATCCTAACCTGCAAAAAGTATACTAACC
This sequence comes from Tenualosa thibaudeaui, assembly GCA_027481765.1. NCBI lineage: Eukaryota > Metazoa > Chordata > Actinopteri > Clupeiformes > Clupeidae > Tenualosa > Tenualosa thibaudeaui. The sequence continues at coordinate 5,414,290 of JAIFZK010000130.1, read as the reverse complement.
ACACATCAGGCCCAGGCTGTGGAAATGTAGGGTAGCTGTTTTAGCCTATTTACTTTGGTAACACTGCTGTGACCATACAGAGTGAAATGCATAGGCCAATTACTTTTTAAAAGACTGTTTGAGCTGTAAGAAAGTTTCATTACGACTAATTAATAGCCCAGTGAGAGAGATAGAGGTCAACTGTAAAGGTACATCTGCACAAAATACCAAACAGCCCAATCAAAATTGCTCTTCCTATCATTCTCTTGCATGCTACGTCTATGGCTCCCACTCGCAAAAGACATTTTCGTGAGAGGCTGTGCTTTGCGGAGACTTTACAGCAGTTTTTACAGTTGGAGTTAGGAAGTGTTTAGGCTTTGCGGTTTGAGAGGCTAGATATATCTGAAAGACAGGTAGATTTGATACAGGGATTATAAAGCTCATAAACTCTAGAAAAAATACAGAGGACATGACCACGGTGTCCTCAGTGGCAGCTAGGAAAACTAGAAGTGCCCTACTTCAATGCTGCCACGATTATCATAGCTCAGCATAGCCCAGCAAGAGTATGCTACGATTAGGGTATTACCACATTAAGAGTAGCCTAACTTTTTAGTGTTAGTCCATAGCAGGTAGGCCTATCGTTCTGTGTGTGGATGTTTGTGTGCTGCTGTTGTGCATGTGGGAGGGGGTTGGGTGGGGATGGGGTGATTTGTTGTGTGCCCACCATCTTGTCCCCTTGACAAGATGTTGCTGTCGACATTATGTCATTATGTGTCATTATGTCATCCTCGGGTTAAATCAGATTTTTAAAAAGGCTTAGCTTAATCTGTGGAACAGTTTGGCTGAGGCTCTATACGCCCAATGTTTTTTTTGCATGGGCTATGTACCTTAGGGAGCTAAATCACAGAATCTGTGATAATTTGATAATGTTGAAAATAGAATTTGCTTAGCTCCAAAGTATTCTAGACATGACAAACATTAGCCTATTACACATAAAAAAAGGAAATCAAATAGATTTCAGAAAGATTAAATTTATTGAGGTTTATTGTAATAAAAGGCGGTACAGGAAGCATGTTCTCTGCAAATCATTTACTCGAAGTTACTTTATACTTCTGAGATGCCCCAGTTATAACTGAACTTCAAAGGAAACACATCTGCCATAACCACAAGCCATCAAATGGTCACACACTGTGAAACAAACAAAGAAGCCATAAGATAACCAAGGCAACTTTTAACACAGCTCACACACAGTAATTCAAAGGCCTCTTCAAAAAACCCATTAGTGTAGCAGAATGAATTCGAGGAACAATGAGACATTAAGTAAACGTAATTAAGATATAAGCAGTACTATATACACATAGGCTATATGTTAATGAATACATAATTATAAAGAGAAAAAAACTGTACCTACAAAAAAAATAGTAGCTAAAAGGAGATAAGATGTATTGGCGTATTGGCCAGTTGCAAAACTCACTGTATTGATATTTTGGCCAGCTGTACAATTCAGTCTTCTTAAATGTGTTGTCAATGCAGAACAACAATATCTGTAGCAAAATGTATGGTTTTAGCAACAACACAAAAACAACCGAAAATCCATGATAGATGAAATAAACAAGCACAATAGTGGTCAAATTTAAGGACAAAATAGCCTAATAAATAAATAAAAAATATAAATTCCGCAAACCCTTTAGTATTTGATTCTGATTTAAATCATAACATTTCACATTGTCACAGAACAGAACAATTAAGTTAATAAGTTAAGTTAATTACTAAAGAAAGAAGAGTACAACAAACAAAAAAACAAGATAAATATTGTTGTCTCTTGCCTCCCTCTAGAGGCCTAGCTGTGACACTGTGGGCTGGCCCAGTTACACTTAGGCAACTTATTCTAATATTCATTGAATATCAGCAGCCTGCCTCAATAATAATAATAATAATAATAATAATAATAATAATAATATAATAAAAAACAATGTTTATCTCTGTTTTCTAGGATTACCATAGCATCCTCCTGCACATTCTGCACTACTTCCCCTCCACACACATGCACACACACACACACCCTAAATGGTGCACATAATGGCATTTTTCTTTGTATTTTTATAATGTATGTATGTCATGTGTATGCCATGTTGTGGAAGTTTACTAGAAGGATACTAGACTTTTCTGTGGGATAATAAAAGTATCTATCTAGCTATCTGTCTGTCTGCCTGTCTGTCTATCTATCATTATTTATTTATTTATTTTTGGAGGACTACTGTAGGGGGAGGGTGGCCCTACCTCTGAGCTACCTTTGGTGAACATAAACTAAAGTAGTAATGACTGCCCACGCTGCATGACGGGGAGTAAACTGCAACATGGTCTTACTGAAAAACAATGCGACAACAGAAAGAAGCCACAGGAAGGAATGACTTCCTGAGGAAATGCTGTTTTTGAGGCTGGAGTATTTTTTGGAGCTTCTGTACATTTACATTTATGCATTTAGCAGACACTTTTATCCAAAACAACTTACATTTTTTGTCAACCCTTTGTTGTTGTTTTTTTTTTTGATGGCTCAGCTTGATAATGTCTTTAAAGAAACAGTTTGCAAACACCAAATTATTGTTGGTGCTGTATTATATTAGTGGGTAGTTGTAGGTATTTTCCATTATCCTCAAATTTGATGTGAAGGTTATTGTCTTTTCCACAGCAACTTGTAATAAACTGCTGCTACAGTCCCTAGCATGTTTGTGTCTTGCATCTTGCATTGGCATTGCAAAGACACATAATGGAGATGGCCCCAGGGGTTGAACAAACAAAAAGCATGAAAGAAATGTTTTTTTCATCTTTCTATGAACTTAATTCAATCTTACAAAAAATATATTAGTTGTATATAGTATTACGAGCTCAGACCAGACAAGTGCTGTGTGTACGTATATGTGTGTGTGTGTGTGTGTGTGTGTTTGTTGGGGGGGGGGATCGTGCAGACAGGCCTGTTAATGTTGCATTCCCGTTTCCGCTCATGTCACTTGAGGCCCCCTCCCTTAGGCCACTGGTTTAACTTTTGAGGCCCACCAGAAACCACACATTGACCGTGTATAGTCTGAAATGCTCTTCTGCAGTTTTGCAATGGCAGTGCACAGAAATACTCTATAAACTATAAATGCACTATTGACTAGTTCACCTATCAGATTGCTTGAGATTGAGCACTGGCGATAAGCATGATTGGTCAGGTAGCTAGCCGTGGTCCTGGGATGCAAACAGTGGAGCAGTAGAGGTGGGAGCAAAAACTGTACTGTCCTGCTGCCAGTGTTTCGGGACACCCAGCCACTGCCACGCGGCACCCAACTACTGTCTCGGGACACTCAGCTACTGCCGTGTGGCACTCAGCCACTGTCTCGCGACATTCTGCCACTGTCTCAGGACACCACTGTACCGTGGCACTCTGCCAATGTGCCGCGGCAGTCAGCCACTGTACCGTGGCTCAATCGCTGTCCCGGTGTAGCAGCGAATTCAGTTCCATTCATGAACTATATGTCACACAAGCCTATACAACCACATGTACGCAAAACGAAACAGGACGCTTTCGCTTTTCACCATTAAGACGTTACTTTGGCTAATTTACATAAAGTATTTCTTTAATTAGAAACTCCTCAGGCTACTTCTTAAAAAAAACCAAAAAAAAAAACCACAGCATTTGTGAAATAGCCTAAGTCAGTGTTTGCAGTGTTTCGCTTGTTTCATTGTAAAAAAAAAATATATGAAGAAAGTGTAATGGATGTTTGTAAGTTTTGAAGGCAGGGAAAATACACCTCTGGAACCCTTTTGCGCACTCAGCCATGAAATTAATGTCCCTTGACATCTAGGCCTACGGAAAAGTGTGACAGACATCATCAGTTCAAATTCATTGTGAATTTTCACATATTATTCAGTCTCATAGATAGATAGATAGATAGACAGGCCTAGATAGAAACTGTTAAGAGACGTCATGCCTATCCCCTCATTATGTTGACAAATGTGGTATCGTAATAGAATTGTTTGATAAATATTTTTTATCCTGAAGGAAATGAAGGTGTACCGCTTATAGACAATATCATACATACACACAGCCATAGATCACTCACAGAAGAATGAGACAACTGTAATAGATACCTGTAACTGTAACAGATACCTGTGTGCATAGTGGAGATGAAGCCAAAAAGCTATGAGAAAGTAAAAGTATCCAAGGTGATCAAAAGTGAACAGGGCAAGGGAACTCCAGTGCAAAAAAGAAGTGTCTGACAGTACAAAATAGGCATGAAGACAGTACAACAGTATAACAAAGTGTGTCTGACAGACAAGTACAAAACAGTACAGCAAAGTAATAGCAATAAAGTGTACAAGACATGTTCTCTACCTACTCAAAAATACCAAACTTGTTTTGTCGATGAGGGTTAGGCAAAGTTGTACAGTGGGGCTAATATAGCCAGAAGAAAGCAGGATGTCCCATCTACTTCAGCGTACCAATGCCAAGTTGAATGTCACAACAGGAAATCAAAAGGTTTCCAAAAGACATAACGACACTGCTAAGTAATAAAACTTACTGCTAAATAATAAAACTATAAATATATTATATTATGGCATGAAAAAGATGATGGTGGATCACTCTCCAGCTCGTCATCATCCAACAGCTACCTGTCCAGGAAGTCCTCCTCCAGCTGCATCCATGCCTCCAAGTTGTCTTCCACGATGACCTAGAGCTGATCCTCTGCCTCCTTTCTGTGAGACCCCAGCAAATGAGAGAACTGGCTCTCCTCTCCATACTTCTAAGAAATAGAAAAAAAACACATAACTTTGACTTATTTGTCTTATTTCTCCGCTCATCACATCACATCGCATGATGTACTGTATCATAGTAATTGCACCACGGGTCCCACCCTGGCTTTGAACTGTTTGACCTGTTGCCATCAGGGAGTAACTACAGGTCCATTAACACAAGGACTAACAGACTTAGGAACAGTTTCTTCCCAAAAGTCATAACCACTCAAAACTGAAAAATGCACTGACAACACAGCCTATACCCTTAAACTATTATGCAATATTTAATTTAATGGTATTGAATACTGTGCAATATCTGCACTCTGTGACATATCACCCTCAATGTGCAACATCCACTACACACAGCAGAAGACAATCATTGCTGTGCAACATTAATCAATGTGCAATAATTGGTATATTAATGTGCAATATCACTCATCTCCAAACCTACCCATTTCCTCTTTCCTTTATCCCCTTAACCTACCCCTTTTTACTCTGCCCTATACTTGTCACACACAACAATAACTCAAAAATGAGTCCTGCCAAAGAAATGCAATTTGCTACTTGCTAATTGATATAGCTGGCTGATATGACAACTCGCGGTCATGTAAACAAACTATGGAAGATGAGTAAATACTGATATTTCTCAACTAATAAACAAGACATATCCTAACATTAACAAATCAATAGATCATTCTGCAGAAAGCAGAGTGGCATTTCATATCTGTAAACAATGACAATGCCGTATAGCTTAACATGTGACCTTTATGGGAAAGTTTTTAGATATCAGATTGGCGGTTGGACTGCCGAGGTATGATGTTTAAGGACATCGGTACCGATTTTAGAATGGGCCGTCTGCTAAGGGCTAAGTAAACAAGACAACGCGACCATTAGGGAACTTCTGCAAGACTGTGCCGCAAGACAATACCTAACTGGCACAAGACAGTACGTAACTGGCACAAGACAGTACGCAACCTCCGCAAGACAGTGGCCCGAGACAGTTGAAACTGGCTTGTTCAGTGGCACGAGACAGTTGCAACAGTACGCAACTTCCGCAGGACAGTGGCCGAGACAGTTGCAACAGTACAGTACAGCTTTTGCTCTAACCCCCTCTCCAGTGGAGATCACGTGCAAGTGATATTTACTGGCACCCCCATATGAAGAAGGGGGAATGACCTTAGATCTACCAGTGAAATGGAGGAGAGAGGGAAGGAGGAGGGAAGCTTTGAAACGCTGGGGTGTGGGACTGAGTGGACAGGTAAGGAGGGTTAAATCTCCCACAAACCGAAATGGGTTGAGTGATTGTCAATCAGTCCTTTGGGCTCATTCCAAACTATGTTTCACAAACCACATTAATAGTGGGGCTACACCAGGCACTCAACTGAAGTGTTCTGATTGCAGAGCCCGTGCTGCAAAAATGTACTTAAACTGCAGTCAGTGGAAATTGGCTTCATTAGCTGTGACAGGAATGTTAACATCTCAAAAAATAATAGTTTTCTAAAACAAAAAAAGTTTATATGCTTGGCAGAACAGAAAACTTCTGATGTTTTTTTTTTTATTTTACATTGTAGTCTGACTAACACACAGCACCCAAGCACACATATTGTAACACAGTCTGTCATATTGACCAGAGCATGTTTAATTGACAATAATTTACACAATAATAGACATTCATGACTGGATTTTAACTGCAAAAGATCCTCCAGTGTGTATACCAGTGCACATACTTCCAGCCACCACTATTTTTTTTTCACATTTCCGGTGTTCCAGAGCAGTATCCCTCTAGGTTCCACATGCTGTGTGTGTGTGTGTGTGTGTGTGTGTGTGAGAGAGAGTCTGTATAAAATTTGGAATATGTAAACATTCCAAAAGAAGAAAATGTGTTTGAGCAGTGCATCCTGTGTGTTTGTGTATGTGTGCGTGGGCGTGTGCATGTGTGTCTGTGTGTGTGTGTGTATGTGTGCATGTGTAGGTGTTCATGTGTGCTTGTGTAAACATGTGCGTGCGAGTCCAACAGTGTCCGTGTACACCCTGCAGAGTATCCTCCTGTGGTGTAGTTTCCGAAGGAAATGCACCCCCGCTAGGCTGACATTTACCTCCTCCTCTTCCTCTCCTCCTCAACCTTCAGCCCAGATCAGCTGCTGCTTACACAACCCCCATCTGCACAGTCACTGACATTGCTATAGAGACTCTGCTCTAGCAGATGCCCTAAAGGAGATAACATTCATGTTAGCTGCAGATGTTCAACTCTGTTAAAGAATGTTTGTCTACATTTAATACAGTTGTGTGTGTCATGTTGATTTGACTTGTGTTTCTTTGAGATGATATGCTATAATACGAACATATATCATAATAGAATGTTCAGACTTAACTTGCATATGTTGAATTTTAAACATGTTTGGCAACTACTTTAACCACTTCCTTTTGATGGTACAGATAAGAGTTGGTCACATTCTCTGAACAGCAGGTATGTACAACAGAATTCAAAGCATCTTGCAAAACAGAATTGTTTTGAATCTCACTATGTATTTCCTATATGTTTGTGTTGGTGTCATTCGTGTGTGTGTGTGTGTCTGTTTTTGCATGTGCATGTGTCTTTTAACCTTTTTATTCTTCCTGGACATACAAGAACAAGAAGCATCATTGACTTCTGCTTTCCTCTTCAGCTGACTTGCAAATGGAAACTGGCAGACACAGCAATAGGGGCATCGTGCCTCTGACAGGCATGACTAAAATCACAGTTAAAGTTTTCGTTTCCCCTCTTTCCTCTCCCTCTTTCCATGTGTCGCTCCATCTCCTTCATCTCCTCTTCTACACCTCCAATCCTCTCCATGTTCTTTTGTCCTTTTTTTCTCTCTTTCCATAAAATCTCTCAGACCTGTCACATTCTCCTTTTTTCTGTCTGGCAGTCTGGCATGAGTCTATTCTCAATGTCTGCCCCCAAGCCCCCCCTTTCCACTTTCCGCCTCCACGTGTTCATATGTTGCTGATGCTCACTCCATTGGAGAAGGAGCCCCTCCTCATTGGCTCGTGATTAGGCCGCGTCCAGCAGGGCAGCTTCTGCAGCAGCGACTCACGGAAGGTTCGGCACATGAGAAAGTAGATGATGGGGTCCAGGCACACATTGAGCGACGCAAGGAAGAGCGTGGCCTCCTTGGCCTGGAAGAGGATGTAGAGGCTGGCCTGGTAAAAGCCGTAGCTGGGCTTCTGGCTCAGCGTGTAGGGCACGCGGCACACGTGGTACGGCACGAAGCAGATGAAGAAGACGGCCAGGATGCTAAGGATGCTACGGTTGGACTTGCGGCGCACCTGCTGGTTGCCGCCACTGCCGCGCCCCATACGCCGATAGGAGCGATAAACGCGCAAGGCGATGGAGGCATAGCAGAAGGCCAGTAGCAGCAGCGTGACCCAGAAGACGCCCACGACCAGCAGACTGGAGACACGATGCCACTCCACGCCCAGCTCGCTTTTGAGCTTCATGCAGTTCCACTGGCTCTCGGGCGGCAGCGGCCGGTTGCTCAGGAAGGAGTTGGGAAGCATGCAGAGCAGCAGCAGCATCCAGGCCAGAACAGAGAGCGCCCGGGCGAAGTGAACGCGCCGCAGCAGTGCGGAGCATGAGGGCACGGAGCAGAGCGAGCCCGCCGAGGGCGAGGAGGAGGAGATGGCAGTGGAAGACGAGGAGGAATGGACGATCTTGACGTATCGCTCCAGGCTGATGAGGCCCATGAAGAGGATGCCAGCATACATGCTCAGGTAGAAGACCACCGCCGTGTAGCGGCACGTCACCTCCTTCAGGGTCCGACCGCCCAGGCCAGCCTCGCTGGCGATTCGCCATGGGAAGGTTAGAAGCATGAGCAGGTCGGCCACCACCATGTTTTTCAGGTAGACAATGAGCGCAGATGAGCTGGGCATGCGGAAGAAGATGCAGGCGGCCAGGCCATTTAGGACCAGGCCCACCACACAGATGAGTAGGTAGAGGACTGGCAGCACTTGCCGTGTGAAGACACTGCTGAGGTCTGTCTGGTTACCGCTGGGACTAGTGCTGTTTGGGAAACCCATGCCTGAAGAACATGGCCAAGGGAAAGAAGAGACAGTTGCACATTTAGTCTGCCTCCACAAAAAACATTTCAGCTCCCCAAAAATGCTCAGTTTCAGCTTGAGCTTATGCTTCACTTCAATTGAATTCAATAGAACAATAATATAAATATAAATATAAAGGCAGAGAACAGTGTACAAAAATGTGTCAATCAAAAGCACGTATTAACTAAAATAACTAAAAGTATTACTCTGTGGCTAAAAAGCAAAGATTGTGGGTTGGGCTACCATCAAGCCCAAGTACACTTCCATATACATATACATATACATTTCAGCCTTATGCATTATCTATCGATCTATCTATCAATCTATCTATCTATATATATATCACCGGGGATTCAAGTGGTTTCACATTTAAGATACATAGAGACATTTACTGAAATTAGGCTATATCTTTTGCTACCATTAATTATATATTTCTTGTTGCATAATATCTCTTGGCTTAATAAGTCTAGGCAGATATTAATAACAAACCAAATGACAGACCAAATTTTTGAAGAGTACAACTTTCTATGTGAATTTTATGTAAACACTCACATTACCAATCCTAACCCTCAACCTAAATAAAAACCTTACCATGAGGACATAATTAACTGCTGTGTTATGGTAAAGTGAATTTCCCAAAACAAACGTGAGAATTGAAATGCCTGAAAGCTGTTAGCACCGACCTTATGTGAAGCCTGGATGATGAGGCAGGGATGTTTGGTTGACCCAGAATGTTGAATATCTCCCTGACTCTCCCCTGAGTACGAGCAGCAGTCAGCTAAGAAAGCACTGCGCAGTCTTCCAATTTAGGTCCCAGAAGAAATTTTAGCCGTGTGAAATGGTCAAGAAAAGTGATTGAAGTGAAGTGATTTCACAGATTGTTCAGGTTTATGAATAATGTTACATTCACTAAAATCTCACACTGCAAACTCTCTCTTCATACCAGCTGCTCTAAAGAACTCTGATCAGCTATCCTGCTCTCTTATATCTGGTCAACCCCCCCCCCCCTTCTGACCACCCCCTTCCTCGCTTTGAATCTCTTGGACAGGAAGTGAAAAATGCTCTCTTTCCTTCCATGCTTCTTTCTGTCACAATTTTTTTTGTCACATTTTTTTTCTCCAACTCCCTCACCACTGCACACTCATATTCTCTGTAAAGGTATTGCTGGAAGAGTAAAAAATAAATTGCTTGTTGGACTATTTCTATATGCTGTTGTATATTTCTCTCCATTGAGAATTTATGTCACGTCACCATTACTTTTTTGTTTTAGTCCTGTATTTCTTCACAGTTTTCTTCTTTCACTTTCCAACTTGCCTTGACTTCTCTCTTCCCATTTGCATTGCATTTACAGCAATCATTCATGTTGCCCTGTCATGTTGATCATCAAGGGAGGAGTTTCTCACTCTTTTTTCGTTTCATCAGAAAATGTTACAGCTTATTGGAAGCCCTGGCTCTTCTGCAGTAGAGTCTGACTAACATGTGGAAGTCAAAGCCACATTACATCTCACCCCCAAACCCACAACACTGCTGCACTGAAACACCTGCAGATCATGGCCCACATACAATTCTTTATAATAGTCCAATGAACGCCCCTTCATGGCTGTTTTGAAGCAGTATCCTTGTCATTTAGGTTGGTTGTTTTTTGTTGTTTGACGTTTTCTGATTTAAGATAAAAGAAAAACCTACACTTTGCAGTTTTTAATGTTTTAACATGTCAGAAAAGGACACCATATATGCCACTGTTTGCTACATCTGACATTTTCATCAACCAACACAACTGTAAGCCCTACTCTTTGAGCTTTTAGGAAATCAAATCAATTCACAATTAAAACCATTTTATGAAACGTTAAGCATGTGTATTTGATTACAGTGAGTAGGTCATGTGGAAGAAAAGGTTAAATCTGGCTCAACCTATCACGCTGAATGAGAGTGGAGGAGGTTCATTCACTCCTCGAGATGAGGGCACACATTATGTGAAGTGAGAGAGCAGGAACCAGAGAGGATCTTACAGGTGCACTCTTTCTCTGTAAGGAGGATCTGAAATGAGAAAAGAGGAATGGACTGCAGGCCAGACAGAGTTCAGAAAACTGTGTTATCATTTCATTTGTTGGTGACAATTGGTTGCTGACAACCAATTTGCTATAGCAAAACCTATAATCAGGCAGAGTTGATTTGTATTACTCAGTAGAATCAGTTTTACTGTATGTAAGTGAACTCAGACTGCTGATATATATATATATGATATATATAGCATGGGACACAGATGGGGTGGGGAGAGATGAGACTGAGAGGAAAGAAGAATCTGAAGAGTGACCGGAAGAGGAGATATGGGGGGGGGGGGCAGAAAGAAGGGGAAATAAAGGAGACAAAACAAGGGCCCAAAAGAGGGTGGAAAAATGTGTGTCTGTGTGCAGATATGGCAAACTTGCCCATCTGCAGACCACTTATAGTACTTTAATGTTAATCATACCTTTTTTAACAATCAAAGAATCACAGGAGCACTGCATTAAAACAAAAAGCGTCACGTAAATACAGTTTATTTAGGGAAAGGGGGAAAGGGAGTGTGTGGATGCTCTTCGAGTGGCAAGTTGGCAAGCTGGGGCTGGAGAGCAGAGCGTAGACCAGGGATGGGCAGAGGTCGTAACCAGGGGCAGGAGAGCAGAGCATAGTCCTAGGACGGGCAGAGGTTGTTACCAGGGGCAGGAGAGCAGAACGTAGTCCGAGGGCAGGCAGAGGTCGTTACCAGAGGCAGGAGAGCAGGGCACAGGTCAAACACGGTCCGAAGTCATCAACAGGAAAGCAGCAGGACTGGACACGTAGAACAGAGGACAGGGACAGGCGAGGAAACCGGACGAAGACACAGGATCAGGCAGATAACAGAAACACAGGAACTTCAGGAAAACAGGATTCGGGAACGGGAACAGGAGCCAGGGTCTATAGTGCTTGCCGAGCGTAATGCTTAAGGTTCGCAGACGATCTGACGGGGAAACTAGGAGACTAGGAGGTTTAAATACACAACAGATGACAGGTAAGAAGCACCAGGTGGACAGGTAATGATTGAATCAGGAACGTGAGTGAGTGGGAGGGGCAAGTGATCAGAGAGAGACCAGGTGATACTACCAGGCAGTCATGACAGATGCTGGGGAGCCGAACCGCCGTAGGACTGATCACCCGCTCCACTGTAAAAGGACCCAAGAAACGAACTGCCAGTTTGCGAGCTTCCACTCAGATGGGGAGGTCCTTGGCTGACAGCCAAACCTTCTGGCCCACACGGTAGACGAGCGCGGGGGTCCTCTGGCGGTTGGCTCAGACAGAGTAGGCGGTGACAGCCCGGAGTAGGGCGGTCCGGGCTTGTGGCCAGGTGCCGACAGCGGCGAGTGTTTGCGAGACCCGACGGGCAGGCGACCTCTCCCTCCTGGCTGGGGAACAGTGGTGGTTGGTAGCCGTAGATGCACTGGAAAGGAGACATTTTGGTGGCCGAGCAGATAAGCGAATTGTGGGCGTACTCCACCCACACTAACATCCGCGCTGAGGAGAGAGGATTCCGGGAGGCCACGCAGCGGAGTGCCTTCTCCAACTCGCTCGGACTGGCCGTTGGACTGGGGATGGAACCTGGATGTAAGACTGACCGTGGCCCCCAACAGGCGACAGAACTCTTTCCAGAATGTTGAGGTAAATTGGGGGCCACGGTCGGTGACTATGTCCTTAGGGATACCATGGATGCGGAATACGTGGTTCTGGACTGCCTGCGTGGTCTCTTTGGCCGTCAGGAGCTTGGGGAGCGGGACGAAGTGGGTCATGTTGCTGAAACGGTCGACAATGGTGAGCATGACCGTCATCCCACCGGACGCAGGCAGTCCAGTGACGAAGTCCATGGCAATGTGGGACCACGGGCGAGAGGGCACAGGAAGGGGTTGGAGAAGGCCAGCTGGAGGCTGGTTGGAAGATTTGTTCTGGTTACAGGTGAGGCAGGCTTGAACATACTCCCGGATGTCTTTGTCCATCGTCGGCCACCAGAAACGTTGGGCGATCTGATGGCCAGTGCAGACCGCCCCCGGATGGCATGCCAGAAGGGAGTCATGTCCCCGTCGGGGCAAGCGCTGGGACCAGGCTGCTCCTGAAGAGCCTCCTGCACGCGCCTCTAAATGTGCCAGGTTAAAGCCGCCATGACACGGGAACCGGGGAGGATGGAGGGCGGCCCCAGGGAACTGCCGTCCCTCTTCTGGAACTGGGGAGAGAGGGCGTCTGGCTTGGCGTTACGGGAGCCCGGGCGATAGGAAAGGGTAAAGTTAAACCGGGCGAAGAATAGCGACCAACGGGACTGCCTGGGGTTTAGCCGCTTAGCTGAGCGAATATATTCAAGATTTTTGTGGTCGGTCCACACCAAGAAGGGAACCGACGCCCCCTCCACGCCACTCCTCCAAGGCGAGCTTGACCGCCAGTAACTCCCGGTCCCCGATGCGTAGTTGCCCTCCGCGGAAGAGAGCCGGCGTGAGAAACAGGCACAGGGGTGAAGCTTGTTGTCTCTGGCCAATCTCTGGCACAAGACTGCCCCAACTCCCACATCCGAGGCATCCACCTCCACGATGAGCTGATGGTCGGGGTCCGGTACCTGGAGGATGGGAGCCGAGGTGAAGCGTGTCTTGAGGGCGGTGAGGGCGGTGAAGGCGGTGAAGGCATTGTCGGCGGCCGTCGTCCATTGGAATGCCCTCTTCACGCTGCCCTCTTCACGTATGAATCGTCTGTAGAAGTTAGCGAATCCCAGAAAGCGTTGCAACTGCTTACGGTCGCCGGGTATAGGCCAGGAGGCGACCGCCGACACTTTGGCGGGATCCATGCTGATGCTACCCTCTGTCAGGACATACCCCAGGAAAGACATGGTCTTCGCGTGGAACACGCACTTCTCAGCTTTTACATATAGGGAGTTCTCCAGGAGGCGGCGAATGACCAGTTGGACGTGCTGCGTGTGCTCCGCCAGAGTCTTGGAAAATGTTGAACACCTTTACCATCTCATCAGCGAATCGACTAAAGGAGGCACAGGCAGGTGATTGTCGCTCAAACTCCGCTGTTCCCCATAGCCGGGCTCGCCCAGACAGGTGGTTTATCGTGAAGGCGACTCTGGCCGCCTCGGTGGAGAAGTTCCTCGGCTGCAGATCGAAAATGAGGCAGCTGTTCGTGAGAAACGCCCGGACCTGAGCAGGGTCACGGTCGAACCTTTCTGGGGCTCCAACACGGGGCTCGGCGAAACCCGCAGCGGCGGTCTCCGCAGGCTGAGCCAGCGGGGAATGAGCAGGGCCAGCTGGAGGTGCTCAGATCGTTCTGTCAGGAAAAACAGAGCGAGTCGGACCCAAAAGCGTCACATAAATACAGTTTATTTAGGGAAAGGGGGAAAGGGAGTGTGAGGATGCTCTTCGAGTGGCGAGTTGGCAAGCTGGGGCTGGAGAGCAGAGCGTAGACCAGGGACGGGCAGAGGTCGTAACCAGGGGCAGGAGAGCAGAGCGTAGTCCTAGGACGGGCAGAGGTCGTAACCAGGGGCAGGAGAGCAGAATATAGTCCGAGGGTAGGCAGAGGTCGTTACCAGCGGCAGGAGAGCAGAACGTAGTCCGAGGGCAGGCATAGGTCGTTACCAGGGGCTGGAGAGCGGAGTGTGGGTCGTGGGCAGGCAGAGGTTGAAAGCCGGAGAGCAGGGCACAGGTCCAACACGGTCCGAAGTCGTCAACAGGAAAGCAGCAGGACTGGACACGGAGAACAGAGGACAGGGACAGGCAAGGAAACCGGACGAAGACACAGGAACAGGCGGATAACAGAGACATGGGAACTTCAGGAAAACAGGATTCGGGAACGGGAACAGGAGCCAGGGTCTATAATGCTTGCCGAGCGTAATGCTTAAGGTTCACAGACAATCTGACGGGGAACACTAGGAGACAGGGGTTTAAATACACAACAGATGACAGGTAACAAGCACCAGGTGGACAGGTAATGATTGAATCAGGAACGTGAGTGAGTGGGAGGGGCAAGTGATCAGAGAGAGACCAGGTGATACTACCAGGCAGTCATGACAAAGAAAGAAAGAGGCATAAAAGGAAGCACAAGCAACATATTTTCACCTCGGATTTTTACAATGATAGTTGAACAGTAGTTTTCATTAAAGTTCATTTAGGTTTTTATGTGCAATGCAACACAGCTATGCACTCAGTACTGCACCTCTCAGAGTGCATATCAATAATGCAGATGATACACAATAACCATAAAGGCTAGGCAGTTAAAACTCTTGATAAAAATGCATCTGCCAGTCTTCATTAAGGTTCATTACATTAACACTATGACCATATATAGTTTGTTTCTATGTATCCCATGCACCATGTGTGGGCAGTGGTAGCGTAGTGGTTAAGTAACCTGGCTAGCGTGCAAGTTGCCTGAAAAAGTTGTGGGTTTGTATCCCAGCTGCCACCGTGGTGCCCTTGAGCAAGGCACTTAACCCTAAGTTGCTCTAGGTGAGACTGGCCCTGAACAATTGATAGTTAACAAAGTTAAAAAAAAGTCGCTTTGGATGAAAGAGTCTGCTAAATGCATAAATAATAAATACACCAAGACCAGTGTTGTACACACTTCTGTTCATACACAAAAATGTTCATGTTTAACTTGTTTTTTAACTGCTTCATTGTACACTGTACAAGACACTCCATTCTCAGTGCAGGGTAGGTTTATGAATAAGGGTCAACAGAGGAGACTTCTGCATTCACTAGAGCCTCTCTGATAATGGCACTGGGAATTAAATTGAACTTATTGAAATGATCAGCACTATTATGACACTGGTGCTCCATCAGTAATACTCCATTACAGTTTGTCTGGAGTCACGTAATTATTTAGGTAGTGTTTGTGTTTTTGGTGCTGTTTCTGTTTAATGTATTTTGAGGCAATCGATTGAAAGATGGTATAGAAATAATTATGCATTTGTGAAGTCTGATTCATTATTCTATATATACAAAATGTTATCACAATATTGACACAGGAGGGGTGAGCATGTGTCCAACTGTGCCCCTGACTTACATGTATGTTACATGTGGCAACCAGGAAGGGGTGATAGTGAGCTCTGTACACAAATTTATGAGCCCAACGGTAAAATTGAAACTCAAAGTTAAAAAAAGCAAATCTTAATGGTGGCTCTAGGACTATCATTACATAAATAATGGACATATTTATGATGGACTGAAGAAGCATTTATTATTCCGCAGGTCGCTCACACAACTGAATCAGTGACTTTCATTTCGTTCACTCATGCGTTCAACAGGCATAAATACACATTTGTGAATATTAAAATATATATTAAATAAAACATACATATGTATCAAAACCGTGTAAAGTGCAAAGTGCAAAAAAAAAGATTAAGAAATTACAATTTCACATGAAAAGAATACACATCAAGAAATTGCTACATCCATGCACAAAAGACACCAAAAACATTTTTCCTGAAAGCTGATCCTTCGGCCAACACTAATCCTTTACTCTTCTGTATTATTTTACACACACTGCAAGCTTATCTAAATAGAAATCCAGATGTCGAAACTCTCATGTGTGAAAATGTGTCTGAAATCAGACCCAACAACAGTAAAGTGAATCACAGTCATGAGATGATACCTAATATTCTCTGGTGTAGAAGGATATGATATCATGCTCTAGGAATGCATCTTGTCAGACCTCAAGTGATCTCTTCAGGCTGGTGTAACCTAAAAAGAGAGTAACATGGATGTTTTTTCACTATTTATTGACAAAAATTACAAAAATTACAACAAAACAATTTTACACTCACACTCTCACACACACATACACTAGTCTGACAACACCACCCCAGTTAGGTAAAAGAAACAAGAGTGCAAAAAAGCCAATGCTACCTTGTTTATGCCAAAGCTAGGCCCACAGAGCACGCCCAGTAGAGAGTTGATGATGTTGATGGTGCATAGGATGGCCTGGATTCCGCTTGTCACCATGAGAATGCTAAAGAGGGACACATTCCACAGCACCACCCTGTGGGGTTCCACACAGGCTGAGGCCCAGTAGTCTGGCTCATAGAGGTAGAGTTTCTCTGTATTTGGGCCACTGTGACACACATACACACACACACACACACACACACACACACACACACACACACACACACACACACACACACACACAAGGTCATAAACAGACACTCACGTGAATTTTCAGACCACTGAAAAAAGGAACAACAGGGCTGCCTATTGGCATTTCAAAGGGGTGATGTAACAGTCACGTGACTGAAATAAAAGCAGCCATAGCTGCAAAGCCTATCTGCTGCTCTGCTGCCTATCTCTAGTAGTTGTGGTTTGTGTATTAATGAAACAAATATAGATGTTGGTATCAAGATATCAAGCTGCAATTCAGTTCATATACTTCAGTTCACAGTACATATACTTAATTTTCCCTTCTAGAATAATATACACTGCAAAGTGACAGCAAATGTGTTATGGGCTTCAGTAAGATAGCCCAGTAATGATTATAATCCCACAGAGAAACCATGTTAGTAACATTCCTGTTTACATGCTAAATAATAAGGGCTTACCCAGGATGCGGAATTCAGGATAAAGTGTTCAGATGCACAACTATACAATCAAGTTACAACAATTACACACTCATAACCAGGATACTGAAGTGCATGCCAACACAATGACTGAGATTGGTCTCACCTGCTGCTCCTCTCCCAGAAAGGTGTGCCCCACACGGGCCCCTGGGTGCTGTTGTACAGGCACTGGGGTCCCTTGAACAGCCCCTTCCCACTGGTCAGGAAGCAGAAGCCAGCTGCAGCCAGAGCTACACAGGTGTACCCCACCTGACACATCATCTGCAAAAGAGTCAGAGGATAAGCCACTCACCTCAGCTGGCAACTAGGACAAATTGATTGAACAAAAGAAAATCTATTGTTGATGTTACTGAAAAGTTCCACTGCAAAGTAATATTTCAAGCTACTGTAAAACCACACTGTTTTGGGGCAAACCTGGACTGTATGTGTCAAATATGTTACAAAGTATATATTTAAAGTTTAAAGTTAAATATATAAATATATAACTGTTATATAATAACAGTTGTACATATCAGAATATTGAAACTGGGCAGTGCTGATAAATAGCAAATGAGCTCTCACCGCAGCTCTGAATCCACAGCATCCTTTCTTGGTGCTACTGGAAACAAACACTCGAGCAGCCACAAGGACCTTTGGAGAAAAGAAGAGAATTCACTATAATTCCACACAAAATATAAGCTATCACACAGTCCTTACAACATTTATAAACAAGCCAAGAAGTTTGCAGAAGACACCGCCATCATGAATCACCCAAAAAAAGCCTAGTCCAACAGATCCCATATAAATATATAATATATATAATCAATCAATTAGTACTGCAGTTGTAGGAAAAGCAACAAAAAGGTAAACATAACAAGCACATTTAGTTCCCCATGTTTGGTTACTGAGGTACTTTGCAGAAATGAGATGAGACACTAGTGATTTCCTTATGAGGATAAAGTCTCTCACAGATGCGCACTTGAAGGGAAAAGTGGTTGGCACTAAAGGACATGCATATTTGGAGTTATGTTTATAGCTCTATCCCAGACACACACAGTCACACACAGGTCATCATAGACTTGTGAAAACATCTGAGACATCCATTCTTCTCTCTGCCTCTCTCCTAAAAAAAATGCATTCTCACCAGAAGTCCCGAAGCCCATATCCCCGTTGACCAGCGGGCCTCAGAGGTTACATGGCCCTCTAACAGGTATTTTGTTTGCAGGTCGGGGAAAAGAAGCAGCACGTTGGCCAACATACATATTATTGCCAAGGGGACCAGAGTGAAACCCACACACCGTGAGCACTGTGAAACACACATTTTTTTTTGTGTGGATGTTGCAAAGACCAGAAATGCTCCAAGTGGCCCTCAGTGAGTACCCAGTATTTCACAACCTGTTAGGAGGGAAAAATATATTGAAAATGCATCCAAAACAACTGACTGACCAATTTGTAGAAGTAGAAGATACAACAATCACACCACAGCTACTGAAATGAAAATGTTAAATGTTTAGTGAGGTTTTTTTTAAAAAAACTCCACGCTGCTCCACAAACACGTTGATGATGATGTAATGTCCAATCTCATTAAGTAGCATTTTGTCATTTTTGTCACATCAAAAACGACACCAGCCATTCTTGTCAAAGAATACCAGAATAGAATATAAAGCAAAAGAATGATTAATACCTGTGTGAAGTTTAGTCTCAAGACGCTTAGTTCTGCTGGATACAGAAGGTCCTGTGAGCACGTGAGAGATGAGCACTGGTCTTTACCACTCCTTACTCAGGCCACATGAGGAAGCACCATTTGACATTGGCTTTATATATGGTTTCCACAGCACACCCCCATCACCCCACGCTCCAATACACACACACACACACACACACACACACACACACACATACAGACAGAGAGAGAGAGTGAGAGAGAGAGAAAAAGAGAATTAAGCAAACCAGGCAAAATAATACTTGGCATAAACCACTACTGAGATACAAGTCTACCAAATCTACACAGAACCATGCTTAAACCCACTATACTGTATCAATTTGACAAGCATGAATTCTGAATTCTGAGCTGATGAGTTGCCAGATTCCCTCTCAAGGCAAAACTGGAGTACTAGGCTATTTACCTGCTGGGTTTATGTCAGGGTGGGTGCTGTAACTTTGGATTACGGTGGTTCATTTTGGGTGTATGCACGGGGAAGTGAGTGTCCTGGGGGCCTTCATGTGTGGGAAGGAGGGCTGATTCAGAGCCCAAAAAAAAGACCAACAGAGGAAGAACATAGACTGAGTCACCCCGGGGAATGAGCAGAACCTCAAAACACAGTTGTTATTACATCATAGGTTGTTCCATCATACCTAATCAATTAAAACAACAAAAAAAGTTTTGTTCTGACATTAATGTGATAATTTCATGCCAAAAGCCTACAAAAGCCAGCAGTTCCACCACTGGATGAAATAAAAGCTCTCTATAGTGTGCTGGTATCTTAGTCTGATGACTATGACAATTTCCTGTTTCATTGCTGTGATGTGCCCATGATGCTTTTAAATGAACGCCAGTATTTTATGTGCCACTTCTTTAAACCTTTCTTTTTTTCTATCAACAAAACCATGTCTTTGCTGAATTTTGCACACTGGTGCAGTATCATGAGTAGATGTCACCTTGGAATTACTGTCTGACCCATTATTAATGCCCTATTGATTAAAAAAAAACAACAGCAATGCAGGTGAAGCTTTTGTCTGAAGTGATTTTAAATAATTACTTTAAAAAGTAATACAATTTCACAAGTTTGCATTTGTGTAGTCTGCATGCACACATACAGACACACACAGGCACACTAGCAGTGTCTCGCACACACACATGCACACTCACACACACATGCTGTCACAACACAGTGATTTGTAACATGATCAGTGCATATTAGCAGAAGTGTGGAAGTCATAGCAAAGACATACTCTCTCTCTCTCACACACACACACACACACACAAACATACATAGTAACAATGGCATAATGGCAGAAGTATGTGTAATGCAAATAAAGTTGCACTGCACATTTGGGTGTCAGAAAAGAATATTTCACCTGTTGTTGGTTTGTCATGGTGAGGTAATACACATGTTTATGATATGTTATCCTTGTGGAGAATGAGGGAGAGAGTGGTTCTAAGGAACACATTTTTGAACATTTCCTTATGTTACAGGTTGGAGTGGAGAAAGGAGAATTTGAGGGGTGTGATTCATTTTCTTTGAACAGTACATGCAGCAACGTGCAGTTGTGATATGTTAGGGTGACCAGACACCCCTGATGTTGACTGTAGAAAGAGAGAAAGAAAACTTAGGAAAATGTCCCCAAATTTTCATCTCAGAGGTCTGGACATCTTATCATAAATACCTTTATGCACTATTTGCTGATGTTTTAAGTGCTCCAGTTCTTCTATGTGCACAGTTGCAATTTCAGTCATCACCAGAGGCAGTTCAAGAAATACAGCAAATGACGCAACACCTGAGGAAATTGTTTTTGTAGATCGGCTCTCAGCTGTATGGGTGGTGGTTCTGGATTTAGCAATGTGTAATCATTCATTTTTTAATTAACTAATTTTGAAGGAAAATCCATGTCCATAGTCCATGTAGATGTCTTTTGCATTGCTTGATATGATTTAATATGAATCATATAATTGATTCCTGGGGTATTGGTGATTGAGACACGGGCTGCAACAGCCTTGTAGCCAAATGGACCTGGGGAGCATTTTTTTAATTTGCCAGTGGTGCAGCTGGGCTAATCCAGGGCAGTTTCATGATGATTTTTAACATCGTCATTTCATAGTGGGCCCACACAATCAGACATATGTGTGACACTGGTTAACCAACAGAGGCTGACGTATGAGAGGTTCTACCCATGTTGACTTTTGTCCCATGGCCTTCAAAGACCACAAAAGTCATGTCTGCATGACAAACAAGAACCTGAAACTGAAATACATGCATTGCTTTGTGCATGTCACTTCTAGGCTCTAATTGCAGACATCAAAGCACTTGATCAATGTGAAGCAAATTGTGATCGTACAACTGGTATTGCATAACATATTACAACGGCCTTATGAGCTTTTTATAGGTGTGAGGGTGCTTTATATTCAATGATTTACACAGCTCAGATGAAAATGACACTTGTTTTACTAATTTAAGTAAGATGATGGTGCAACAACTCTGAATCACCACTTCATTGCAACACATTGTTCCCCTTTGCCAGCCACAGTTTCTACAGGCGGAAAGAGGACACAACTAATGGGGTTCATGGTAACGTCCCCTGGCAAGGGGCATTGTGTGAGACACTAAAGATTGCATGAGACAAAGGACTACAGTCATGAGGACCATGCCTTGTGAAGTGTCCCCACCCTGACTTATGACAGGCAGACGTCACTAACTGAACACATTAAAGAAACTTTTCTTTATAAACCATCATGTGTGATCTATGAAGATTCTCATTCATCCAGGTCATGGTAGTCAAAGTGCTAAGTTGTATGCGACTGGACTTCTTTTTTGGAGCTTGAAGACGTTTCAACTTTCATCCACAACTAAACATTCAGAAATAAAGAAGCCTTTTGGATGAAAGGTGAAACGCCTTCAAGCTCCAAAAAAGAAGTCCAGTTGCATAGAACTTTGTCACAGATCAGATATGATGCCATTGTGGTTAGAAAGTACATAACAGCCTTCTGTATTCAGATTTATCATGATGAATGTGCATTGTGTACATAGTTCGCCTGCAATCCAACTTTCTACTGCAAATTAAATCCAACTCTATTGATCCCTTTTAAGTAAGTTCAGCTAAACCAATCTGCAAAATGGAGTTGTATAAGTCAGTTAGCCTGAGGTTGCTGGTGACCACAGAAGTCTTTCTGGAGACAGAGATAAACAATTAACTTTTAGACAAAAGGAAGGCTTTACATATAGATATTCATATACAAATATGTATGCACAAATGACACACATGATCACTGATGTGTGAGCCTGGCCTAACTCATTTTCTTCCCGAGTCCATAATCATCTCTGATGAGTGTCATCCCTACCTCCTGCCAGCGGACTCCTGTCACCTTCCCCTCCTGAGTGGACTGCAACCGGGAGACACTCTGGGAGGCCCATGCCAGGACCAACTTTCCATCCTAGAGGCCCTTCCTAGATGCCCATGCCCGGACCGACTTCCCTTCCCTGAGGCTTTATGACTGCCACCCTCTCAAAATGGCACTGTCAAATGAATCCTTATTGTTACCCCCATGATCCATCTCACTCCTTGACTAAACACTATGTCTGGATGTCTACAATACTACACTGTCCAGCCATAACCCTTCATAACTATGGACTGACTACCATGTAATGTTATGGGATAGTATTCTGGAACTATTATGATCCTTAGCTAAACCATGGACAACTTGTAATCCATCATGGTTACTACTGATTGTACCTTTCCTGCATGACCTCTGGCAGTTAATCTGATCTGCCCAAGGTTTCTTCCAAGACTAACAAAACATAAGGGAGTTTTTCCTTGCCCCTGTTGCTCTTGGGTGCTCCTTCTGTAAAGCGCCATGAGACAATACTATTGTAAAAGGCACTGTATAAATTGAATTGAATTGAAGGCTCTGTGGCTGGATGCCTCGGATAAGAGTCAGACAGATTTTAGGTCAGTGCTGTAGTCTCGTGGTGCAGGGGGGTCTTACTCACGAAGCACGCGGCAACTTACGGCCTTCCCCCAAATTCAGGAAGTTGGGGCTGTTCAAAGAGTATTAAGCGTCCTTATATGGCTGTGGAAGGGAGAGAGGAACTCTGCACGAGAGGGTTTTGTTTATGTATTTATTTTTCTCTGTCTCCGACACCTGCAAAGGGGAAGAATGCGCTGAAAATAAGTCAAGTCATTTTGGGACTGGATTTGTCTATAACACTCTATCCTACTTTCCTCCTGAGAGTCTAATTTTAAAAAAGTGTCAACAGAGGACATGAAAGGTTCAGGGAGGAGGTTTGTAAAATACACACACACACAAATATTATTCCATTTCTTTTATTTTTTTTGTAATCAAAGACAAACGTTGGAGTAGATGACACATTTCAACTAACGTAAAAGAAGTTACCAAAAAAAAAAAAAAAAAAAACCTTTACTATACCAGCCTATGTTTTAAAGCAGACAGATGTTCATTAACAATGTCAACCATTCCACTTCATTGAGTGGGGGATGATGGGCAAAAAAAACCTCAGAAAGATAAAACTTAAAAGGAGAAAGTGAATAAATTTAAAAAATTAGCAGCAGCGCAATTGCAGTCTGGCCAGTCTGACCATATCCATCACAGGCGGAGAGAAATAAAAAGAGAGAGAGAAATGTAGATATGGACATGTCAGTAATGAGTGTTCCACAGCAAGCCAATCAGCATGCTGCGGCACTGCTTATCTGGGCCAGCTACTGAACAAGTCTGTGATGGTGATCTGCTTACCACCCTTATTCACCGGGCTGGTAGGAGAGCCGGCAGCAGCAGTTGGGGTGGCACTGGCGGAGGCTGGGGAGGCAGAAATCTTCCCAGCTCTAGCAGGAGAGGCAGCAGGTGGGGCCGACTGCCTTCTCTTGGGTGCCTTTCCCTGGTCTGCCTGGGGTCGCTTCTGTCTCCTAGCTGCCTGGTCCTTCCTCTGAATTGATGAGGAGGAAGAAGAGGAGGAAGAAGAGGGGGAGGAGGAGGAGCAGGGGGTGATGGGGGGTCTTAGTGCCGTGGCCTCGTTCGAGCGTTGCGGGGTCTTCTGGCGGAGCTGGTAGGGGTCAGTGGAGCTCTTGCTGCGGTCGGTGGCGCGGAGACGCTCTTCGCGGTCCAGCTCGCGCTGCAGCCTCAAGGCCAGCTGCCGGTCCTCCTCCTCCTGACGCCGACGCTCCTGCAATTCCTCCTCCTGCTGAGTCAGCTGCTGCAGCAGGCTGGGCCCTGGGGCCGCTGACGTTGACGCTTCCGAGGGGGCCGCACAGGGCCGTTTGGGGGTCAGCACCCCAGGGGTCCCCTCAGCTCCCACCGCTTCCATCGCCTCACTCTTCCTTTTGGCCGAGGAGGAGGACAAGGTGCTCCTTTCAGGGCTCGTCATGTCCAAGATCTCAAAGTCGTTGGAGGATGAGAATGAGGACAAGATGGAAGAAGGAGAGCATGGCGGAGAGGAGAAGTGGTCTGGGAATTGCTCCCTGCTGCCATGGGCCTGGGGGCCGTAGTAGTCCAGAGTGGGCAAGCTATGGCTGGCTGAGGAATTGCTCCTCGCTGGTGACAGCAGGGAGATCTCAAGGTTCCGGATGTTCTCCTGAGGGCCACAGTCATGCATTAAGACATGCATTAAAGCAACTGATCATTCGTTTGGAATCAAGTTTAAAAAGACATTTACACTACATTTATGCTTTTAGCAAACACTTTTATCCAAAACGACATACATCTGTCAACTATCACTTACATCAGGGCCAGTCTCCCCTAGAGCAACTTAGGATTAAGCGCCTTGCTCAAGGGCACAATGGTGTCAGTGGGGATTCAAACCCACAATTTTCAGGCTACTAGCATGCCAGGTTCCTTAATTCCTTAAAAAAATATGCCACCACTGCACCAGAAACTGTCTACCATCTAGTAATATATATGTTACCAGACAGTACGCTTGCTCAGATGAGACTGATAACAGCATCAAAAAAAGGGATAAAAAGAAAAACCAACCTTGTTGGCCAAAAGGCTTGACGTCTGACTGGAATCTGAGGCATTAGCGTGTTTATTTTGGACGAGACCAAAAAATCTGATGCAAACAAAACAAAGTGTTTAATTACAAAAAGGTGAATATTAAAATCGAACTAAACTATAAATGTAGCAACAACAGAAATGTTTTTTTTCCAAACTATGTTCAGTTGCACAACCAGCTTCTTTGATCTGTCAGAGTGAAAATGAAACAAATAAAACAAAATTGAAACACTTCCTTTACAACAAAGGTCAACTGCATAATCAGCTTCTTTCCAGGAATTGATCATTCTAATAACACCCACACTCACACCCACTTGACGGCCTGCAAATGAAACCATGAGCTTCTACAATCACACGCATTTGATACACTTCAAAAAGGGGGAAACGCAGAAATAGCTAAGAAATGTATACATCTGAAAGCACACAGCTGTAATAAAACTACTTCTTTCCGAGCAGTGTTTGGAGGTATGAAACAGCACTTCACGCTTCTTTTCCACTTGAATGTGCCATCACGGTTTAGTAGATCATACCCAGTGTTCAATCCTACCTTATTACTGCTGACAGCAGGACTGGGCAAATTATTGAAATTCAATATCATTCATTCATCATTCAATTCATTTTTTCAGGTGAATCCCATGGAAAAATAGATGAAAGTCTAGAAAACTGCGAGAAAAATGCTTTCTGTAAATCACTGAGAAACAGTTAAGAAATGCCTCAAATAATGCTATTTATGTCTTCTGCCACGATTGAACGGTACTAGCTTAGTCATTCACCAAAGTGTTAAACAGAGAGTAACATATGAAGAGCATCAACAGGCACAGCATAATGACAGACTCATGATTCACAGAACCACAAACCAATATGTCAGGGTGAGGACATATGGCTGTGATTAGGCCAAACTCACCCCAAGTCCTTGGGGTTTGTGGCTAGCTCATGCCCATTACATCAGTAGGCTCTGATTTTTCGTATGGTCAAATATTACATGGGCCAAAAAAAAAAAAAAAGCATTGTCAGAAATATGGAAGTTGGCAGCTGCAGTCCAGATTAGGGGTATGGAACCATCAACGAGTTGCTCAGTGGTTAACAATAGGGTTTTTGGTGACGAAGGATAATAGCGGCTAATACGACAGTGGCCTCATGATAGCCATGTATGGACATTCCTGATCACGCGTATTAATCAGGCCATGGCTCCAATGTCATAGTCAGATAACAAAATGTGAGGTCACAAGTTTCACTTCCAATTACTATTCAAGATGTGGCAACCGTTATGAGGGCATCATCTCTCTCTTTCATAATCTCAGCGATTGTATGATGATACCGTCTCAAAGCTTAGATTACACTGACCTGGTTCGCAAGCTGACCTAAGACAGCACGTTAAAGCCTAAAATTAAATGTAAAACATATTGAGTCTGCAAATTCCTGTATATTTTTTTGAGTGCAACACTTGATATTGCTATGAAGCTTGCTTTACATACTTTCCAAGCAGTATATATATAATTACTCAGAACAAAACAAATACATTTTAATATCCATGTCCCTTTTTGTCCCAACTTTTGTGAATTGGGCCTAAGGTCAGAGAAAGTATAAGCATCAGAAAGACTAGTATTAAAACAATCAATTTCTTTTAGATTAGAAACACTAATGTGCTTGCTGAAGACCATTTGACCTCTAGGAGTCATTAACTGCAGAGCTATCTTATGATCACATTGTACAAATATGCACTGACCATTTAACAACCCTGAAAGGAATAAGACAACATTTCTTCAATGTTCTTCTTCAATGTTCCTTTACTCACTTCTGGATGTCGCCAGCAGAGGGTTTCTTCTTCTGTGGTGGGGAAATCTCAATAGGTCGAGAGTTCACATGAGAGACTGCATCAGAGTTCTAAGACAAAACAGGAAATAATAATTCACTTGAATAACAATTCAATTACATCAACTTGCAGCAACATCGAGATAGCCAGATTGTGCATTTAATTTATCAAAATCCACATTTCACAGTTGACTCGTATGATTTAATCTACAGTTCAGACACAACTACCAGTTAACAGTACTACAGACTGGTCCACTGTTACTGTCAGACTCCTACAGCCAGTTAGGATCCACTTAGTGCTACAATTGTTATTGTGCTTGTAGTGGGGATTGGTTGTCCACTGAATGCTGCAGGACAACCTGAGGCTCACCAGCTCCTGGCTGATCTGTCTGGCCAGCTGCTCATCCTGCTGCTGGCTCTCTTCCTGCTTCCTCCTCTCCTCGGCCAGCCGCTGCTCATCCTCAGCGAGCAGCCGTTGGATGTACTCCTCGCTGGCTCGCCGCTCTGCCTCCTCCTGGGCTTGCCGCTCCTTCTCGAGCTGGGGATACAGAGAAATTGAACACCTCAGCTTGGGTACTCTTCTCCTTGGTGATGCTCATAAAAGTGGTTCACTGCATGTAACCTCAATTCACAATTAATTTCTACATTTACATTTACGCTTTTATCCAAAGCGACTTACATTTTGTCACCTATCAATTGTTCAGGGCCAGTCTCCCCTAGAGCAACTGAGGGTTAAGTGCCTTGCTCAAGGGCACAATAGTGGGATTCAAACTCACAGCTTCAGGCTACTTGCATGCTAGCCAGGGTCCATAACCACTACGCTACCACCCCCAACATTTCTAGAACATAAGGTCCCTTACCTTGCTAACCTCATCTTCATATTCCCTTCGCAGTTCTCCAGGCTGGCACACTTTGGGTGTTGCTATTTGTACTGTAGCCAAGGAGAGTATAAAAGAGAGAAGTCAGCTGCAACACTACAGTCAAACATGCATGTCAATTGAGCATACAAAAGAGAGGATTAATCTGACGTTAAAGTTGCAGAAAAAAATAACTTAAATAGCCACACACATGTGGGATAGTCATCGTCTTGTCCACTCAGTCGTCTTTGACACTGCTCAGGAAAGGCATTCTGTATGCGCTGCCACAGGTCCTTATTCACCAAAGTTTTGTTTCTGCTATTTAGTCTGGCCCAAGTGGAAACGCGTTTGCGGCAAAGCGGGCAGCACATGTTGGCCTTATCCACCGTTTCCAGAAAGCAGGATTTGCAAAAGGTATGAGAGCAGGGAAGGGTAACTGGCTCCAAGAAAATCTCCAAACAGACTGGGCAAAGGCAATCTGACCTGGACAATCCGCCAGCGCCCTCCTTTGGTACTGCAATCTCCACTTCAGACACGGGCGGCATTCCTCCGCTTTTACTAAATCACAGCACGACACGAATTATCGAAGGACACGTCTGTCTCTTTACCTATCCCATTGGAAAACCTGATGGGAGACAGACAGTCTTAGTTACTAAAAAAAATCAACATGTGACGGTGACCAGGACGGTGCGTGCAACGGTAACGTTAGCCGATGTTAGCTGCTAGTTTACTGTCAGTATCACTACATAGCATCTCAGAAACATACTGGAAAAGTAAACTTCTGTTCACAGACATTATAACATAATTCATTTATAAGGGTCAGTGCACTTACACAAGTAATATTTTAATGTCAAGCTTGTAAAGGGGTCTACGCAATCTAATGTTTATTGCCATGGCTAATGTTAATTTAGCAGTTCTAGATAGTGAAATTACCTTTTGGCGATGCCTAAACGTTATGTCGTGTAAAATCCAGACAGTTGCATTTTGTACAATATCCTACTAAGAAACAATCTAACATAATCTAACAATACTCTCACATACTGTCTATTATAATAAATTAAGCACACGGCTAATGTTAGCAACTAAAGTTAGCGTGTTTTGGAATTTGTATTGACACTTTAATTCTGCAACCGTAATATAGTTTCATAACAACACTAAACCGTTTTATACGATTTCACATACAGCCTACATACCTTTGTATGGATCCCAAGTGGGAATATCCCAGGTAAACAACAGCTTATTTCATGTTCTCCATCAGTCAGACTGAACAAGAAGCCCGCGTCATTGAATGTTAACTTCCGGGTCAGAATATGTGTTAGAGTCTGTAGATTCTATGCATTCTTGTATTAGATTCGTATTAAACTTCTTTTACTGTCTATGATTAGATTACGTCTAACTAATTGATCAATAACAAAGTCCTTCTCTGTCAATAATAAAACAGAAAGGATTGAAGCTGAGCAATATTAAAGATCTTTGATAAAGCATAGACCTGTGAAATATGGTGTTTATGTATTGACTGTTTGGCCATGTAGGCCTATACCAGAATTCTATTGTGTTATTTGCCAATCTTATATTTTGCTGTAGACTTACAAAAGACTGTGACAAAGGCTGTGTTTTTATGAAAAAATTCAAATAAAGTGAGGAGAGGCCATGGTGCCTCTTCTCTAAATGATATGCCTACATGTTCCCCTTCACCCAAGACAAGTTCCATAGGTCAATCTGTCTCTGTATCTGTCATTATTGAGGCATCACTCCATCACACCCAACCAAAGATCATAGAATACTGACCGATATAATACGATATAATGAGACCCCCCTTGTGAAAACAGAACTTTTACCCTCTCTGACCCAACTCTTGATCTAGCCAGCTTCACAGAAGATCAGAGCCCTGCTGAGAGAGACTGTTTGGCTGCTGAGATGAAGACTGATGTGGAGGTGGTGGACCTGAAGGAGAGGGGCACCTCAAAAAAGCTGGAGGCGGACAGTATCTCTGATCTGAAGGAGATCGAGGCAAACTTCACTGCTCTTGAGTGGGACACAGAGCATCAGCAGCAGCTCCTGCTGGAGCAGAGAGAGGAGCATCAGATGCAGCTGATTGCTCTGGAGAGGAATCGCATACAGGAGCGAGGAGAGTGGGAGACAGAGTGGAAAGAGAGACAGTGGAAAGAGATGTCTGTGGTTGTCAGTAGAGGGAAACTGATGAAAGACATCAGAAACCATTAAAGCCTCACTGGTGGTAAGGAAGACGTGGCTTCTTACTTTTCTAGATCAGATTTTTCACTGACGATGAGTATCAGTGGATTGAAAGTGTAGATTGCTTAATAGAATTTACAAATAATTTTTTTTACATTCTTATTTCTGCATCTTACCCTTCAGGATATCAAAGACCTGGTTGGAACTGCTGATATCAAATAACGGGTACCTTTCTTTGGATTTTCCAGGACTAGTCAATGTCAGCTACTTGTAAATAGGTGCAGGCTACAAAGATACCACACACATCATTGATATCACATTTGACTCAAAAGGTTTATGACCTGTGCTTGTCTTCCTTCCGGGAGCTTTCAGCACCAGCGATGCCTCTAAAGACACCAAAGCCAATCAGTTTGACCTGCCAGAACTCAGAGAGCTGGAAAAGTGGGTCAGGAAGGTTGAGGCAGTGAAACATCTGAAATCTCAGACCAAGGCTGAGAAAAAAGGCAAGGAAGGCGAGGCTCTGTGTGGTCTATTCAAATCATCCATTTGACACCTGTGTCTAATAAAGCCAGGATTTTGTTGAGCAGTGCCTTGGTACATGTTTAAAATTTTGTTGGACTGTTTGGTAGCCATAGCCATTTCTGTAGTCATCAGCTATCCATACTGTTACAGGTTCAAGCAGAGTAAAGTACTGAAAAAAGGTATTGCTGAGTAGGCAACTGGTACCAAACACCAGGTACCGATGTCGGAACAAATATCAATTCAAACCCTCAAAGGTACCCAACCCAAGTCAGCAACAATTTACCGTTACATCACAACCTCCTTTCACTTTCCACTAGCAGTGTGTACTGTTGAGTGAACCATGTCTGTAATTATCTCCTTCACAGAACTTATAAAAGATAAAAACAGAAGCTGTCAATCTTACCTTTGTACAATTGTACCCTTCTGGTTTGACTCCAGAGCAGATGGCCATTGCCTCTTTTCCAAGGCCATTTGGCCTGATGGTAACGTAGCCAGGAATAAATTCCAATAACTAAGTCCAGTTCAAATACATCATGTATTTTACATACTAATTAGTTCTATTTAGCCACTTCCAAACAACAAAGAATCTTCCTTGGTTATACCTCTTGAACTTGGGTCATAAAAGTTTGCCGTTGTTTCACGAGCATTTCACGATACGAATAGCTGGCCCATTATTGACCCTGTTTCAGCTCCATATTTCATTGGGAAGTGCTTAAATATACAAGTGAAGGAAGATGCATTAAAATACTACTGGCAGTTGGGTTGGCCCCTTGAGGAGTGGATCTGCCCAAGGTTTTTACCTATAGTAAACTACCACAAGGGAGTTTTTCCTTGCCCCTGTTGCTCTTGGGTGCTCCTTGCAGTAAAGTGCCATGAGAAAATACTACTGTAGAAGGCACTGTATAAATATAATTTAATTTAATTGATATTACACCTCTTTGTTGCCAAAGTATTGTCTGTGAAACCAATCATTCCTTGCACTTGAAGAGGTGGTAAAGGTTTCTTCCAGAGTGACAGAAATGTTGTCTCTGTGTGGTATCATAGGATGGAAGCACTGTGCCACTGTTCTACCAGAGTGTTGTTGGGAATGTGCCAGACATATCATCGTCCTTGATGTCATAGTAACCAGGATTCTGTTAAGCATGGAAACAGGTTTAGAAATCATCAGTCATTCCATCAGCAATAGATCTCTGTGATTTAATCAAAATTTTATTGAAATTAATTTAGTAGAACTTGATTTACTATAACAATGTTATTAGAATACAATCATAACCCCTATGGCTAATGTTTGTTTTGAACTAGCTGAGAACTGTTGAATGGCACTGAAAACTACCACAGGGCCATAAACACATGAATTCTTCCAGTATGTTACCGTAAATGTGTTCTTTCATCCCTCTCCAGTTCAATTCAGATAATGTAAGTACTACTTCCTCAACTACAGCTGATGGTTTTGCTTGGTCAGAACAGATCTGAACAGATACATCTCTTATAAAATTGTGTTTATTCCATTTCAGGTTGATGCTTCATGTTCACACAAGCATCTATCTTAGGGCTCTTTGGGTTCTTTGAACATTGTTTTAATCATTCCGTACTAATTGTCACTGTTGTTTGGTGTGTGTCTAAGTGCATGTGTGTTTGTGTGTGTATGTGTGTGTCAGGCCTGCGATGAACTACATGTCCTCTCTAAAACAACAAAATAGTCTGGCCATGACTGACAGACCAGGCTCAATCCTCGGGGCAAAATCAGTGGCTGTCTTTCAAAACAGCGTCTCACTCAATAGGATATTGCTACGACCAATCACAGCCATCTGAGTTGTTTTTTTCCACACCATCACAGCCCTGTCGTCATCGTGCTAAGCTCTCTACAAAGATAGAGTGCTGTGATTGATCCGACGAAGCCTTGGTAGAAGATCTACTGAGGCCCTTTGGTAAGTGGCTAGACGTACCAGCTGTGCAAAACTATTTGCTGTTAATCATGTCATTGTTGAGCAGCCTAAAGGCCTGGACAGTGGGCTACTCAGATCAGGAGACTGGCCACTTTGATGTCAGATCTTGTCAGATCTGGGAGCTTCTTGGCCAGCTGCATCTTGCTGGTCTGCCTCAGTTCTTTCGCTTTCTACTTCTTTCTTAATCAAGACTAAGAAATTGTCTGCATATACTATCCTCTGAATATCTTGGCTATATGAGTCAATGTGTGTATGTGAGAGAGAGAGAGAGAGTGGTGTCTTTTTGTGCTGTTGCAGTTTACTGAGGAACTGTCCATGATTTGTTGTTTGTGGAGGAGCTTGGACAGCAGGGGGCAGTGGGAGGAATGGGAGTCAGCATACTGTTAGCATGGAGACTGGTGAGTCTGATCTCCTCAGCAAGTTACAAGACCTCCTGCACGAGTTCCTCATGAGTCTCATGCGCCTCCTGCTGGCCACTCAGGGTTTTTGCAAGCTCCCCACATGCTTCCCTTCTAGAAGAGCCACTTTAGCCTACTTCTTCCGAATAGGTTTGGTTCAACGCAAGACACCTGCTCAGTGCTGTGTTAGCCAGCAAACATCCCGCATTTCCTCGGAAATGCAATCTAGTTATAGGAATTATAGGATAATATTAAATCATATTTAGCATTTGGTCTTAACTGAACATTGTAGGTTAATCCAAACATATTTAATTAATTTAATAAATTGGGTGAATTGCCTATGAATGACATACCCAAACAAGCTGGCATCCAGCTGGTGGCGCTATACGCCACATAGGGGACATGTGGCTATCATAATCGTATTAACATGCTGTAACCTTTCAGATCAATAAACCAACCAATGCAATGTAAAATTTCTGATTCAATTCCTATGTGATGAGATTAAGTCACAAAAACATCTATCTGCCACTGCTGTGGTGGCCACAGCCTGCAGTACTTGGGCCCTAAAAATAATATAAAAACAATAAATGAACAAAATGTGCTCACACAACATTATAGCCTAGCCTAGCCTAGCCTCCTGTTGTGTTCTAGTCTAATTTGACCAAGATCACCTTTTTTGTCTCTCAAAAATGTAGTTAATTTAATCAGATGGTCTTGGGCTCTTGGGTTTTAAGTTGATTCAGAAGCCGGCACCGGCCATTTTGACTAGAACAGTAAACATGAAATTAATACAATAGGAGGGTTATATAGTGTGTCTAAGCCATATGTTGAAATAATAGAGTCCAGTTTTTACATGGCTGTTTTTATTTTGTCCACATTTTGAATCTATTATACTAGAAAAACAAAATGTGTATCCCAAAGGTACCACATTATACCATTATACTGGCATTGTTTGGCATATTGCTTCACAACAACAACAAGAAAAAAGAAGACACGAAGCATAAAATGATGTTAGTAGAGCCACATTTTGTTTTTTTCCCAAAAAACTTGTTTAAACTGCAAAACACATAATAAATTAATAAATTAATTCACAAGCAATCCACAGTTGGATAGAAATGCTTTACAGTAGTAGCAGTAGAATAGGTAAAAATGTACACTGCATGAAAGTCAATTCAGTAAAACGCTTGCAACAAATTTTTTTCTTAAAATCCTGCCAAGACAGCCAGTCTCAACACACTTTATCATACAATATATCCTAACACAACACATACACAATTTATTCACTTACAAGAACTCTTGTGAAACAACAAATGACATACCAAGGTATTTGTTTTCGAATGGATATTAAGTAAAATACTTAAGTATACGCTCGTTGTTTTCCATAAGTTACAGTCTGTTCAGAGGGTCTAACAGTGCAATTTTACAGATTCTGTACTCTGGGGGTCAGTGATCAGCCATAGAACAAATGATGATGGGTAACTCTCCTTAATCATCCAACCCAGCCTGTCAGTCCTGGAGATTATGGATGTTTCTGCTGAGCTCAGCAGAGTTTTTCCCCAGCCATCATATTCATTGACTGTCTTCTTTTGCTGAACTTCACAACAGTTGATTCCTCTACAGACTCATCCATCATCCAGACTGGATAATAATAAGCAATTTGGAGATTTCAGTCCACCTTCATCTACTGGATTCGATTGAAATAAAACTGAGTTGCCTTGGCCAGTACAAAGAGTTAAGAGGATCACTGTTGTCACCATATAACATTGGATTGTATTTCCCTGTGGTTTTCAACATTCCTACGATTCAGAAAGTGATTGCAATCAAAAGTCAGTTAGAACAACACTGACTGGAGCTCATGAAGATTTTGACACACCTCCAAAAAAAACTGCTGTCACGGCTGTGATAGACCTTAAACTTTAAGAAATAATGTCATATTTCACACCTTTTCCATTATAGCTCTGCCACCTATCTTGCATCAACCGAACGACCAACTGTAGTCACAGTAATCACATTAATTAATGTATAGTAAACACAAATCCAGGTTGGCTGGTCTTGCACTCAGGGAGCTGGAGAAGTTTAAGGAAGTACATCTGTTTCATTAATCTGCCATCTTCTAGTGTCTGTAGCAGTGACTATGGTGTTTACAATGCACTGCAAGGCACATTTCCAGTGGAAAATCGTCTCTTAGTCTTAATGACTGGCTGTGTTTATCCATACGGACCCATACAGCCTATTCACCACACCAACAGAATGTTGAGAAAAAAACAATAACAAATGGAAATAATAAGGAATGCATATACCCGTGGCTCCTGTTAAAAAGAATGCAATTCTACAGTGAACATATCACGTTATAACAGCCATTTTGCCACAGATTTATTCAGACTACATCTACATGGCTTCACGAGGGAAGAGCAATGACACACACTCACTCATGCAGAGGGTATTACTGGATGCACTCTGTAGTGGGTCCCTGCATGCTTGCCATTCCATGTGGTTTATATACTGTTGGGATGGTACTGAGAGCCAGATGGTCGAGCTGTTCACTGCAGGAGATTAGATAGGCATTAGCTGGTTCGTCTGCATGACATCATTCAACCAGAAATCCACCTGCTCACACAAACTGCAGGTGAGAGGTTTTCAAACAGGCCTGCCCCCCCCTCCTCTGTATTTATGCACTTACAGTAAACAACACAGATTCAACCCTACAAAAAAACATTGCGTGTTCACACACCTTGCACTGTCACAAATATATCAAGGTCTTAAACTGCATCTCAAGATGTAGACTGAGAGAAACTGTACAGATTAGGGGTAGATTTTGGGAGGGACATCATATTATTGCTAAAGCTTCAAACTTAGCGACTTAACCTTCTAGGCTGTAGTTGTCATGTTTCTTGGGTTGTCTGGGGGCAAACTAGAGCTATAGGGAACTAAACTGGGTCTGCAAAGCTCAGCTACAGTGGTGGACTGAAGGGAAACTCACAGACGAGTGTTCTTTAAACCAAAACACAAATGTATCTTGGCATTCTTGCTGAGTCGCATGTTCAATAAAAGAGGGGCATAAAGTAATTACACTTCCTCTCTGCTCCTTTTGAAATCAATGTGCTCTGTCAAATAGCAATGCAATTTGACTGGCATGGCATCAATATAGACTCCCTTGACACGGGAAAGAGGGGGTCTTCATATGATGTGCTGAGCTAAGCTTCTGTCGTTGTTATTGATGCTGTAGAATAAATATATATTTCTCCAATACACGCATGATGTGTTGTTTTCTTTCCTCTTCTGCAGAGGCTGTAGCATTGAGTGTGTGTGCTGAGTTTACAGAGTGGTTCTTTGCTTTCGAAATGCTTGTGGATGATGAGGGCAAACTCAGCTTTTGGGAGGCTGAGGGATGAGGGTTGTTTGCACGGGTCCATCATTCAATGGTTGGAGTCCCTCGCCCTTGCTGTCCAGCCTCTAGTGCTGAGGCTTTTGCAAAAGTGTGTCCAACCACAAGAAAGGAAGAAGAGGACGAGGAAAACATGATGAAGTGTTAGCTATGGCTTATGAGTCCAGTCAACCTTAACCCCTCTAGAAGTCATCGTTCCTCCAGCTTCTCCTCTTTGTCTCGGATCCTGCTGTCCCAGCAACAGTGCTTTCACGAAAAGGTGTCAGAGGAGGAGGAGGAGGAAGAGGAAGAATAGGATGAGGGAAGGCATGCTCTGTCCTGCAACTCTGCAGGGTGTGTGGTGTGTTTGTGTGTGTGTAAGTGTGTGTGTGTGTGTGTGTGTGTAAGAGAGTGTGAGGGGTGGGGGCTACTGTCAGGACTTGACTCCTTTGGGGGGTTCAGTGGACTGCCGGACATCTGTCCACTCCTGCATGGTATTCTGAAGGGCTTGGGTCTTGTCTTTGTCCACCTGGACATAGTCCACCTTCTCATCAGATGTGACAGAGGAGGTAGAGGGCTATAGGGAGGAACAGGTATAGTGAGGTGAAAAGGTGGAAATGTTTAGGGAAAATACATTCAGATTTGCTTCTAATTAAATGCGGCTGCAAGCTTAACCTCAATTAATCAATTAATATTCAATTAATATTCCTCCATATATATACATAGAAATATGAAGCCTGTGGAGACTTGGATACACAATGTTGATCTGAATTCTAGTCCCTACTTCTCAATTTCTTTCTCTGTAATTGGACCACTATTTGGATTACAAAGCCAATGATGCAATTCTAAATCTCATCATCTACATCACCTCAACAATAAACTGTTTTCTCTCTCTCTCTGTTTAAGCCCTATGTGTCTACCATCCACTCCCTTGTGTGTCTAAGGATTTACTTCTTCTATTACGGTAGGAAATAAGTGTAGATCTTCTGAGCATTGAGCCTGTTTTTAAACTTCCCCAAAAACGCATGAATAAACTCCTATAAAATTACATTGTTTTTCTCACTCCCCCTATTTTCCCTTTGACTCTGGGGAAATCTGGGAAAAGACTTTGCTGGTGATTCTTCATTTCTTTGGTCTCTATCACAACGGCAGCAGAACCATTTCCCTCTGGATATTACTTAAAGCAAACATAACAAAAACAAAGAACTACAGCTGTTGTGTTGCAGCTATTACCTTTCTGTGAGGGCTGGGGGATCCTGGCTGGAAGTCCAGTGCCAGGTAGTCTACATTCCCACACTTCCTAGCGGCAGGGCTGCTGGTACCGCTCACTGCTGGTGAGGTAGACGCTGGGTTTTGCTGATGAAGAAGAGGAGGGGAGGAAGAACAGTGACGAGAGGTCAGAGTCAGGGGTGCAGTGGGCATTGGGCGCAGGGGTAGGGAGTCGCCCCGCTTCTTGGAACAGATCATTTATGTAGGCTATTTCTCATTTTTTAAAATACTGGGATGTCGTTTCCAATATTATATCACCTACCCCCACTAAAGAAATCTCCACTACACCTCTGGGAGAGGTGTGTTTGTGTGAGTGTGTGTGTGTGTGTCTGTGTTTGTGTGCTAGGGTGGAGTAAAAAAAGGCTTCTGAAGAAGAGAAATATACTTGTTTGTATTCAAAATTCTTCAAAATGAGGGTTAATTTTGCTCATGGAGGCCAATGTATTAATTCATACTTGTTCAAGATAAATACTCTCTAAGATAAATCTCAATCTGTCTCTAAGCCAAACACATATGTTTTACTGGAGTGTTACATTGCTACAGCATCTGCAGCAAATACAGAACAAATACATAAACAAACTCTAAATTTTAACACCAGCCAGCAGTGTGGAATGTACAGACCCATATAAACAGACTTTGCACACTTTGCAAACCAAAGGGGAAACATATGGTCATTAGGAACAGGCTATAGGTAAACTGACTTTTATGTAAGTAAAAGTATGGGATCCTTTGCTGTTGTTGAGGCATGTTTCAATGTGATACAACACAGAGAATTGGTAGAAAAATTTCCCCCGTTGGCCCTGAGGAGAGGGGTGATGTGACTGTGTGTGTGTGTGTGTGTGTGTGTGTGTGTGTGTGTGTATGTGTGTGTGTGTGTGTGTGTGTGTGTGTGTGTGTGTGTGTGTGTGTGTGAAGGTGAAGGTGAAGGTGAGCCTCACCATGGCCACATAGTTCTCCTCGCTATCTGCAGAGTCAGTGCTGGTGATGCTCTGAGTGGAGATGGGCCGACAGTGCTGAGAGGACATGGAATTCATCGCAGGCCTGACACACACAAACACACACACAGACACCAAAAACAGTGACAATTAGCACAGAATGATTAAAACAATCTAAAACTGGAACTTCCTCTTGGAAGAAACATCAAGGACAGTCACAGAACCCAACTACAGGCCCTCTATATACATTTACAACCACATTCAAGTGATGGTGAAATTTCCTTCAGTAGCTATTTATTCATATATTTTGCTCAGAGCATGTGGAGCATTTGACTCCATAAGTATTATAATGAGTATTGAGTTGCTCACATTGGTCTGGTCCAGGACATGGTGATGGGACTCTTGAATGGCAGCTCATCGATGATGCCATTGCTCCTCAGGTCCAGAGGTGTTGGTTTTGCTGTTCAGAAAGACAAAAATCAAGATAGAGTCGATCAACACGATGCTCCATCCTTATCCACAGAAGATACTGTATGTCAGCTAATCAGGATCAACAGATTCCTGTGTCTGTACGGAATGTTCCAGCACACACTCACAGGTGCCCGACTCACTCTTCCTGTTGGGCTTGAGGTTGCGGTTGATGGGAGGCGGCGTGACATCACTTAGGCGGCCCGGCCGGTGAGAGAGGGACGCCGTGCTGCCCTTCCTGGCCGGCAGCGTGGCCGAGAAGCCCGGGAAGTCAAAGTGGTGTGGGCCGGGGCTCATGGGGATATAGATGTTCTTGGGGCTGTCGGCCTGGCTGGCGTTGAGCGGCGAGGAGCTGGGGTTCATAGGCACGTAATTGTCCTCCGAGTCGCCGCTGTCAGAGCGTGTCAGAGGTGCTTTTGCTCTCTAGAAATGGAGCACAACACAAAGAGTGAATTCTCTGCTGGGCGGGCATTTAAGATTCATAGTTGAATATATGCAGCCTGTAGATCTATTCAGTGGACTTAACGCTTTGTTACTTTCACTGTTCAGATACAGCAGATCAATAAAAATGTGGGACACAAACACAAACTAACAAATAATGCTGTTTATTGGTTAATGGGAAGGGAATGAACCAACTATTTTTTATCTATCCCATCATGAGCAGAATTAACGGTCCACCGCTCCACTCTGTAATCTTCCCATACATCCACTATTGTGGGTGCAGGATATCAAAGGAAGTGCTTTGAGTTACATGGGGACTATGCACTGACACACTGATACTACACGCATGAGGATACAGATACAGGGAGGAGATCTGTTTCTTCCCCAGCATCTGCTACTGCTGATGAGGATGATGATGATGATGATGATGATGTCTAGTGGCATACCAGATAGGAGCTGAAGCCATCGTTGACTGATTCCACAGACTGGCCTCCTGAATTGTTGAAGTAGATGGGCCGTTGGTGACTGTTGGTTTCAAAGGAAGAACCTGAGAAGAGTGAAAAGAAAGAGAGAGAGAGAGAGAGAGAGAGAGAAATAGTGAAAGAGAAAGAAAGATAAGCATGATTGAGCCACCCACAAACTCATTCTCTAGTTCAGTTAAATGTAATTCTAAACCCAGGGACCTAAAAGAGCCCCTTCAGGGCAAAAGTCTAAAGAGGAAAGAGCACACTGACTACAAAGAGAAAAGAGAAAAAAAGGTAAAAGTCTTGTGATCAGGGATGGAATTCTGGCCACGGCAGGCTCCTGCACAGTACATTCCTGCATAAATTTTAAAACTGACCCCCCTCCGAAAGAGAACAACTGAAGCTGGTGAGTCGTTACATAAAACGCCCCATTGCTTCCTAATAGGCCTTTCTGGGGATGGGGGATGGGGGGGAGAAACAGAAAACAGACACAGGTGTAGGGACAGACTGCCATGAGGGTAGATTAGGGTCAAAAGGTGACCCCTGGGCTGGTGCCTCAGCAGGGTTTGGGCCGGGCCAGGCCCAGGTTAGCCACCGGCCACCAGGGGAAGGGGGGGGGGGAGTGCAATAGAGTCTGCTGCAGCTTTCCTCTCGTTCTCTCCCCTGGCTTTTTTTATTGCTTATCAGCCTGGAACGAGACATTCTGGTGCTGCTGCTGCCGGCTCGGCTTGAATTTCATTAGCCTCCCAGCAGAGCAACGTCTGCCAGATTGCCCCTTTGTTTTTTTCTCATCTGCAGCTACTGTGTGTGTGTGTGTGTGTGTGTGTGTGCCTGTGCCTGTGTGTGTGTGTGTGTGTGTGAGAGAGAGAGAGAGTGAGAGAGAGAGAGAAAGAGAGGCGAGGAGAAAGAGAGGGTATGTTAAAAAGATAAAGGTAGAGAAACAGAGAGAGGGCGGGAGATTGAGAGATGAATGAGAGAAAGAAAAATAGAGTGAGAAAAACAGACCGGGAGAAGGAGAGAATACGTTGAAATAGGCAGAAAAACAGAAAGCAGGAGAAGTGGAGAAACAATGAGAAAGGGAGAGGGAGAGGGAGAGGGAGATGAGGAGAGGCGTAAAATAAAGGGAGGGGAATGGGATCAATGTGCTCCACAACGGAACAACATGTTTTCCACCATGTGCTAGCAGGGGCCAGTCGCTGCCCGGTTCAGCTGTCTCATTCCAAGGATGAGGAAACTATCTGCCCCGGCTCACAACAAGACAGAAGTGTCCCTAATGAGGAAATGTTCCTCAACAAGACAGCTGAGCCAGAGGAACCGAGGAAGCCTCTGCCCCGCATTATGCATACAGTCCATGTTCAGCCCACTATGGGAGGGGGGGAAGTCAGTGAGAATGTGTTTATGTGGATGTTTTGAGTGTGTGATGTTATGTGTGTATATATATTTGTGTGTATTTTTGTGTGCGTGCACCTGGGAACTTGTGTGTGTCTATGTGGCTTTATGTGTGTGTGTGAGTGTGTGTTAAATACCTGTGTGTATATGCTATATAATTACTAACCCACCTCTGTGTAGTCTGATGTTCTCTACCGCAGGTAGTGTGTTTCTTCGAGGAATCACAGCCACAGCAGAAGCTGACATCTCTCCGTTGTGGCCCCCAAACGACTGTGGGCTCCCCCAGCGTGTGTCTGAGCCCTGGCTGCCGCTGCCACCCCCGGGCTTGGGCGGCCTGGGCGGGGGTCCCGCTCCGGCAGAGGCGGCCTCCGTTCCGGAGCCGGTGGGCAGTGCGTTGTGATTCTTGTCGAAGGCGCGCGGTGTCTGGTAGAAGGAGCCTGGCGGCGTGGGCAGCCGGTCGTAGTTGTCCGGCAGCGCCCTCTCATGGGACAGCGGTGCGTTGCACGGCGTCTTGTAGGCGTACACCTCCTCGGCGCCATCCAGCTCCAGGTCAGAGAAACCAAGGCCACCGTGGTGGCCAGGCCCCTCCGAGCTGTAGCCCCTGGGGAGGACGTAGCAGGAGGAGGCTTCACGTGGGGAGCCGGCCCTGGAGGAGGAGGTGGTGGCCTGCTGGCCCTGCTGGTTCTGGTTCTGCCGGCTGGGCTTGGGGAGGCTGTAGAAGCCCTGGTGCTGGGAGCCCATGCCGTTGAGGCAGTGGGAGAAGCCATGGGTAAGTTTCTGCACCGCCGAGTCGCTGCCCACCAGCAAGCTGCTGCGTGTCGCCTGGGAGAAGCTCGCGCTCCTATAAAAAAACACCACGCATAAACAAAGATGAATATGCATGTGACGACTTACAGGCCACACACACTCACAGATACAGACAATCGCTCACACACACACACAAACAATTAATTCACTAATAAATACAGAAAAATATGCATGAAAAACTCTAAACACCCCACTCACACATACTCAATCATGTGTAAACACAGCAAGACAGATATATAAACGCAACACACAAATACAAACATAAATCCACATCCATCCAAACCTGTCCATAGAGATACA
Organism: Tenualosa thibaudeaui; assembly: GCA_027481765.1. Taxonomy (NCBI): domain Eukaryota; kingdom Metazoa; phylum Chordata; class Actinopteri; order Clupeiformes; family Clupeidae; genus Tenualosa; species Tenualosa thibaudeaui. Next base: position 5,371,995 of record JAIFZK010000130.1, on the reverse strand, counting down.
CATAATTTTAACCTTCACTGTGAAATCTCAGTTATACTCTTACACATGTTATCAGACCACAGTTTCTTAGCCATATGTTTATGTGTACACAATGTGCAACACATATGCATACACAGTGGGGGACTGAACAAACACCCCCTAACACACCGACACACCTCAGCACACACACACACACACACACACACACACACACACACACAAACACAGCCTTCATTATGCCAATTTTGACAGGGCATATCAGGGCCTCTTGGACACAGACATCTGCTAGCCCACCCCTCTACCAGCCTCTCTACCACCATGGCGTTGCCCTGAAGGGGTCACCTCACCCCGGGCTGCCCCAAATCTGCGCCAGTGCACAAATGACCACAGGCTGTCTGTCGTCTATGCCAGCTTCTGACAGCAATACTTAGAAACAGATGCATTTTGGGTAAAATGAAGTGCAGAAATAGCTTATAGACAGTATTTGTGTTACAGTTTCTGAAGGCTTCGCTTAGATGTAGTACCTCTTGTAGCCACTAGAGGTGGACATGTACAATGTTTTTGTTTTGCATGTTTCTCCTTTAGCCTTTAAACGAGAAATGCTGACAAGTGATTGATACCCCCTTAGAGAATGCAATTTCATAATGGACCTGGTGCTCTATCTGAAGAAATAAATCGTTTCTTGTTTTCCTCCCTTGATGACGTGCCATTTTGTACGACCAGCTCCATCACGAACCAGGCCTGCACTCTTGGGTGAGAGAACCAGGGGGAAGGGGAATGAGGCCAGAGCCTCACGGCACATACAGACACATACACACACACACACACACACACACATACACACACAGACAAGGCCTGGGAGAACTAAAGCTCGGAGACTGCAGAGACTGGCTAGGCTCGGAGTGAGAGAGAGGGAGGACATTTTTTCCCACAGTAAATAGACTCAGACTGGCACCCAAGGGGTCACGGGTCATTTGTTTACGCAGCTCTGCACAAGGACTCCACATCAGAGCCCTGTTTGAATGTGTGTGTACATGTTTTTGTGCATTTGTATGTGTATGTGTGTGTGTGTGTGTATCTTTGGGATATTGTGAGTGTTTGTGTGTTCTTAGAGGCTGTTAATACATATGAAAACATAGCAGTCTTTAGTTGCTGCAATGCAAATACATGTATATCTCTCTCTCTTTTTCTTTCTGTGATCTACCCTATCATCTCAGTCTACCCATAATGCATCTGGCACAGTGCAGACATCCGGTAAGTGCCTTAGGTCTCAGTTTCTCTTAATCACTCTGAAACAATGTGCATTGTTCAGGCCACTGTGTACACTGTGTAAATACAAATGAGTTTTAAATGTCCTTGTGGGTGAAGAAGACTACCCTACCCAGCTGCAAGGATGAAGGCTTCGGGCAGAAGGGGGCAGGATTGGAACAATGGTGGCGGAGCTCAGCTATAAACTCAGCTATGTGTATCATCCTGGTGCAAACATTTACATGTAGGCCACTGTTGTTTTTTTCCCGCTGGCATTGCACACCGAATTGTTGTGCAGGTTGAAGACTCGCTAGTGTGTGACAAATACTGTGACCAGTCCAAAAATCTATTCACTTAGATCGGGTATTTACCCCAGAAGCCCAACTAATTTAACAGGCTCTGCAATTGACCTGTAATGAACTGTCATCGGCCTAAAATTAACTACAGAAAATAGAAATTATGAAAAATACAGAACTGTTACACGCCTTTGCATCCAATTTTGTTCTTGGGTATTGCAGATCAATACGTTATAGATCCGGCAGAGAGCTTTCCCCCTGTCAGTTTCAGACACACACACACACACACTCACACATACACACAGATGTGTCAGTTTCAGGAGGCAAATCAGACTACCCTGCGATCTCCTCCAGCATCTTCAGTGATGAATCGACGACTCTCCAGCAGCACAAGTGCAATTTATAGCCCTCTCAATTCATCTGGGCCCGCCAACTTGCCCTCTCCTAATGATCATAACGTAATATCTAATTTGGATGTGAAGAATGATTAGTCGCCCCAGTGTCAGGTCCTTCTGATTAACGACTGGTGCAAAGGATGGTGGGTAGAGATGGGTGGGGTACCAGGGAGCATAAGACTGCCATGCACAGAGTGTTCTCAGTGTACAGTAGATCTACATCTGGTGGATCAAGACTTTTTTTCACACTATTATTTGGTTGTTCTCTGGGGTGTGTGAACATGTTTCTGTAGGGACTGTGGGTTGGCTGTACTAGTGCTGCCTGTGGTTTTCCCTACTTGTGTCTCTGTTAGGGTGTGGCAGTGGAGGGGGGGGGGGTGGTGGTGGCAGGGATTGATGGATTACTGCGGACACGCTCATTGATCACACGGGATGCGCTCGAGATGTGGAATTATAATTAATCTGCCATTTTGCGCCGGGGATGTGGCGTCTGAAGATTACAGATTAAATGAGTGGGAAAAAATGATAGGTAGATGAGAAGCAACCTGGTGAGGGAGATGGTGATGAAGTGAAGAAGTCAACTCTAATTAAATGAATGCTAAAGAATAAATATGTGAAGTGAATGAGTGAGTAGGTGTGTGCTTGTGTGTGTGTGTGTCAGACTTGTGGACAGACGGCCTTTTGTGTGTGAGCAAATGACTGCAGACTAAAGACCAGCCCCACCCAGATCACCTAAATGTCTAATGCTGGCAGTAGTTCAAGTGTCTGATGGTGCAATGCAGGACAGTAAAACACAGAAGGACCCCAGCAACATATAAGTACTCTTGCTGTAGAGAATGTCCATTTAGACCCTAACATCGTTCAAGCTGTTTGTTTAATCCCTCATAATGTAATAGTTTCTCCTTCCGGGCTATCACAAGAAAACACATACCTGAGTGGTTTGAATTCAAACATACCACCCCACCTACCCGCCCACATTTGCCTCATCCCCTACTTGCCTGGCCTGGCTGGGTTGACAAAGCTGGGTGATCCCCACAGCCACATTCCTGATGGCTATATCAGTTTCATCTCAGTGACACAGCCAGTTTGGGTGTCTGGCTCATTCTGTGTCTGGGCTTATGTGCCCCCCCCCCCTCACCACACACACACAAACACAGGGATTTAGGTTAGGTTAGGCTAAGGTCATGACCTCTTACCGAGTGCTTTCCGTCTTCCTGCTCAAGCACTGGTGCAGGAGGAGGTAGTCCTGAGGGGCGGAGTTGGGCAGGGAGCCATGACCGTGTCGGACTGGCATGTCGAAGGTGAAGAGCATGGGCTGGCTGGAGTGGACAGGACCAGTGGACTTGCGCTCGCCCGCCAGAGGTGCCAAGGAGACGCCGAGGTCGCCAGCCATGGAGCGGGGCATGGGGGCCGAGGACGACCTTTCGTCTGCAGAGGGGCACAGGGAAAACAACACAAAGAAGAAAACAGCAAACAGTTAGTGGCAAAAAAAAACAAACAGGTCCTGCCCCAGCTGCAGAGTTGTTTTGGTGTTTATTGTGGGTGTTTGTACAGGTGGTGTTCATGGTTTGGCATGTTTTCTTTTCATCTTTTTTTTCAGAATAAAATATGATCAAAACATTATCACTTTCACTTTCTTCTCTTTTGTTCGTCATGGAATATCAAAACCAAAAATCAGAGAACAGAAGGCACACACACACACACACATACACGCACAGACAAACCTGAAACACTGCATTGGTCAAGGCTGCTCATTTAAATCCATTTCCTACATTGGCCCTGCGGCATTCCTAACTTAACAAAAGAACCCCACCACCCCCCACCCCCCACCCCCCTGCTCCAGCCCTCCCAGCAGCGTCCCCCTCCACACTCTCCTGCCCTGATCAATGAAGTCAAAAGGCCAGAGCAGGGGGGTTCAACTGGGGGTGTGGGGGTCTTCAAGCCTTAACATCTATGTCCTCTTGTACTCAATAGCCCTCAGTATGGCCTCTGAAACTCAATCAGGAAAGAGGGGCTATCCATCCATCAGGATGGAGGGGAAGGGGGGGGAGTGAGAGGGGAGTGTGGGCGGCTGATAGGGGGGAAGAAGGGTGGGGTGTCAAGAGCACAGTCCTTCTGTTTTTGGAGGCTTCTGACAAAGGTCAGACATCCCATCAACTGTCCTCTCAGGCTCCTCCTTGCTGTGTTAATGATAAGCACACTGGTCAGGATCAGGACTCATCAGCTTACAGCTTCTCTCTCGCTCTCTCTCTCATTCTCTCTTTCTATTTCTATTTGTCTGTCTTTCTTACTAATTCTCTCTTTTTTGCATGCCTCTCTCTCTTTCTTCTTTTCTGGCTATCTGCTTTCTCAAGTGGAGACCAGAGGCCCTGTGTGAACGCAGTGGCCTTTCAGCGGTGTTGTTGCTCGGTGACATCTTTGATTTCTGCAGCCATGGGTCTGCCGAGCCGGGGCCGGTCTCAGGCCCGGCTGCCCAAAATAGCTCCGGGCCCCGTGCCAGGAACCAGGAAGTCCACATGACCCCTTTCTCACTCTCTCTCTTCCTCTCCATCGCTCTCTCTCTCTCACTCTTTCCTTCTCTCTCCCACTCATCTCTCCTCTCTCTCATGCTCAGGATCCCTTTTACTCCCTCACACGATTCGCTCTCTCTCTTTCTTTCTCTCTCCTGTCAATCCTTTTCTTTCTCCTTGCCCACGTTTTCTGTCTCCCTCACAAAGTCTCATAGAGTCTCTCTCTCTCTCTCTCTTTCTGTTCTTTCACACAGTCCTCTTCAAATCCCTTTGTGTATTCTTTTCTCTCTTTTTATTTCTCCCTCTTTCAGACTTTGTTCATTTGCTGTCTCATTCCTTCCATTTCCTGATCTTGTCTTCTCTTCCCACAACTACTCTCCCCTTCTTTCTATTTCACTCCAGTCATTTACTCTTCTCTCTTACACTCAAATTTTCTGTTTTCATTTCATTTCAACACATGCTCACACACACACATCTCTCTCTCTCTCACACACACACAATCTCTTGCTGATAATTCTAACAGGAGTAAAGTGAAATGGAGCAGAGTTTAGGTGTGGGCGGCCTACTACTTTCACAATTATCTCTGCTCAACCATCCCAATGCATGCTGAGATAGCAAACACCTCCAGCTCACCCCTGTGACCCTACTCTGGGAAGTGAACTGCTTATGGCTCTCTGTGGACATATGGCTCATTTGCACTTTACAACTCAACAGACTCTTACTCACTTGCATTATTTTACTACTGAGGAAAGTAGGAAAGATGATGGATTCCAAAGAAACTAAGTGATTTCAGCACAGATGACACATATACTCCATGCAGCATGGTTAAACAGATAATTATTCAGAGCCATGCCACGTTTGGATTAAATAAGATGTCTAATTTCACAAAGTGAACACGGTTCTTTTTAAATTCTGTGATGCAAAGTGTCACATTTTGTCTTACGCTAAACTAAAAATCTAAATGATTAAATAAAAATGGAAAAAAATTGAATGCAATTCATGCATACAGATTATGTGTAGTGCATATTGTTTATGAGAAACTTCATTCAAATGTGGACTGAGCGCACACATCAGAGGGAGAGGAAGTACAGACAGTAAGAGAGAGATTAAAAAGAGAGAGATTTACCAGACACACAAACACAAACATCTTACTACCCCTCACTGAAAGAGTGGCCTTGTGCAGCCTTTGTCTTTGCGTGGGCTGCCAAGGGCCCACCGTGACCACCAAAGCGTCACCATGGCCAAACAGGGAATTACGGGTCTCTCACTGACCAACGAGGTCACACCACGGCCTGGGGCAGCGAAATGCTGCCCGGGACAGTGCACTGCAGGAGTCTACACCCACTCCCAACCCCCCTCCACCCATCCAACACCCCCTCACCCACCCAAGCCTCTTTCCTCCACCCCTGGTGCCCACCCCAGCGTGGAACAGAGGGAGAGGTCCAGGAGCTCTTCCAAACAACTTCAATCAAGCCATTGTTACCAGAGCGTTCCGAGCCAACGGCATACACAAGCGCCTTCAGATTCACATAGGAGCATGTACTGTATGTGCATCCACACACACACACACACACACATACACACACATACACACACACAGACATAAATACAGTGTTCATGTACAAAAATATGTAGATGTATGTGCTGGATCTAGGCCACTGTGCCCAGGGCCTACTGACATGCACAGATGTATTGATTACTGAAGTGGTGTGTGTGTGTGTGTGTGTGTGTGTGTGTGTGTGTGTGTGTGTATACATGTTTATGTGTGGAAGCAGTGGGGGTGAGCACCACGCTGTCAGATCAGAGTTTAGCTGCAGTGGATGAGGTGAGAAGGCCATGTAAACTTCACTCCTGGGAGAGGAGAAGGCAAAAAATAAACCAAACCTATAAACTGCAAGAAGCGAAAGAGCGCTGAACTGAACGTACAAGCTCTGTGCTAATGGGTGGTGGTGATGTTTTTTTCCATTTTGGTTCCTGTGACCTAAAACCAGATGAGAAAGTAGTCCTAGCAGTGAGTGGTAAACAGCTGGGCAGGGATCCTCGCCCCAGTGGGGAGTAAACCACAGTGGCTCATCACTGACACTAATGGGAGAGGTGATCAATATGGCTACAGCTGGCCTTGCTGCAGGAGAAAAAATATCTCATGTCAGTTTACTTAAGAACAGAAAAAAAAACAACACTTGACCATAAAGTGCTTTTTTATGGTCGAGCCAATAGCTGGTCTCAACATGGACAGTGACATTTACTGTAAGATATTACAGAATGGAAAATTAAATATTCCTCCACGATAACATTTGAAAGCTTTTACACACTACACAACACTTTAGGAGATAAAAGTCCAGTTAGTCAAACAACTGAAACTGACACAAAAAAGGAAAATATGAGACTGTAATATGTGAAGTGCAGGCTGTATGAAACAATATAGGCAACTTAAAGTGGGCTACTTCCCATCAAATCAGATATTCTGAGTTCAGCAGTCATGCAACGCTTGAGACGTGGTCCAAATGCCAGGCAGGCTTAGTGAATAACTCAGCGTTGCTTTGGGGTCAAAGACCAAACGAGTTCATGAAGGAATTTTCCATTCAAGCTCCACGATACATCACCTTCTGTATCATCAGTAATGTTGACATCATGTAATCGAATTAGCCCGGTGGTCTCAGGAGCCCAAAATTAGAAAAAGCTGGTTCGGCGATGAGCACAAGGCCTGCCTTTGTAGGGAACTCATTTCCTCCCTGGTACCCCATCAAAGTCAAACAAGGACAGCTCATAATACAATTTATCACTATTACATAAAAATAGAAATATGAGATGATGACCAAATCTGATTAAAGTGAGAGTGGGAGTAGCAGCGAGAACCAGAGAGAGAGAGAGAGAAAGAGAGAGAGAGAGAGAGAGAAAGAGAAAGAGACAGAGAGAGAGAGAAATAGGATTCCGCACATTCTTAAGTTTAAAAATGGAACACTGTGTTCATGATGAGATCTGTTATTTATTTTTTTCCACGCTACACCTATCATGATCTCACAATCAAAATATTAAGGCAACAAAAAGAGTCTTCAACATTTAGCAATCACAGCCTTCCAGCTGAAACCACAATGCAGAATACCAAGACAAGAAATCACTTCTCTTCATGAGCTCTATACAACAGAGGCTAGTGACAGAATTAGAAACAATTAGGAGACGGTGCTGTGGGAAGACATCCCTAGAGGCCACAGGAGACATCCCACCACCGAGCCCCCCACATACTGAGCCTCACTCAAAACACCACAGCACAACACCATCAGACAGACATCTTTTGTCCCTTGGGAGCCCTTCCTCAATCACTCTCACTCAGGATGGATGTCCGGGGACAGCCAGCACTCCATCACACAAAACAACCCCACCGGCTCTCCCCCATGCCATCCCGGGCCAGCCATTTGCATTCCTGGACTCCTTGCTGACTCCATTTCCCTAAATGAGATGGTCAGAGCCAGATAATGGTCCCAGTGCTTCAGGACACTGTGGGCCACAGACTGCTGCTGGAAGTGGTCGTAAACACAAGTGGGGCTGGAGGATGGGACCACTTTGGACCACACACACACGGTGAGGTGGCTTTGAAAGACTCTTGCTGCTACTCTGCTTTCTTCATGCCAGTGTTTATTCATTTATCTATTTCAGTCTTTCTTCTTCCATTTAACATATTTTCCACTAGCCTCTTATCTCCTATGCCTTTCTTTTCCTCTCCCTCCCTCCCCCTCTCTCTCTCTCTGGTACAATTAGCAGAGTGACATTGAGGATGGTGAACAAGTGAGCAAGGGAGAGAGAGAGTGGGGGGCAGGAGGGAGCCCAGCCCGCCGGTGGTCTCTGATCACATTACTGCCCCCCTCTCCACCCCCTCTTCTTGAGAGTGCTGGGCTGCTCCACAGGACAACATCAATTAGCCGCCATGGAGGGAGCTTGCTGATCAATCAGACTTTGGGGGGCAGGGGAGAATGGGTGAAGCCAAATAAATGGAGATAGGGGATTGTGTGTGTGTGTGTGTGTGTGTGTGTGTGGGGGGGGGATATTGGGCTATATGCTAGTTGTGTCAGCACCCGTGAAATTCCAGTGACGGTTTTAGAGTGATTTCATTCTTCTCATGAAATCATCTAATTTGCCACTTGCTTCTCTCTTTCTCTCTCTTCTTTCTCCCTCTTTTTTATTTCTCTCTCTCACTGAATCCCATTCTTACGTGCTGCTCCTTCCATTCCTTTCTGCCCTACTTCCCAGTGCTGTGTGCCTGTGTCTTTCTCACAGATAGAAATGAAAGCTGGTCTTATGACACAAGCTGGAGCCTAAACAGGCACGGTGCGGGAGGTCCGCTCAGGGCATTAGTGGCCTTGTATTGTGTTTCACTCCCAATTTCTCTCTCTCTCTCTCACTCGCTGTCTCTCTCTCTCCCCTTTTCTCTTCCCCTGGCTGTGGAAAAACTGAGGGTGGTGCCTGGAATGGGTCAGCACCAACTGTGTTGAGGAGCAGGGCTAAGGCAGGGGGAGGTCAATTCACCCTGACAGGCATTACTCGCCGGGCCAGGCCGACAGCATGTAGGGGTGAAAACACTGAAGTCACGCAGTACCACACCAGGGGACTGGAGGAGCAAGCGGAGTGAGGATGCTTCATCTCATCAGCTGAGGGTCAAGTCGGGACGGTCACACCTCTGATCAGTAAGCATAAAGTCATGGTTGGAAGTTGTGCTGGGATGCCTTTGAACCCCATCACTTAGTATCACCTAGTTTCATTGTTTTGCAAAATGATAGTCAGTGCCCTGTCATTCATAAACCCATGCTAGCAACATAGTAAAGTGACAAAAAACCTTTCTAAGCCAAGTGCCCGTCCCAAGCGCCCATATGTAACAAGTCTGGCCATTCCAACCAGGGCTGTAGTGGTGACTAAACGCAGTAAAACACAGTTTACCCACCTCTCAAATTTTGTCAATAGAGTTTATCCACCAAGTGCAACTTTCAATGTTGCAAAATCCCACTGCATTATCCACATTTGCGATTCAATCCCAGTGCAACTGCTATACAAACACTGGACAATAAACTTCCACTATCAAATATGTTATATGAAAAAGCTATATGTCTTTTTGACATCTGATACAACCCACTTTGCAGTGATCACAGAATTCATAGTTTACCCACCTCCCATTTTACCACTACACCCCTGTTTCCAACTATTCCTTTCTTCATAAAACTGATATAGTGGTAGAGGTAGGTTTAGTGATCTAAAAATATGTATGTTTAAAGGGTATGTCAGGAGAAAAGCAACCATATGTAAATCTGCTGTAACACATATTGTGATAGCCTATCCACCATCAACTGTCAGCTTCAACTGTCAGCAAACTTTGACCCACTGCCCTCTACACTCTTCATACAAACACTTACATAAAATCGTTGGAACAGAACAGTAGCCTTGAGAAGCGCTTCCTTCACAACTAAGGGCATTCGTTCTTAACTTTCGCCTTTAGGGAGCCTTTTATATGCTAGTCTGAATATATCATCTCCTGCCAGAAAACCTGCCAAAAACCTTACTAAGCTAAGTTCCCCAGATACACAAAGGACAATGAAGCACTCATTTGAGCCTCTCTTTAGCTTGCAGCAGAGCAAAACCACAAGAATGCTATTAGTTGTGCAAATGATTTGCAGTTGAAAATGGAACCGACAGATATTACCTGTAGGTAAGCTTTTTGTGCAGGCAGGTGTTGCAACTCAAACTGTTGTGGGGTCAGGTGGGGGATTTTGTTGTGTTTACTTTGGGCTGCTGCTAGAACAGGTTCCTTGGTTGTTCAAGGCTATGCTTTGTTCTCTCTGAGAAGAAGCTGATTTTAGATCTATCCAATTATTTTTTTTTCCCAAATTCGTTGTCTCCACAAAACGCAAAAGCCAAACAATACATCTGTGAAACAATTCAGGCTCTTTGAGAGGAGAACAAAAATGAGGGAAAAAAATGACAAATGTATGAGACTGCTTCCTCCTCTCAAAGATTAAATGAGTGAAAGACAAAAAGGAAGAAAAAAACAAGAGAAGAAGAGGCAGAGAGAGAGAAAGAGAGAGAGAGAGAGAGAGAGACTGCTGACTCGAGCAAATTATATAAAAGAAAAATGAATTCAGGTCGTCTGCGGTCTCAAATGTGTCAATACTGAGAGCATGAAGACAAAAGGCATGAAAGACATTCTCACAAATGAGACACCCATTCTGAGTCCCTGTCCTTATCCCTCCGTCCACTCTATTGTCTGATCCGACTGACCCCTGGTTAGTCACCGATACATGCTGGACACACTGGCTGACTAAGTTAACCACTGGCCACGTTGTCACTGCCACCAGCTGTGGTGGTGAATGGTGGTGGTGGTGGTGTGTGGGGGGTCAACAATGGGCTACTTCAGCAGACAGGAAATGAGGAGCTGGGGGATGCTGATAGGCTCCACTGTCATAGAGACAGCTCAGAAGCTGCACTGAGCTTCACTAGTCTAGGACTGAATGACACAAGGGTCATGTGCTTGCTTAGCCACAACGCTACCAATGTGCTGCTGGCTGGGATGGCCAGTCGTCACCTGTCTTTTGTGTATAATCTTCCTGGTGGTAGCGTAGTGGTTAAGGAACATGGCTAGCGTGCAAGCAGCCTAAAAAGTTGTGGGTTCGAATCCCAGCTGCCACCATTATGCCCTTGCTCTAGGGGAGACTGGCCTTGAACAATTGATAGTTGACAAGTTTGTAAGTCACTTTGGATAAAAGTGTCTGCTAAAGCATAAATGTAAATGCTTCATGCACAGTAGTCCACAGGAAATGGTACTATAGGTTTCTCTCTTTCTTTCTTTCTCTCTCTCTCCTGATGGCACTGTGATTCATCATCTGGTTATCTGGCTCTTCCTCCTGAGGTAATAAGCCCAGGTTCCCGCCTGTTTGACTGCTGAGGCAGAGGATTTACAGTGAGACGTATGAGTGTGCTTCTGTCCCTGGACAAACCCCATCCATCTCTGATCAGCTCGATCAGAGTAGTCTCCACATCATCACACTAGTCTTATAAAAGGATCTGGTGGGGGACAGGCTGAATACATAGATTAGGAAAATACAACCAGGCTTAATTGTTGGAAAATTTCACACAAGAGGAGGGATACATTTAGATATAAAAGGAAGCTTGCTACAGTCATGGTAAGGAGTGGATGGGAGTCAGATATAAAAGAAGGAATTATGTGCCTGGACAACAGAAGTGTAAACATGGCCCTCCTTTTCTCCGAATTAAAATCCATTGTGATGACTCAGCATCCTCCTCAATATCGATTTACTGTGCGCTCAGCCCTTTCTGGCGTGAACATGTCACGAAAGGGATCTGTGGCGAGACAGGCAGTGTCCGGCTGTGTCACCGTAACAATTCCAAAGCCACTCCACTCAGTGGGCTGGCTTCCATGGAGACTGGGGAGATGAGGTTATTATGGGATGAGAGGCAGCAGCAGGACCAGCTGGGAGAGTCTCAGCCCGATAGCTGAGTGGCAATGGCAATCTGACCCAGCTGCTCCAGATCGTCTGGTCGGTGGTGGGGGGAGATCGATATTGCTGAAGGGCACTTTGTGTGTGTGTGTGTGTGTGCGTGTGTATGTTTGTGTGCTGCTAGTGCTGCGGCAGAGATGAGGTAGGGCTGCCCTTGGCTAACCTTGGGTTGCCTATTCAGACACATACACACACACACACACACACACAGAAACAGAGTCCAAATCCCACATGCATACAATTTTTCTTTGTGTCTCCCCCACATAAATTCCCAGACTCTCTTTCACCCACACCCCTATCTCTCTCTCTCTTTCTCTCTCTGTCTCTCTCTCTCTCTATCACATACACACACACACACACACACACACACACACACACACACAGCTGTATCTGTACACTGTATATATTATTTATATGTTCTCTGACTTGTGTCTATATGGTACAATCAATCAACACTGTTCTCCCTAGGCATGTTCCTCAAGACCCTCTCTCTCTCGCTCTCTTTCTCTCCTGTAAGAGTGGCATACGGAGGAGCGTAAAGTGCAGATAAGTGCTCAGACAAAGCTGTGGAACTTGTTTTGACTACCGTGTACACGTGAAAATACTTTCTACTCCATGTACCGTCTCATTCACATCCAGGGTTGGCTTTATCAAACACACTGAAAAAAAAACAAAAAGAAAACGGGTCCCTCCTGGCTACCGCTTCATGGAAACCCCCTCTCCTGTCTTCTCTACTCCTCTCCTCTCCTGTCTTCTCTACTCCTCTCGTCTCCTATCCTCTCCTGTCTTCTCTACTCCTCTCCTCTCCTGTCTTCTCTACTCCTCTCCTCTCCTGTCCTCTCCTGTCTTCTCTACTCCTCTCATCTCCTGTCCTCTCCTGTCTTCTCCACTCCTCTCCTCTCCTGTCCTCTCCTGTCTTCTCTACTCCTCTCATCTCCTGTCCTCTCCTGTCTTCTCCACTCCTCTCCTCTCCTGTCCTCTCCTGTCTTCTCTACTCCTCTCCTCTCCTGTCCTCTCTACTCCTCTCGTCTCCTGTCCTCTCCTGTCTTCTCTACTCCTCTCCTCTCCTGTCCTCTCCTGTCTTCTCTACTCCTCTCCTCTCCTGTCCTCTCCTGTCTTCTCTACTCCTCTCATCTCCTGTCCTCTCCTGTCTTCTCCACTCCTCTCCTCTCCTGTCTTCTCTACTCCTCTCCTCTCCTGTCCTCTCCTGTCTTCTCCACTCCTCTCCTCTCCTGTCCTCTCTTCTCCAGCCTTGGCTGGAATAGGTGTGGCTGAACAGACATATTTTGGTGATTAGGTAACTTCTGGAAGCATCTCAACAGTGCTGAAATGGTACACAGACTCCTGCAGATCCACGCTGGGTTTCTTTTTATGATTTTGTCGTGGTGCACTAGTTCTTTAAAGGGGCTCCAGTTATAATAAGCTCTCCTTTGATCAGTCTCGCTGGGCAGCTGGCTGTGAGCAGAAACAAAGCAAAAAATGATGTTTTTTGAGATGAAGGACAGCGTGTGAGAACAGAACTCACACAGCAATCTGTGTGTGTGTGCGCGTGTGTGTGAGTGAGTGTAAGCGTGCATGCATGCATGAATAGTAGTATCTCTGGCTTTGCATATATGTATGTTTGAGAGATTGCATGTCCACACATGTGCACTTGACTGTATACTCCATGGGTAAGTCTTTATCCCTGTCTGTACTGTGTGTGTGTGTGTGTGTGTGTGTGTGCGCACATGTGAATGTGTGTGTGCATTATGACATACATGAAATAGAAAGCCTCATTCCAGACCTGAATGAGGTAACCGTTGGCAACAAGCCAAGATGGAGCCCGGTTACAGCTCTCCACATGGCTATGTCAGGGCTGGCCTTCTGCATCACATATGGTAGACGAGGCAATGTGCACGTGTGTGTGTGAGTGTATGTATGTATGTGTGTGTGTGTGTGTGTGTGTGTGTACACGCGCGTCCACTTGTCCAGTGCACTAGCAAAACAAAGAAGCAGACAAATTCAAGCATATTAACTAGCCCCCTCCTTCCCTACCTCTCCCTCTAGTGCACACACACACACACACACACAACATACACAAACAGTCCTGCAACATAGCCCCTCTCAGTGCTCTGGCAGACTGCACCAAAGATGACAGCTATTCTCTCTCTTCAGGAAGTGTGTGTGTGTGTGTGTTGGGGAGGGCGGAGGTCATATGTCTGACTCAGGTACAATGAAGAACTGCCTGTCAGATTCGGAACGAGTCAGGGCCAGACAAGGGCCAGGCCCACGGGCTGCAACTCCTAATTCAACAAAGGAAAAGAGACAGCTGGAGTACGATCAGAGCTGTGTGTGAGCGTGTGTGTGTGTGTAAGTGTGTGTGCTTCAGAAATTGAAGGAAGAGGACAGTCTGCGTGGGTGTTTGTGTGTTTTGGCTTTCTATTAAAATATTTGCATACACACAAGTGTCTGTGTTTGTGTGTGTGTGTGTGTGTCCATCTGTCTGTCTTTTTGAGCTCTTATCTAACATGCAAAATGCAACTGTAGTGTGAATTGTTCAATAGTAAGGGACCGTGGTCAACAATATGGTTGAGATAAAGAGGATTAGATTGGTTTCTTGGGAAAGAGAGAGTCTGTTTACTATGTGATGAGTGTTTGCTATAGGGGGCAGGTCTGTAGTAGCAGTTACTGGCATGTTCAGTCAAGTACAGTTAAATTAACATGTGTTTGGGTGCATGTGTATGTGTGTGTGTGTATGTATGTATGTCTCTGTGTGTGTGTGTGTGTGTGTGTGTGTGTGTGTGTGTGTGACAGACTGAGGTTGAGCAGCCATGTGGGTGTTTTTGGTGGAGTTCAGGCAAGGCCCTCCTGACTCAGGAACAGAACAGGCGTCTGATATTCTCATCAGGACACCCACCACAGTCCCACTCAGCTCTCTCAAGCTCACCTCCTATCTCCTCCCAGTGTGTGTGTGTGTGTGTGTGTGTGTGTGTGTTTGTGTGTTTGTGTGATTTGGCAGTTTGTGTACATGCCATTCTGCCATTCACAAGTGCATTTGTAATTACTATGTAATTCTGAGTCTCTGTTTGTGTTTCTTGTGTGTGTGTTTGAGTATGTGGTGGGAGAAGTAAGTATCTTTGTGTGGGTGTTGGATACACGTGTACATGCTGTATATGAGCATCTTTGTACGCAGTGCAACCCTGAGACCCTAACATTATAGTCTAAGCCATGTCTCCAACAGCTTAACGATAAAGCCATGCCGTTTTGTGCTCAGTGCCTCAGGAGTGGGTGGGTCCTTGAATCAGTCTAAGCGGCACCCCTCCACACCACCTCCTAGGCATCAAATGATCACAGACGGGGCCAGCGATTGTCTTTGTGTCTTACTAGACCTGCTACCTTTTTCGCTTCCTTGGTTTGACAAGAGGTTGATTTAAGGCTTATCCCAAAAGACATGACAAGCATTCAAAGCCCCCCCCCCCCCCAGGGTGCAGTTGGGATATCATAGAGTATTAATTGGCTTTTCCTGTCCCTTCATTCAAAGTGGAGTTTAGGAATGTAAAGCTTTTTCCAAAAGGAGGACATTGCAACGCTGATTCGTCATCCTGCATGTTCAGACCAGCGAGGCCAGAGTTTTGTCTGAGTGGCCACATGATTCAACGCCCAAAGAATGACACCTGGAAAACGCCAACGTGCGAACAGCGGTGAGGCCGTGGTGGAATGTGGCCAACAGGGGCCTGACGGCAGATGTTCCTGACGCGGAACGCCACGCCGGAATCAGGGGGGAAAAAAAAACAACAACAACAACAAGAAAAACGCATTGCAGCGTGTGAATGTCAGAGGGGGTTTGGAAGGCTGGGTCACTGGCTGGGCAGATGTCTAGCAGGCCCGGTTCACTGCCTGGACAACTCTTTAATAGAGCTGACCTCCTCAGGGAGCATAAAAAATGCCTATTAGACCCTTGGACAGAATTGACCTCATGTGAGATGATAAAAAACACCTTAACACTTTGTGTATGGGATGTAAAGCAATGTTTCCAAGCTCCCTGGGAAACAATGTCAAATTGCACCAGTTTTTCATCTCATGCGTTTTGTTAGTTTTGTGTTGACTGGGCCACAAAGGTAGAGAGCATGAAGCTTAATTTCCCGGCAAAATATCAGAAAGAATGGCAGGACAAGGGCTGCTATAGATGAAGTTAAACAAGAGGAAATCAAACCTTTGTGTTTTTTGCCACACACCCTGTTATTATGGCTGACTAAAATAAACTGACTAGAGAAACAATTATAAGAATTAAATGGAAAAACAGCCACAAAAACCTTTACTCTCCACTCACACGCACACACAGAAGCATAAATAGCATGCAACTGCAACTATTCAAATTCATACCCAAACCCACATATATTGCATATGACTGAGATAACACAATGACTACGGTTACATGTATAGCGAATTTGAGATAAGGTCAGAATTCTGGTTAGGGCAAGATCCTGAATAACATGTGTGGAAGAGAACTGTGCCCTGTTTACATGTGTGAAAGATAATTGTGCAACGGGAATATTCTTGTTTACATAGCAGTCGCTATATTCCAGTTAGGTCATTGATGTAGACTTCAAACTTGCCTTGTATTGGATGCATCATGCCAACTGAACATGCCCACATATATGACCCATTTAATTCAGACATAAACCAGTGGGTTTATTCTGTTTTTTTCAGAAACCGAAATACGGCCAGATTCTGAAGATGACAATTGGTATGACTTGTGCGCAAACCGAATATTGGCATTATACCATTAAAAACCGGAACTCAATTCATTAGTGAGTTAACAGCAACAGCAGGACAAAGTCTTAAGCATTCAACACAACAGCTACACCCACACACACACACAAACAAACACACACACACACAATAACAGAGAGAAGAGGTTAACAGGGATGGAGTATGATGAAAGTGCAGAGATGGATGGATAAAGAGGATGAGAGAGTTGCAGACGTCTGAAAAAGGGAAGACGAAAAGAAAACAGAAGAGAGAGAGTGAGAAAGAGAGAGAGGATGAAGTGAAGGATGTGAAGGGGATAGATATGGACAAACATGAAAAGAAACTGAAGGAGAGGAAAGAGCAGAGGAGCAAAGGGAGGACAGTGTTACAGGGCGTACTGTACCAGCAAAGATTTACGAGCTTAGTGTCTCTGTGTATGTGTGTGCGTGTGTGTGTGTGTGTGTGTGTGTGTGTGCATGTTTGCGTGTGGATGTGGATGTGGGTGTGTGTGTGTATGCTAGTGTGCGATGATGTCTGAATATGTGTCTGTCTGTGTGTGAGCTCTGATTGTGCACCTGCTCCTGTGTGTGTGTGTGTGTGTGTGTGTGTGTGTGTGTGTGTGTGTGTGTGTGTGCATGTGCATGTACAGAACACTGGCCATTATGTTATGAACTCAGGGGGCCAGATCAGTGCCTATCTCACAAAAACAAAAGGAAGGATCCAGCACTGGAACTGGTGGGGTGGGGTTTGTAGATGCGGGGAACAAAATCAATAAAACCTTTCAGACAACACTGCCATTTGGCAGGGGCAGCGCCGAGCCAACTTTCTCAAATGTCATGAGATGGGTTGGAGAAGAAGACGAGAGGAGGAGGAGCAGGAGCAGGAGGAGGAGGAGGAGGGAGAAAAACAGCTCATCAGCAGCAATATCAAGTTGCCAGGGATTGTATTTTATCTGTTGTTTCATCAATTCCATGAGGGGAGAGTCTGTGTGTGTGTGTCTGAGGGGTCTCAGCAGCAAAGGGGACAGCAGCCTGCTGGACGAGTACACCTGACAAACATCACTCTGCACATTAACACATAAAATTCTGTCCTCATTTCAAGTACTGCAAAAATAAAAAAGCCAAATAAGGCATCTAGGGATGAATAGAAACTGTTGACTCCACACTAAACTCTCATGAGTCCTGTATATATTTTTTTCCACATGAAGGCAAATCATGTAGTAATTGGGACCTCTGGCTATAAAAGAGTTGCTTTGTGCCAATGTGGCTGGGCATCCAGGAGAGAGAGAGAGATGCAGAGAAAAAGAACATTCCAGAATTATGGAGCCAGTGGGACACAGAGCACAGAGAGAATGTGTACACAACACACAACACAATAGGCAACAGAGAGAGAGTGTGATGAGAGAGAAAGAGAGCGATGGACAATGAAAGAAAGACAGAGAGAAGGAGAGAGAGAGAGTGAGAGAGACAGAGAGAGAGAGATCCCATAAACAGAGCTGGCCTGATGTAAACAGATAGAGTGAGCAGAGAGCAGACACAGTGACAGAGATGGATGCAGGAGATACTCACTGAGACAGCAAAGAGGGAGGGGATGACAGAGATTTATGGAGGGAAAGAGGGAGAGAGAGAGAAAAAGAGAGAGAGATAGAGAGAGAGGGGGAAGTAGATGATGAGATGGATAGAGACAGCACTTCAGATGAAGATGAGAAGACACGAAAGAGTTTGGAAGAGAGAGAGTGGGGGAGGCGAAGGAGAGGCACAGGAAGAGGAAGCTAAACAGACACAGAACGAGAAGAGTAAAACAGTACTGCACAGCACAATCTTTTCTCCGGACCCTTAAAGGAAAAGTTTGGATCATTTCAACCCATAAACCTGTTGTTTGTGCTCATCAAGTATTGTTGGTAAGATAAAGCATGATAAATTTGGTAACACATTGACTGAATAGGCCGAAGCCTTAGCTAATGCTAACTAAATGGAGCACAGGAAGTCACTGCTCTATTCAGTGAGCACTGGATGCCAGTTCGCTATTCGCTCTGTTATATGGCTACCAAATTTGTATTCTTCTACTGACTGCACTTGGTGACGTTGAACCACAGGGCTAATGGGTTGAAATGCTCTAGATCTTTCCTTTAAAAAAGAAACCACTAGATCCATGGCACAGCTGCTATTAAGGATATAGGCTAAATCTCTTGAAGTTGTTTGAAATGAACACACTTGTATGCTGACTTACACGTCTGGGCATTGTCAACAAGCTTTTTCACAATTGGAAATTTTTGGTGTCTATGGTACAGCCAGAAGCACTCTTTTTGGTGTTTATGATTAATACTTATGAAGTAACAGTGTTACCCAACCAAATGACCAAGTATGCCCCCTAATTACCAGATATGACAAGGCATGTTCATGTGTAAACAGTGAAAGGCATTGTGGGACATGAAGTCTACCTACCGTGATTCTCATCGGACTGGTTGAAACCACAGAGCTGGCAGATGGAGCGCACCCACCGGCTCATCTCCTCCTCAGTCTCGGCCACCAGGTAGAAGGTGCGCTCCGACGTCTTGATGTCAAACACAAAGCTGTCCTGGAAGTCCTTGCGCTTGAAGGTGAGGCCGGCATCCACCTGCTCGCAGAAGTGCAGGTCGATGACGCGGATGGGCTTCTTGGCGCTCTCGCTCTTGTAGTACTCCAGCACGTCGGGGTCGCCGCTCATGCGCCCACTGCGCAGGATGAACC
Organism: Tenualosa thibaudeaui; assembly: GCA_027481765.1. Lineage (NCBI taxonomy): Eukaryota > Metazoa > Chordata > Actinopteri > Clupeiformes > Clupeidae > Tenualosa > Tenualosa thibaudeaui. The sequence continues at coordinate 5,352,608 of JAIFZK010000130.1, read as the reverse complement.
ATCGCTTCTTCCAGGCCTGAGGGGAGAACCACAGAAAAGACGCAACTATTATATTTATTATTATATTAATACTACTACTACTAATACTACTACTACACCTACTACTAC
>JAIFZK010000130.1:5305000-5350000 GCA_027481765.1 Tenualosa thibaudeaui | reverse complement strand
CTCTGTTCTGTCCATCCAGCTCTGCTGACACATAGGATCCAGAGCTTTTCTCTCCCTCTCTCTCTCTCCATCAACAACACTCTGCTACCTCCGCCACAGACAGGGAACCAAGGACAGTCTTTCCATTGCACTCCCCCTCTGGTCCTCCACACACACACACACACACACACACACACACACACACACACACACATACACACACACACACACACACACACTCCCCCATCCCAACAGCCCCTCTGTCCGGCGGGAAGCGGAAAAATGGATCCTGCTGCATATCCTGTGTTGTTCCGAGACTGTCGCTGAAACCCCCTCACCCCTCACCGCCCCCCAAACCCTTCAATCAGCTCGTTCTCACAGGCGCTGGTGGCAGCAGCGGTGGCAGTCACAGCTCTGTGGTGTTAAGGCTCCTGATAGTGCCTGCTTGCTCTGCACTCACTCCAGTTCCGCAGGGCACTGCCAAGACACCCTGTGCTGCCTGCTGATAGCCTCCAGTGCAACAACCTCCTCTCTTACTCAGGCCCATTCCATTAGGAATGAAGGGCTAAATGAGGTATCATATAACCATGTGATGTGTGTATGTGCATGTAAAATAAAAAAAGATTTTGGGTGTACTGTGTGTGTGCGTGTGTTTGTATGTGTGTGTATGTGACAATGAGAGAGAGAGAGACAGAAAGTGTATGTGTGTGTGTGTGCACACGTTCGTGTATGAATATGAGATAATGTGAAACTGGTTTCTCATCTTTGGTCATCAGAGAGGTTTCCACTAAAGATAAATGACCACACACTGTGGAGGAGACAAAAAAAACAGGGTATGAATGTCTTTGAGAGCACAAACCGAGGAGGCAAAGACACGATGAATACTAAAAACCTCCCCAAGAAAATCCAATTGCTTTGATAGCATCTGTGGGCCGCCCCGGATGCTCCTGAAGGCAGGGAGTTCTGGCCTGGTTCTCATTTCATTTTCTGCCAGACTGATAAAGCACACACGGCAGGGGCTGTGCAGGTCTACTGCCCCACACAGACTGCAGTCAAAGGGACAGACTGGAGCTGCATTGCTGTGGCAGATATTAGCAACAACAGAACACAGTTAATCAACAGGAATATAACCAGGACAGATAAAAACACTCATTGGATAATACAGGAGGAAAGGAAGAACATGGCATAGCTAACTTAGACCTTCTTAACCATTTAACAGCCTCACATTTAAAATAAGTCTAAGCCTAGGCTATTGTGTTTATTTTGTTCCCCTTGAAGGATTTTAAGGGCTTAGCTGTGTAAGCTAAAGGCAAAATATGGTTGAAAACATGTCAGAATATGTGGTAAAACAGATGAATTCACCCACCGGTAGGCCTATCATTCACCAACCAAATGGCCTCTGTAAACATGAGCAGATTTGTCACAGTTGACTCTGTGTCATGGTAGGCCTAAAATCATATCGGCACCAAAACAACTGAAGCCATGCTACGTGTTGCAACCCATAATTTAACACCACTGTGGTAGGCTTGTACTTACACCATAATTTGCGTAGTATTTGAGAGCATCATTGCTCAACTGCTGTGGCTAATCTAATGACGATGTGTGAAGGTGTTTGACACATCCGTGGAGGATCCTTGTTTGTGCCAGAACCACAGAGGCCACACCCCAATCACACCTTTGTTAACAAGAGACTGAGTGTTGGACGGTGTGTTTGACTTCACATTAATAAGTTAGAAAGTTATCAAAACAAATAAGTACTTGTACAAGTACTTTTTTCAGCTTTTTCATGCTTCCCTGTGTAGAGGAACAGGTCAACTGAATGAAAAATACACACCACACTCACATCTTAAACTTACTCTATAATATCACACAAGCACACACATCCCATACCCCACTGAAATGGAATGCTTAAAATGTTTTCCACACACAGGCTGCACAGCACTACTGCCAAATGCCTTCCAAAGATTAGTATACTATTTAGGCCTACTGATATCTATTTGGTTTAAAAGCAGAGAGAGAGATTGGGTATGTTTTTATGTAAAATACCATCAAGTATTAAGTCCTTGCCCTTGCAGTGAATCCCTCATTTAAATACACTGCAGTCTTTGAGCCGGAACTAGGCCTAATGAGGCTTGGCACCAGGCCCTGTAGGGTCAGGCCAACCAGGATGGATCATTTCTGGCATCCTGCAACGGCACAAGTGGGTGCATTATCACCTCACAGGGGCTCTGAGTAAGGAAGGCAGCAAGCTCATGGACTAACTGCTAACCACTCTTTTTGTCTTAGCCAAAAATAGCAACATGGATCTCTCTCTCTCTCCTCTCACTTTCTGTACCTTCTACAACCTCTAATGCATCCTGTCATCTTAGTATCACAAATACAAACAGATTGTATAACACAGTGCTCATCTTAGGTAGGCTACTGCTTTTTGAACTTAGCTTCACTACACCTCTTAAAAATATGTCTACATATAGTCTAGGATATTGTTTGGTGTCTCAACATTCAATATATGAATATCTAATCTTATTCATGAAATATTCAATATCACAAATGCAGACAGTAAGACTGCAATAGAAACGTGGTGGGTGTTTGAACATGTAATTTTTTTCCCCCGCTTTCCAAGGTGAAATTACCAGGTTGAACGGGGTGATCTGTAAAGACCAACCTTATAATCTGCTTCGTATTGAGAAACTCAAAAATAAAATTGAATTGCTCTAATTTTTGTGTTATGTCCAGTTTCAGTTTGGGTGTTCTTCTTCTTCTTCTTCAAAAAATGGTAGTACAATCGAGCACCTCACAGCCTGTGCAGGCTCCTATGTTCATTTTCCCCCATCTCATCCACCCCCCTTCTCTCTCTTGCTCCCTTGGGCAGCGTCTATCTGGTCAAGCCGTGCTGGTCCATTACCCAGGCTGAGATGGGATTGTATGACCTTCCCTGCTCCTTCACTCTGTGTGCTGCTTTAACGGCTCATCATTAGCTATGGCTGCAGAAATATCAGTTCACAACCCCCCCCCCGACACACACACACCCATCCCAAGCTTAAGCAAAAGATGGTGAGCATGATTTAATAAATTCTAATGTTAAATTGAATTAAATAATTACACCAATTTGGTGTGTTTGACTACTTTACTTGTGAACCTTAAGGGTCTTGTGGCTGTGATGCACCCTCCATATCACGTGGGAATGATCAAAAGGGTTTTACATGGCCACCCGCAATTCTTCACATAGAGGAGCAAAATGACCTCTGCGGGATTCTATCTGCAAGATCTGTGCTATAATGGATACAGCCTAGCCTGTATTTACCAACATCGAGAAAGCTGTAAAAATTGCAAATGGTAGCTATGTGAAATGTAACTGTAGGAATTGCAATGGGTGAGCGTCCATTGGGATGAGAAGAACGCACATTGGCCTACAGACAGAAATAGAAAGCTGACTCGCTCCATCACCACACTTAATGAGATCACAGTCCAGGAGGGTGGGTACATCCACCTTCACTTCACACTCAGTTGAGCTCAATGTTCTTTACAATTCATATGGGAAAAGTCGAATTGAATACATATATGATTCTTATACAGAACTGATGCAGAACTGTTCCAAGCTGTTGTTCTCATAGTCTTCAAATCCAAAGATAAGGACACCAGTGGAGAGGATCTCAATGGAGCAGCTGTATTGAGCAGTGCATGATTTAACCTGAACACAATCTAGTCAAACAGGGCATTCTAATAGAAAAATGAAAGGACTATGTGTGTCCCCATATAAAATCAGTATAATCCGTATAATCAGTACAGTATAAAGTTTTCTATATGGGATAGCTAGCTAGCTAGACTAGCTAGACTAGACTAGCAACCAGGAGCTGACTGTCAGTGAAGAACTGTGTTTCACAATTCCTCTGTATTTGCATATGGTTTCCACAGCGGGCGGGGCCACTGAATATTTCACTTGCACCACAAGTGAAAAAAAAAAAAAAAACTCCTGTAAAGTTGTTTATCAGTACCAGCTTTGGATGTTTTATTTATTTATTTTACAGGGGACAAAAATACACAAGAAGTCTTAAACCAGATGTCATGACGGCAAACAGCGAATGCTTAAAAAGCATCCAAAAACAGCTGTTAAGTTATGAACCAACCAAGCAGGTCAAAGTGAGTCTTATTTTTTATCTAGTTGGGACAATGAATCAACAATGAAACTAAATACGAGCTTACACAATGATCCTGGTTATTTAAGACTTGAGACGTTGAGGGGGCTGGGAGACTGATGACAAAGAAAACAAATATTGTTTTTGCCATGGCTGATCTAATAATAGTCGTTTGTTCCTCTTTCAGCCAATCTCTTTTGTGTCTTTTATTATAACTGGACAAGCTGTCTCCTATTTTTGGAGAGGCCAAACAATATTGTTGAAGGAACAAACACAAGGCGACTACAAGGCCGTCGAGCGGGGTCAGAAAGGAAGCACAGAATGCAAAAGCTCCTTTTCAACAAGCATGTGACGACATCCCAAATCAATTCAAAGGAACAACTCTGACAAGAAACTATTACTACATACATGTTAAATAATCAATGACAAAATAGATTAGTCACAATTAGTTAGTAATTACAGACCCATTCATGATCACAGAAACTCATCTGGAGCACTACATTTGACAGACACAGCTTGAAGGGCAGCTCCAACTTCATCTCACCATAGTTGAGGCAGAGAGGTGGAGCGAGAGTACCATCCCCTCTATTTTCGCGAAGGGGGGGGGGTCCCCCTTTATGCAAACCAAACGCTGATACAGAAGATCATTGAAAAGTTTATATTGTGACGTTATGTGACACTCCCACTTATGCAGACTGGTCTATTCACATTTGCTCCCATTGTAACGTACTATGTTGCTTTATCTTGGTCAGTATTCAACGATCTTTGGTTGAGGTATATGACATAGACACACAGAGCACACAAAGAGAGAGTGGAAAAGACACTGATTTCCCTCTGTCCATCTGAGACCAATTACACAGCTTGCGCGATGGGCCGACGATAGGTTACACCACAATCGTGCGGTGTGCACCACTTCTGTCAACAGTGAGGGCAGATAGTCATCAGTCAACATGTTTTCACATGTGCCCAGGCAAACAAGCTAACCAAACAGGCACGGGCAGCCAGGTAAAGGTCAGACTCGTCAGCCTCTACAAGGCGGCAGTATCAACAGGGTGCTTGGGTCTGTTCTCTCTCTCTCTCACTCTATCTCTCTCTATCTCTTTCTCTCTCTCTCTCCCAGGAGGGGAAGCCCAGAGGGAAGATAGGGCCAGTTGTAGCAGCGATGGAGGGTGAATGCCCCCTATGCCTGCTCTTGAAAATGTACATGCAGTCTCAAGCACACATGCATACACACAAACACACACATGCACTTACACACATATGTACACAGGTATACGAAGACACACACACACACACAGCTGAACAAACATCCCTGGCCGTGGACATGGAAGAGGCTTTACCCAGCAGCCATCCTTCTGACTGTATACTTTTCCTCATCCTCTGTCTCGGTGGTCAGCTATAGGCTCTGTGTCCTGGGAGCCATCATTGTATGTGTTTTTGTGTATATATATATATTTGTGTGTGTATGTGTGTGTAGAGGGAGGGAGAGATGTTGGGTGTGGTCATAACTGGCTGATGTGTGTGACACCTCATCACAACTGTCAGCCACTACAGCCATATCTTACCCCCACTGCCCCCCACCCCCCATAGCCCCAGTTCCAATGAAGATGGGCTGTTTTGTTGTTTAGCAGGCCTGTTTGACTCCAGCAACGGGCAGGCAGGGCGGCCCCAGGCAGGCAGCTGCACTGAACTAGGTCACGGGGGCAGACTTCCGTTGCCTCTGCCACTGCCTCTGACTGGCAAGAGCTCTGGCAGCACCAGGGGCCGGCATCACAGACCTGCACAGCACAACAAAGACCACCAAGCAACAAGACAAAGACTATCAACTGCACAGCATCATACCACATATAAGTCCAGCACTGAAGGACATAGCAAAGCACACCTCAAACAGACCAACACGACCACGGTTGAGATTGAGGTCATTTAATAGCATTTATTAATATCAACGTCTAAATGTGTCTGATTGTGAATAGCTGTACCAGATAGGCTTGGGAGTACATCTAAGCAAAAGCTGTTCAAGCTCATGATTTCTAGGCAATGATTCCTTTGATACAGTCTCCTCTAATTTATGTCAGGCCATCTCATACAGCTTAATATCTAGAGAAAACAAGGTGGAGTTGACGAAGCGTACATCACAAACATTACTTATCACTCTTCTCATCTTAACAACGATAGCCACATGAAAGTGGTTCACTACTTTGTTTGTTTTATGCTAAACAAGCATCCACCCACAAACACACTTTGTGATCTACATGTTCTTGTTATTGCCAAGCCTGAGTGGCTGACATCCTGGTGTTTTTTCTCAACACAATCCCACCCTTCAGCAAAATCTTTTTTTTCCCCTTTGCACAGCCATCAGAACAAGTTATTAGCTAGACTCTCACACTACACATTACACACTACACACTTCATTTCTTTTGCTGCCACACTCTGAAGCCTCGAGAATATTACCAGGGTGGTTTATGATTAACTGTCAAGGAAAGCAAAGGAAATGCAGAAGTATTTCCTGTAAACGTAGAGAGGACATTGCTACTGAACAAAAAGTGGGACCTATGAACAACCTCAGTAGGCGGGAAAGCAACAGAGCATATCCAGTGCTAATCAATACTGTGTCGCATGATAGCATAGGCTACATTCCTGGAATAAAAGGGAGGGGTGGGGGGGGGGGGAACCATGTGTCATACCAGAGTCGACTGTTTGGCCTGCTACTCTGAGCATCACAAAACCCATAATCGACATTTAGTATTGCTGGCTTCTCTTCTCAGATTCAACTAGCCAAGTCCAAATGAATTTGAGTAAAAAAATGCCTGTGTAAGTGGCCCAGGCTCTGCAAATGTGGCATAAAACAAACCTTTTACAGGCCATTTAATATTAAGCCATTCTTAGTACAAGAGGTTGTCAAACCAATCAGGACAATGGCCTTCCGTCAATCACATATTCTAGGCCAGGCTGTAATCTTCCATCTGGAAGGACTCCAGTGAGAACACTTCAAGGAGGGGATGCACTTTCTCTGTCCCAAGATTCAAAATGGACAACTTCAAAGATGATAAATCCATCTCCACCAAAGGACATATGGAGTAAGGCAGTTGTGCACTTAATTGGTCTAAGTGTCTTAGTTTGCCTTCAAAAAGCATGCTTGAAAGTGCGGCAGCTTATCATAGACTCTTAAGAAATGTCTGTCCACGACATCCTTCAGACAGATCCTTGGGGACAATGAATCATTTGTTTTGCGTAACAATTTTTGTGCTGCATGGATTTTCCCCTCTGGTAAAATAATCTGGAAAGATCATCCAGATCATCCAGAGAGGAAGCTGGGGAATACTGCCTGTGATCATGGATTGTAGATGCAGGTGGTGTTGGTTGGAGAGAGCCGGTGACCTTTACTCAGAGGTGTCACAATGTTTAGCCTTGCTCTGTATGGAGTAAGAAGGCTCCAGTCAGTAGTCCATCTAAGGCAGGTGTCATGTCTCTATTGTTTACACATGTGTGACGTGGGTTTACTACAGTCTAGGTATAAACAAACCTACAATCTCAGAGCAGAACATTTATAGGTGGTTTTAGAGTTACAACACTTTATGAGTGTGTATGTGTGTGTGTCTGAGAGAGAGAGAGAGTAACCTAGTAATCTGGCAGCTGCTCAAACACTAAGGTAGTTTTGACTTCTCTTTGTTGACTCTATTGTTTACCATCGTCTCCAGAACTCTCATTCTCCACACATAATCACTCAACACTGTTGAAGCTAAACACAGGCAGCGCAGGAAAATTATGCACCAATACTCCAACACCACACTGGTCACCAATGTGGCTATAAATAGACCATGCGTGTAGAAGCATACCTTTTCAGGAAAAGCCCCTAACCCCACAGAAACTGTACCGGTAGTCAAACACACAAGGCCTAGCAGCTGTGCTAGCACAACTGAACCAGCACCTGCCCAGTAACCGCAACCATGGCAACAAGTCCTTAAAACAACTTTTTAAATCACTTCATCCTTGAGAGAACAATAATGTATTTACAGTAAATACTGGTATCCATGAGAAATTCACAGTCAACTTATACCCAGTGGTTTAAACTGTTCAAATGAAGATATTATAATATGTTACATCTCAGAAATAGCCCATGTGCTTCAGCACATCATGCTGTGAAAGGTACCAGTATTAATTCTGCTCGCTCAACCAATGGCCTAAAGAAAATTTCTCTGAATTCACCATCAACTTTTATATTTCCAGGAAAAGGTCACATGTAGACACTAGCTGAGCAAAGTTTACCTTTAACCACTGAAATGCAGCCCTCATTTTTAAATTACAGAAAACATAGGGAGGGTTCCCAAAGAGGCAATCCCATTTTCTCATTTTGGAAATCCCCCTTAAGTCACACTTCAGTGGGGGATGATACATGTATGATTTCTCATGAATCATACCAGATGTGCACACAAATACCGCTCCATACACACACAAACACACACACATACACAGACACACACACACATACACACACACTCACACACAGCTGGAAGAAGGCCTGGACTGAAGAAGGCTCCAGGCAGTCGTGCATCTAGGGCAGGTGTCATGTCTCTGTTGTTTACATAGGTGACATGGGTTTACTTCAGGGTAAGCTTAAATAAACCACACACCGTCATGCACAGAGTATGCAAAATCTCACAGAGAGCACAGTTTATACAGGACACGCCACTAGTGCTGTGTGTGTGTCTGGATGTGTGTGGTTGTGTGTGTGTATGCATGTGAGAAAGACAAAGAGAGAATGAGAGTGACTGATAGAGGTAAGCAAACTGATGTTGGCAAACATTATGGCCAGTTTGTGTGTGTGTGTGTGTGTGGGTTCCTCTCCCTCCCTTACATCTTTTAGTAAATCTGAAAAAAAAAATCTGCCATCCACCACGTGACACATCCCTGTCCTGCCTACTCCTCCCGTGTGGCCTTGAGAAGATCCAGATGGGCCCAGGGTTGGTCGTGGCAGCCGTCCCGCGCAGCATGGCCCGAAGGAAATAAACATGAAAAGGACGTTAAGCAGAGTCGCTGGGGCTGGGCGCATTAAAACCACAGGGGGTGATGTTGGACGGATGCATTGGAACCCCGTGGCTGCAACTCGCATTAAACCACTCCGGTTTCCTAACAGTCAAAACAGAAGGGTGGTTTCTGTCGAGAGCAGGCCAGCTGGGAGGCCCCCATACACATGTAGATAACTCTCTCTGTCTGTCACACACATCCACAGACCCAGACACACACACGCACATACATACACACACATACACACACTAACTTGCATGCATGACCACACATGCAGACTGACAGAGAAACACACACACACAACAGCCACCTCCACTTATACTATTTCTACAAACCACACTGAAAAGGAAGTTCCCACAGATGGAACAAATAGCTTAGCCATATAGCCATAGCATGCTAACACTCAGTGCATACTTGTGATTTTGAAGAGAAATTATGCTGTGGTTTAGGGTGAGTTGCCCCGCTGTGTTGTACTGCCTGGTGCCAATTTGAAAACGGGAGAAAAACAGAATGAGCATGATTGCTCCTCTGGACAGGCTTAGGGAGGAGAAAGAGAAGCAGATTAAAACATGTGGGAGCCAATTAAGCTGATCAGGGCTCCATTTGGAAATCTGCACGCTTTTAACAAGATGGAGGTGGGGGGAGATGGGTGTGGGGAGGGAGGGGGTTTAAGAGGTTGCTGTTTGGGAAGCTGCTGCCTCCATCAGACGAACTTGCTTTTCAAATGTGTGGAGAGGAGGAACACTCAAACACACACACATACACACTGTGAGTAATTACACACATGCACTCCAGAGACTTCTTAGGGACTCTGCCTATACCCGCATGCATACAACCAGCCAGCTTTCAGTGTGCACATGAACAAGAGGATGCAATCAGATCCATCTTTTCAAGAGAAAAATGAATCCCAGCAGGCTTTCACAAACCAGAACCCCCTTCACCCATCAGTGAATGGGCTCTCTCTAATTCCGAGGCTGGGGCCGCCACAGCGCTTTGACTAACGTGTGTATGCATTTGTGTGTGTGTAGGCGAGTGCATGGGTGTGAATGTGTGTGTGTGTGTGTGTGTGTATGTCTCTGTGTGTGCGCAAGTGTGTTGGAAGGGCATTATCGTTAATCACAAGTCTTCATATAATTTCCTCCTGTCTCTACCATCCGCTCTCGCCTGCTTGCTACAGACCCGGAGCTTTGTGGAGCCTTGTGAGAAAAGGGGTGGGGTGGGGTGCCGGCTTACACAGCAGCTTCCTCCTTCAAGGGAAAGACAACTGGTTGAGGTGGGAGGCTACATGGTGCAGAGTTTGGAGAGATAATGAGACACTTTAAGCAGGGAGGAGGTGTGGAGTACAAGTGTGTGTGAGTGTGTGTCAGGGGAAATGAGGGTTGAAACTCCACTGAATGCATAAGAAGGCAAGGAGGAGAGCGGTGTGATATGAGAGGCTGCATAGGCCTAAGCCACTCTCTCTCATATCAAACTCTCTCTGTGCTCTAGGCTGGGAATGGTTATCTCTCTCCTCCTAGGGAAAGATGTACAGGTAGCTGGTAAAACGGCATTTAGTGTTTTGATAGATCTTCTGAACAAAAGTTGGAGAGGGAAGCGACACCAGAGGCAGGTGGAGGTGAGTTGGTGGTGAGCGCGTGGTCCGCCACTGGGCGGAGTGTGTGTAAGTCTTATCTGTTTTATTTGATCAAATTATGGCCGGCTCTTTGAATGACGAGGAGACGCCATGCTGAGCAGTCCTGCTGTTGCTGCTGCTACTGCTGTTAGTGCCAGCATCAGACTGGCCACTCCCACAGCAGGTGCCACTTGCAACCAAAGGGTTCACAACACAACACATCAAATCATGTCACTAGAGCGCGGTGGACCACAGAGGCAGGTGTTCCTTTCTGCCCCCACGCTACAGGAGCCACAATGGAACAGTGGAAAGGACATGACTTCACCCTATTTATAGCCCTGAGAGAGGCATCTTACTGCAAAACAAACTCATCCCTAACATTTCACTACTTTGAGGGCAACAGATGGAATAAATTTGTCCACTCTTGTTACATCATTTTCAGTAAGTGCATTGTATATCCAATCTATGACAGTTTTGTTCATATCTGTCTGTCTATCTATCCACTGTATTTAAAGAGCACTACCCAAGTACAATAGACACAAAATGACAGAAAAATATCCCAGAAAACAATCCAGTTTCCTAACTGGATTGCCTCGTTCAACTACATTACTTTCCATGCACTGATTTCTCATTCTCTAACTGGTATCACTCTGGTATCACCATCTTATCACATAAGACATGCCCATGGCTTCTTGTAAAACACAGCTTCACACCCCACTTGTGAAGTTGTGGGTTCTGTTTACTCCTTGACAGCAGTAACATGGTGGGCTAGAGGCTCCATCACTCAAAGGAAGATGCTATCAATGTCACAATCACATTTTTGATTCCTAGTGTCTCAAATGATGCACACACTTCAAATTAATCTAGTTTTATGCCCCCTATGCCCCAAGATGGAAGTGAAAATATGTGTCATTGATGGTAAATTTAATCTTAGTGGCAACAAAAGAGGTTTACATCTCCACTTCTATCACAAAAGTCAAGCATTAAAATGGAAAATCAAGAGGGGGTTCAATTACTGTACTGAGATCAGCACTCTTTTTTGTGCCCCCCTGCTTCTTACGCAGAACATATTTGCTCTCCTATTAAGAGTGATTCATCTTGCTTTAACGAGACACTGCTTAGTGGCATTTTGGTCTGGGTGCGGCGACATCAATCACTGGTGACATCTTCCACAGATGGTGACCCTCGATGTACAAAACAAGTTTTTTATTACCCCTGCTTCTTGATATTACTCACTGATGTAAATGCTACTTTTTAATGTATGTCAAACACACAGACACACAGACACACACACACTCTCTCTCTCTCTTACACACACACACACACATTGGAACACACACAGAGTTGTACTCAGAGTCGGTATGAACTCTAATGGTCCATGAGCTATTGGATTTTATGTAGATTTCATAACACCCACCAAGCTCTATCTGTGAGAAGAAACTGACTGGGCGTGTGCCACGGCAGTCAGCTCTCCAGTCAGTGCTGGAAGATGAATCCATGTAGGGATGCTGGAAGAGATGCATCCCTCTATGGGATATGATTTGACACCAAATGACATCCATAAAACAAACTGTGAAGGCCCCTTATCAAACAATCTCAAAAGCTTCTAAGAATAAACAGATGCTTTATCAAACATTTTGCCCCTGCTTTCACTGAAGGGGTTTTCTTCAGAGGCTGAAGACGTGTGTTGTGTTGTAAGCCTCAGTGATGTAAATCTTGATATAAGAACATATTTACATTTCTCAATTATTTTTTTTTTCCAGTTAGGAGTAATCTCTGATAATTGTTCAAAACATTTTCCATTCAACTCTCGTGATTAGTCACACAGTGACAACTGAAGTGCACAGATAAGGTTCTTTTGAGGGAGGTTTATGATGTGAAACCAACTGCTTCTCAATATGCATAAACGATCAGATGATGGAAAAAGCCACTTCTGACCTACATTTATGGAGTGTGACCTACAGTGGCCACAGCGGATCACCCAATAACAGTCAAGCCATTCAAACTGCTATGGTTCCATTGCTCTTTCATGTGTGCAATTGAGTCACGTCTCTGGCACACAACCGTATCAGCCAAGCAACCCCTGGTTCACACAGAGGGCCAGAGTCATCAGGCCGAGATGCTTTGTAGCTGGGGATTAGATTTCACATCACCCTGTACTAATTAGTTCTCAGGAAAAAGGGGGAGATCCCAACACCCCACTAGCCCAAACATCCACACCCTCTCCTGGCTCTGAGCTTTCCCTTTGCCTGCCGACAGTGCATGACCCAGGAATGTTGAAATGGAGTGTCTAGAATTAAGACAGGGCCATCCAGCTATCTCCCGACAGGACCAAAGCCCTGGTGAACACATAGAGATCTAACATAGCAGCGCTTATTTAATAGGTTGCGTCATCCTGCTGCCGATGACTTCACCTGCCCCGGCCACCCTCAGCTGTCAAAACACGCCCTCACAAATCTCCCCATGGTAACAGCAATAAAAAACATTCTACAGGAATAAAGGGGGAGCCCAAGGCTCAATCGGCTAATTGCCTTGAACCATCAGCTACCATAATCTATAAACTGTGGAATGAGTGGGGAGGTATAGGGTCACATGTGTGAACCCTGTTCCACTGGGATTAAGTAATTCAATTTGGGGGTTACCATGGTCACCCCCTCAATCTTGTAAAGTAATGGAGAGTCCAGTATCGTCATCCAAAGGGATGGAAATGTCATGGACAGACAGACAAGTTTTGCCACTGGAGTTAACAGCTTGTTGAGCAAGTTGTGTCCAAGTCAAACAGAAAGGACAGGTATATTGCATGTCAATTTGCCTGAGCATCAATGCATGTTCTGACTGTTATTACTACTTAAATTAATATTATCATAATAATCACTCCATAGTGCAGTTTGATTTTGAAGCACAGCAGTTTATTACTAACAGCTGGTTCAACAACCTTTTTTTTTAACTTGCGCGTCCCATTAATAATCTGCTGTGTTACATGGCGCTTTGTTGGTGAGACTGGGGCATTTGAGGCCGTCATCTGACCCTGAATCAGCACCATGATCCCCTTAATAAGCCCTCATACCAGGACCTTAGCAGCCCCTTTACATGCCTGCTTTCCGACCAGTTATTCCAAATGAATAACAAATTAAATTCACCTTCTTCTATCTTTGGCATGAAGGACCCCCCCCCCCCCAAAAAAAAAAAAAAAAATCAGCATCTATTCTTGAGCCTAGTGGCCCTGAATGCAATGTGATTTGTGTGCTTTATAAGGAGCAGTTTGACGGAATTGCCTTTAATAGGCCACAGCATACTTGGTGAATTTGGAGAGGGGAGACTTGAGACACATGCTTAAACAGTAAATTAGTGTCTCGCAGCAGTAAATTAGCCCTACTGTGTGCTTCGCTGATAAAAATGAAGCCACAGATTAGAACACAAGAAAAAGTGTGGGGAATTTGTGCGATGAGCAGGATGTATTTATCTTTTCAATACATTCGTAGCTAAAAACAACTCACAGCTATTTATGGGTCATACCATAAGTCAGTGGCAGAGTTCAGCGAATGAATGGATTTCCCCAAATCAACCACAGCTAAATTAACCACAGTTATCATACTTGCCAAAAGCCTTCATGGCCTTGAACTACATGCTAGGAATAGAGGAAATCATAAAAATAAATAATAAAATGTATTTCCTTTTTCAGAGTAGTTAGGCTAATATAATTCATATAAAATAATCAAATAATTTTGTAAATGTACATCTCATGTGCTTGTGGCCCATGCTGTAAAATCCATTTTCTAGTTGAAATGTTTCTGTATCAGAACACAAAACTGCACAGGGCTTGAGATCCTGTTGAAAAGAAAGGTGTGTTCATCCTTGTTCCACATGACCATATATCATGAAATTGAATCTGATGGTGTTATAAAAACCTACAAAACCTAGAAAAACATTCCTTGAAATCTATGTAGCCTTAACTAACCCTTGCATGTGCTATGTAAGGGGAAAAAACTGTGCCTGAATATGAACCATATACTGATGCATACTGTGTGCTAATGATGAAAAAGACTACAAAATGTAGCTTGCATTAAAGTCTACTGATCCTAGCTAATCCTAACAAGAACTCCTTAACAACAAGTACAGACAACACAGGAAGAATGCAGGTGAAAATAGAGCAGCCAGAGTCACCGTCTTATTGGTTTAGTGGACAGACATAACCCTAATGTTCAAAGTTGTTCTCTTAATGAGAATTTGATGATAAGAATTTTTCTCTTTTTCAAGAGCAAACATTGGACACATCACGAGGACATAATCAATGAGATCTAATTTCCTCGGCGGGAAAAGAGAAACATTCTCCCCTTTTTGGCACAGAGGAAAAGACAAACAGTGCAAAAAGGGATAAAAATATTCTCTTTGAGCAACCATGGCACATTTCTCTCATTTTCCTATCAGGAGACACGTGTCACATTGTTTCCTGTAGGTGCCATCCACAGGAAGTCTGGAAAATGCTACTGCCCCAATAATTAGGTTTTGACAGAAGTACAAACAGTCACACATCCACAGGCATCCACAGACACACACACACACACACAGAAGTTTAACAGACAATACTGCTTTCTTTTTCTCCCCCAATTGCCCTCTTGACACACACTAAATTCACCATTCAAGGGCTATATGTGATATCTCACTTGGTAAAGTAAGGTCAGTTATTTCTGGTATTCATTCATACGTATGCAAGCATGCACACATGAAAATCAACAAACAATTGTTTTCATGATGTGAAATAGTTAACATTCTTGTGCTACTGGAATCCAATACAGCTTCAGAGTTTTTTTAATGTGCGTGACGCAAATGGTTAACCAGCATGGGCACATGGCACTGAGGCATCAACAGGGCAAATTGTTTTTATATGGTGAGAATATTCATTTTAAACAAAGTGGAACACACAAGATGCCTGTGTATGAACATGTGCTTGGATGAAGGGTGGTGAGGCGAGGGGGGTCTATGAAAGCAGGAACTGGGAGGGGTCCCGTTACTGACCTCCGAGGGCAAGGACTTCCCAAAAGCCCCTCTGCAAAACAACACAGCAACCTCCAGTTGATGGGACCCAGGCCACTGAGTTTACGGCCGACGCTGCCAACCACCAGTGCCCGCCGGGGCAGGATTGGACTGGGCCAACAGACACACAACCACACTTCCAATCAGCGCTCCAGCACTACCAAACACTTAACCACACCCAGAGAAAAGAGAGTGTGAGAGACAGAGAGAGAGAGAGAGAGAGGAAGGACAAAAATGTGGGTGGCAGACAAGGAGCCATCACCTAGTCGATATGATCAGCCTGGAATGTGGCACTGGATTATGCCAACTGGCATGTTAGGTATAATGAGTCAAAGACCAGAAATAGTGTGCAGTAAGCAAGAGAATTGTAACAGACAAGCCAGATCACAGTCCTTCTTTAGACAGAGTTCAGCTGGTGGGATCTGCACTGTGGTAGCTCACAACAGGAATTAGCTCAAATTTACCCAAGTCAGACAGTGGAAAACAGATTTTTCTCAATGAATGAGACAGAAGCGGAAACCAGAGACTCGGAGCGGAAAAGGAAGTAGTGGAGATTTTGTTGTGGGAAATGCCTGGGCCGTCCCCCTGTCCTTCCCAAGCCTAACGAAGCCCCTCCACCTTTACCCTGACCACCCCCACACACTCCCAACACACACACACCCCCTCCCCCTCCGCCTCCTCCTTCACACTTCCTTCCGTCCTTCACTTTTATTGCAGACACTGGAGATGCATGACAGACTTATGCGGCCCCTTCCCCAAACTCAAAAGACCTGATGACAGTGATGCAGCAGCCGGACAGAATTCTTGCAGCTAATTCAGTTCCATCCAACCATTTTCAACTCACATAAATACATCCCCCCATACACACACACACACACACACACACACACACACACACACAAACACAGTTTAAACTGGCTCATCATTTTGGCTCTTCCTCTTCCTCATGCTCTTTGCTGCTCCCATTGTCTTTGCCAGTTCATATTATTTGTCCACCTACTATCTGTGTATGTATCTACCCGTCTGTCTCTTAGATTTAGTAGGTGAGGTCATTGGTCTGCTGGAGAACATGCTGGTCCAAAAAGCCTGCTGACACAAACAAACAGTCTGGGGAATGTTATGTCTGTCTGCTCTGTCTGCTCTCCTGAAGATGCATGGCCTCGGTCTCCTGACAGAGGGGAGAGCGAATGGGGGAGTAGAGAAAGAGAGAGAGAGAGAGACCTCAAGACAGTGGAGAGGTGTCTGAGGTGTTTGTATGCGAGTCTGGGTATGTGTGATAGAGAGGGGGAGAGAAAAAAAGAAATAGAAAAAGAAAACGCAGACGTTAGGAAAGACAGAGAAAGGGAAGTACACATGTTGAGAAAGAAGGAGAAAAAAAGTTAGATAAAGAGAAGAGATGGTGGAAAACAGACACACATCAAGTAGGCACAGACACAGTCCCAGACTTAGATCAGACAGACAGACAGACAGACAGATGTGCACTGGATTACTCAGTTGTTTTCAGTCTTCTCCATGATAATGCTGGCCAATGTTCAACACAAGCAGGCAGTGAAACACCTCTTCACCACCACCACTCCCCCCTCCTGCTCCAGCGTCCACCCCCAATCCGTTGCCCTGGTGCCCAAAGCCATAATCAAACTCCAAACAAGCCACGCAGAAAAGGAGGGGAGGAGAGGGGGGTAGGGACTTGTTCCACAAGCCCAGATGAACGAAAATGCACATCCCAATGAAAACAGCAGTTCCTGTTTTCATTCTGGGGTTAAAGCAGAGTCAGCTCATGGCTGTCATGTCCGGCACTCTCACGGATGACAACCGTTAAGAAAGACAGTGTTCTCTCTGTCTTTCTGCCTTAAAGGCTCACGTACACCCACACCCAAACACACAAACAGACCGTGAGGAAAAGCAATCACATGAAATACTGCACTTTGTGCAGTGACATAGTGTAATTGTTATCTATTCCAGCCGGGAAACTACCAGTGCCAAAGGATTTGCATAGGCTTTGCATAATAGAGACTATGTTAGGGGAGATACCCTCCGTTTTTCAAAGATAAAGTACTATATGTCACAGATGGTATGAAAACAAACACCAGAAATTAGTTAGAAATGGGCACACACATATGCAGACAGATACAAAATTTATTCATTTCATTGATGGATCACATGGAGGAAATGGAGAAGGACCCATGGAAATCAGGAAGAGCCGACTGTTTTAAACTTTTGACTACTCCCAAAGAATCCCAACTGGAATCATCAGTTGGCATTTCTGAGTGTCCTTTAGCATAATTCCTGGTTATCCCAAAGCATCACAGTGCGCATGGATTTGTATTTCACCCACACTGCGCCTAGGACCACAGGGAGAAGATCTGCTGTTTACCATCAGACCGTGCAATGATGGCAGCCGCCTGTTCCCAGACAAACAGACACCTTGGTGTTGAGATGCTTGGGTCTGCGACTGCTTAAAATATCTCCCTACATTAGAATGTCAGGGATGTCAGATGACAGCAATCCTGTGGACCTAAATGGCCTCCATTGTGTGACCCCAGCCAACTACAGGGTTTTAAGTGGAAGGAATTTTAAGATGGGATGATTAGTCCTCCCCTTCAACAATCCGGCCTTTTCGTCAGAGTTCCCATTTCATTATCCACCACGGCATTTGCTAAATCGGTAGCTATCTGCTGCCCACTTGTTTGTCTGTTTGTTTCTTACCAAGTAAAATAACAGGAGGACTGGATTTCCAAGGAGGCCCTTGTTGTTTACTATCACTTTTCCATTAGTGCATAAAGATTAAAGATGTTGGTAACAGAAATATTGGTCTAGATCAGGAGGCTGTCAATCAGTTTGACTTTTTTCTGCATTTTAATGCAGTTTGCCCTCTTTTTGATGAGCATTGCTTTGTGGAATATTTGACCCTGTGTACATCTGCCCAGTGTGACATTTTCTCCCCCTTCTTTTCTATTTTTTTCATTTTTTTATAGCAGTGAGAGGGGGCGGAAGTGGTTTCTGTGGACAGTCACTCAAGTGAAGAACAGCAAAGAAGGACCTCTAACATATGCTGCTGTGAAGACACTGAGATATGAACGCCCCCTGCCCCCCTCCCACAGCGGCTCTCCTCATCCCATCTCACCCCACACAAAACCAGAGCTGACATCATGGCAAAGCAGGCCTGGTAGATGGAGGAGGCCTGTAATGCAAGCCTGTAGATAAACACGGCCCAGCTGTATTTATGCGAACCATTCTCGCCGCCTTCCTTTTGGTCCACATAAAATTCCATTATCTGACATTGGGTAAACCGGAAGGAGGGATGGTCTCCAGAGAAGTTGGCGCACAGTTTAGGGTTACACGCGGCATGCAAAACACTACAGCGCGAACGTGACAATTGCCTTCCACTTGCAAGCGAGAAGCTGGCTAACGGCTTAGCATCTAATATACTCAGAAATGGGGGAGGTGGAAAAAAACTGTTGAACATATTTAGGTGGACAGTAACAGTTGTACGGACAGCTGTCCCGAACAGAACTGCGAGACAGACGGCGGCACCACGGTGTAGTTAAACCCCATTGTGCACACAGCTTCGTAACAATTAAATCCAGATTATCTAAATATTAATAATTTATCAAAAGCAAAACCTGCACAATAGTGTCTGGAATTCATTTACCTGGTCAAAAGAATCAGAAAGCAGAACAGACACTGAGCGAGCTCGAGAATGTTGCGGATGAGACGTTTAAGGGCGCACCTGCTTCATCATATGGAGTTCGTTTTTTGGCCTTGAGAAATACTAGACCCAAATCATGTTATAGCCTGTACACACTGTACCTTACTGTAACATATTAAATTTAAGTCGAATATATAGACTTATAATTAACAAGGCAGTTACCTTATACATAAATCTCAGGTGCATGTACAAAATGTGAATGAATAAACCAAGGATCACAATAACGAGCAACACAAGTTCTTACATATCTCCGCAGTTTCTTCTCTGGTGGAGACTTTCTGAGCCATCCTTGGCAAATAATTTCGCCGCCACTCATGATCACAACTGTTCCACCGGATCCTGGACACAGTATTCACAGCTGCACGGTCGTATCCCACTAGACCCTCCGTCCCATTTAGTGCGCGTACGCACAATACATGCAGTACTATCGGAGTCGAGCGCACTTTGGTGCAATCTGTCGCTCCATTCAGTGTCCTAATGCAAAAGCCGTGCCGGACAGACAGGGATAAGAGCCATTGGTCCCTCAACGTCCCGAGTGCTCTTGAAGTCCACAAACAGGAACTCTGTAGCCTGTCCTCTCACGTAGAACAAATAACTAAGAAACGGTTAACTTGGAGCCAGCGAGCGGCAACCGCCAGGAAAGTGCGGAGATGTAGGAAGTAATGCAGGGTGTCTGCTGTTTGTTTTCCAGTTCACACCACGCCCACTGAATTGAAGGGACGGGCAGTGTAGAGATGAGCAATGGGGTGAGCTTGACACAATGAAGAGCGTTTAAGGTGGACACACAATTGTGTATTGTCTTGTGGAAAAGGGGATGCGTAAAAAAACTTAGGACTATTATCGACTTTCTCCTTCTCAGCTATACTGAGTTTTTTCCATTAAACAAACACCCTTACGTATGTGTGATCATCACAATACGAAAAAGAACACAAAGTGTGAGGGAGTATGAGTGTGATTTATCCATAAATCATAATAATAATAAAGTATTTTGTCCAAAAGGATACTTTCTATTGGATTTCACATCTGTGAGTTTACAACCAAATGTTTACCTGACAAAGTATGGGTGAGCTTTGTGATCCAGCAACTAATAAATACACAACTGTTCCTATACACTATTACATGACGTCCAATAAAGCCCTCCTTGCACTCTTTTGTGAGCTCATGCCTTAAAAAGTGCGTGCGAAAGTGTCTGAAAGTTACATATTAACTAGTGCCATCTAGTGGATATCATGCGTACATACTCAAATGCAATAAAGAGTCCTTCCCGCCAGTTCAACAGATGCAACTGAAAGAATATAACCCAAAATGGATAATTTCATGGCTACTGTATAATGAATAAACCATAATAGCAAGATCTATTGAAGACAATATGTACAATATGTACAATTTATTAATTACTATTTAAACCCCTCAGTGTAGCTGTCATAGGGTGCTTGTCAAACAGTTACATTTTATGGACATTACAAAAGACATGAGTGTGAAAATCTGGCAAATGGGATGACATCTTTGATATTGTCCACTCCCAATATGCACTGAAGGTATCGCTCAAATCCCATCCCAAAGCCACCATGAGGGACAGTGCCAAACTGTCTCAGCTGAAGATACCTAAAGCAATAAGGATCAGAAGGAGAAATGAGACTTCTTGGTAAAATGCATGCAATTACTCCACTGGACGTCAGAAGTGTTACAATACTTTGTGGATAATGGGTAAAGTAAATATTTAATTTCATTCACTTTGTGAAGCACAAAGAGACCCATTGAGGACCTTAAACAACTGTTTAAGACAGCAGGAATGCAGACTCAAATAGGTTCTTTGTCATTCTTTTTAAATCCTACATAAATCCCCATGATGAAAAATCCTACATTTTAAATATATCATCTGTATGAGCTAAACCTGATTTAACTGATTATGGGGTCTATAATGGTGGCAGATCTTATGCTTATTAAATGATTCTGTAGAGAGCTCTTTGTTTTATGAGAAAGTAAGATGACCAAACTATAAGGCATCACTTTAGCAGTAATAACACTTCAAATGATTTAGTTACCATTCATAATCCTCCTCCAACCCAATCCTGTGAAAACACACAGAGGAATAAAAACATTAGCGATACGTTATGTTTTGCTCATATTCTTAAACTCAAGCACATTTACATAATGTTGCTGCTATCCTTTAAAGGTTACACAATCCACAAGAGACAAAACTGTACTGTGAAAAGTGGAGGTGTTATCTTTCAATTTGTACTTGATCTGTCATGCTATTTGTACTTCATCTGTCATGTTATTCCAGAGAGACACAGTTTGGTATCCCTGTGGGATTCCTCCGACTGTGCTAAGACTGGTGTAAGTTTGTTGGAGAGAGTTCACCAAAATGTCCTCTTACTGAGCAAGGCGGTTCCTAAGGAGATCCAGTCTTTCCTCTCTCAGAGAGCCTCCACACAGTTCCCCGACCCCTGGCACCAACAGGTCCACCGCCGCAGCCTGGGAAGCACAGTACAGCCGCTACTGATATATACTGACCACAACTGACCACTCACACTAAAAATAACATTGGGTCTAAATGGGCTCCTCATGGAAGCAGTGGGATTTATTAGTAGGGGTTAATGAAATGGAGTGACTCTGAACTTCTTTCTAGAGGGTTCCACCCACAACCTTTTCAGCTTTGTCTCTAGAGACAACCCAACCATGTTGTGGCTTTGAAATGTCACAGTACTGCTTGACATTATGCCATCAAATTTTAAATAAAAAAAAAAATCATCAACTGTATCAGTTGCTATGGAATTTATAGCTCTTTATTGTGACTATTATTCATGAAGAAGATGATGACATATTATTGCCTACAACTGACATGTACTGGTCATCTATGGTGAATGCCTTTGGCAACAGATGGGCATTTTAGCATAGTCTGACTGCTATTATCACTACTCACAAGGAAGGCCTACCTGACAAAGTGCTCGATCATGCAGCACTGGTCCTGAAATTATTTGTTTTTATGAAGTACCCAATACTACCTATTTAATAGTGATTTGAGTTGCAGACTGCCTCCATCAGTGCGACAAACAGTTTCAATAACTGTAAAAAATATCGTCCTTGAAAAGCAAATTTGAACATGAAGCTTGGTACATTCTGAGTTTGCGGCAGGCTTTGTAGAGGACAAAGAGAGATTCAAGGCATTATTGGAACAAGATCCTCACAGTGTGTCGCAGGTGATCCTGGTTGTCTCTGGCGTAGAACGGCTTGAGATCATAGGGGTAATCGGTGACAAAGACAGGGATGTTGCCACAATGTTTCACCAGGTACTTCTCATGTTCTGTCTGCAGGTCACAACCCCACTGAGAAATGGAGACAGACAGCCATAATCATTGACTTCAAATTGCTCCTTTGCCCACGAGAGGAAAAAAAGACAAGTGTGAGACATTAAAGGAAAAGCTCAAAAAGCCCCTATGAAATGAAGGATCCTACAAATCAGGCCGCTCACCTCGGTTGGGAACGTGAATGTCTGGGAACTGCGGTTTAGAATGTCTATGGCCTCTGTGTAGGAAATCCTAAGGGTAAAATGACACATAATATCATAATAACCCACTAATGACAGGTAAGAGAGCTTAACCTTTTTTGGTGAATATGCTCTGAGGTAGCTGTGTGGATACATACTTACACATTAAACTTTCTGCTCAGCATGAGATCCACTTGGCCCTGAGGAGAGAACAACAGACACTTTGAAACACATGCAATTTACAGTCCACCGCAACCAAGTCAAGCAGATTACGATACTACAAGTGAAACCTTTGAGTCCTTGGGCTCAGGTGGAGGCATATGACACTGGCAAAGTTCACTGGGTTCATTTCCCCATGAGTGCAAGTACTATGCAGCGCTCCAACACTTTACATGCGGTTGTGCAACTAGATAATGCGATATATTGTAAATAATCATAGCATGGGACATTTCATTTCCTTACTCGATGTCCAGGTGCCACAAACTTGTGAAACAAGTCCACATCTTCTGCACAGTGGGTCAGGACATGCTCAGTGCTAGCTTTGAAGAGATTCTCCATCACCTAATTAAGAAGACATCAAGTATGAACTATGTAAAGGCCTTTGATTCAAAAACTCCTATCTAAGCATGTACAAAGGCAGAAACGATAGAGTACAGTAACTCTCTATGGAATAAATATTGTATACTGATAAGTTTTAAGAATGTTATATAAAGTAACTTATATTTAGCAAAATAAATATTTTTCATCCGAAGCACCATGGCTATGCAACATATTCCACAACATATATTACGTTGTAAATGATTCTGCCCAAACCATTTTTCATCCTTATGTGCACAACGACATGAATATTCCACTAACCCCTTTTTGCCGTGCCTAATTTTCGCTGCAAAGTTGACTGGTAGACTACTGTATCACAGTGTCATGATAAATCTGATCCTTACTGCCATCACATCCTCCAGGGACTCTGTGAACGAGATCTCAGCCTCCACCATGTAGAACTCGGCCAAGTGTCGTCTGCTCTGGGAATTCTCAGCCCGGAAAGTCGGCCCAAAGGAGTACACTGCTGGAAAAGCCCTGCCACAGTGACAGTGTTCACTTCAGTGCAGACCTCATGTAGATTATTTAAACAGTTAAGTGTCTTGGTTTTTGTTTTTTACCAAGTAAGTCGAGAGAGTGTTCAAGACACAACCTGTTCTTACGACAACGTCTGACTCTACTGTACTCATACTGGAATGTCACTGTCATACTCAGCTAGGTTCATGACCTTAACTCAAGTTCAAGTTCAAGACGATTCAGTTTGTTCCCCTGTACAGTGTTTTCCAATGGCAACATCTGAGCCAGAATTAGCTAAATGCTGTACTAATAACACAGGCACAAGACTTTTACTCACTCGTTTTTTAAATAGAGAGGGAATGCTAACACTTCGCAAGAACAAGAGTTGTTGAAATCACAACAGGGTCAAAAGTGCATACACACACACACACACACACACACAGACACAGATGACACAGTCAGTGTAGTTCCTGTTTAGTTTGCATTAGGTCTGTAATCTACTCTATGGTTATGATGCACTCAGCAGTTTGTAATCTAATTTAACATTCTATGACTGCTATCTATACTACAGTAAATGACAGAGGCATGTCATCAGGGAAAGGTTTCAGAACTAGATTGGTTTAATAATCTGACTTACTGAAAAAACAGAAAAACACTTTCCATTTCATCAGCTACATTAATAATTCACTCCATATATAACAGTTCTAGACTGTAATGAGTGCACCACAATGAGTGCACCACAATGAGTGCACCACTACCACTACTACTACTACTAATAATAATAATAATAACTTATTTTTATGTAGCACCTTTTAAGATACCCAAGGCATGCGTGTGTGTGTGTGTGCCACCTCTGCCTAAGTTGTGAGAGACGCCTCACTCTGACACAGAGCTGCCACACCTACTTACCCTGCCATGACCTCGAGGTGAAGCTGGCCTGAGACCGTTAGGTAGGTGGGCACCGAGAAAAAGTGTGGGTTCCTCTCATCCTGTTTTTTACTTAAACCTGCTGGCTAAAGATTAAACAGGAAGGTAACTTTGATCCACTCCT
Source organism: Tenualosa thibaudeaui (assembly GCA_027481765.1). NCBI lineage: Eukaryota > Metazoa > Chordata > Actinopteri > Clupeiformes > Clupeidae > Tenualosa > Tenualosa thibaudeaui. The sequence goes on along the minus strand of JAIFZK010000130.1, from coordinate 5,324,911 downwards.
CACAAAGGTGACACAGTCAATACAAATAGCAATGTCACGTGAATAAAACATCAAAAAGCTGGAACTAAAAAGTGGGGGTTGAACCCATTTATGAATCAACCTTTAACCCGAGTCATATGTGTTACAAAGAGATTATGCATGAACATAGTGTTGTGTAGCCAGATGTATATTAATATGTAACATCTGGAGACAGCTAAGGTCAAATGCAGCTTACAGCTGCAGCTGGAAATCTTAGAAACAGAGTTGGGAATGACTCCAATGCTAATCGCATTTAAAATGTTAAAATCTAAAACCTCAGTTGTGAGTGGGCAGGTTCATGAGGCCTAAATGGATGACGCAGCAATCAAGGCACCAAGTCTGGTTCAATTATAGTGGGTGATGTTGGTGAATTACTTATAGGGATTATATTATGATCTATATTTTCTTGTAGGATGGATTTTTCGCATGTCAGAATTTGTTGTCCTGCAGTGTGAGCAGTTGAATGTGCAGTGTGAGTACAGCAATGACAACGAAATTGAAACATGTGATTTGGCAGTAACCTGGCGGACCAGACTTTTGTGAATTGTTTCACTTTGTGCAAAATGTCTGGCATCTCTCAGTAGGCATATGTTTCCTGGTGGGCAGATGCCTTCTGTAAAACTACTGGGCAGGCCTTCAACCATTTGCTACCACTTGGTCATGGCATCATTTTTAGCCCTCTGACAATGGACATTTCACTTCCTCTGTTCGCTGACTGGTCTGCAGAAAAAAATATTTGAGGCAGCCTAAGCCTTTGAAGAGTGCCCTGACGTCGTACTGTTGCACAAAGCAATAATGAGTGGAAGTGCTAGGTAATGTTAACCTGGCCAATTTGACAGCACTATGGTTTCCAGACTTTCACAATGACTCCATTATGGTTTCCAGACTTTTACAATGACACCAGGCTCTCTCTGAGAATCATGTGAACACTTCAAAGATGTGTGCTTCCACAACAAATGACCTGAGAAACATTTTAAAAAGCTGTTTTTATATTTCCCATGGATAGTAAACTATGTAAAACAAGAGTGCAACAACAACAAGAGTGAACACAAGTGGCATTGATCAAAGGCTTTTAAAAGAAATACACATTTGTTGCAAACCTTCAATGTTGGTAAAATATTTTAACCTATGGGGGACAGCTGATGATTTAGCTGGTTTGGACATTTACACCTACGTCTGAGGTGAGATCGCACATTTAGGCCCTGTGATCTTGTGTGTAAACCAAGAAAAAGTAGACATACCTCCACCTGGAACAACTCCCCTGCTCCTTCACAATCATTAGACGTGATGATTGGTGTGTGAATGTGTGTGAACCCGTTGTCCTGAAATTCATAAAGCCAACAGTCTCTTTAGGTGAATAACAATTTACAGGCCATGATGAAGGCCAACACAAGGGGTAGGGGAGTACCTTGAAATATGACTGAATAGCTGAGGAAGCTTCACTTCGGACCCTTAGCAAGGCACTAAAGGTATTGGTCCTGCAGCGCAGATGGGGAAACTGTCGGATGTATTCCAAGGGATGGCGTTCCTTAATCTTAAAGGGGAATTCCTGTGAAAAGAATGCACAGTCAATTCTGTCTGAAGAATAGATTCTGGAACAGGCTACAGTACGCTGGACCGTGCTGCAAAAGTAAAAAACAACAACAAAAAAACTCACAATGGGATCACATTTTCCAGTAACTTGAATTTCTTTTGCATGGAGCTCTACATTCTGCTTTTTGCTTGGACTATTCTCCAAGGATCCCGAGACAGCGATGGCACTTCCAAACGTCAGACCACTTGAAGTCAAACACATAGTTTTTGCACATCACAACACAATAGCAACTGTTATAGTAACTGTGATTAAGTAATTTTCAAGTACTTCATGGCAGCAACTAGGCTATTTCAGCACACCATAATACACAACCATGAAAACAACAGTGTTGGAGACTGACATCACCTGTCATTCAGGTCGTTGCTGGCCACTATTTGAAGAGGTTGCAAAGAAGTGCCATCACTGACGTGGACAAAGAGATGTTCTTTCTGAGATCTGACTGATCGGACCCAACCCTATGACAAGGTAATAATCAGCCATTACGCTTTCTATTTCCAGCTGTTGACATAACGTTTTCACATGGGAACCAACACAGTGAATTCTAGCCTACCTGTATTCTGATGTCAGATCCCAGTGCCTTACTAGATAGCGCATCACGTATCGTTAGCTTTTTATACTGTTTCTGGCTATAACGCCTGGTCCTGAATCTGATGCAGCTGAATACCCATTCAGAGGAAAAGGGAATAACTTTACGTAGTAAACCATTTGAAAGCATTATCGTAACGCAAGGAGATCACTTAGAAGTTACGGTGTGAAGCGATAAATACTTTGATGAATACCCTTTGTAACTATGAGCATGTTGCTGTTAGCTTACTAAACATTGTCATTAAGAGTTCTAGATGATATGACATTCACGCACGCCGCAACCGCACGCACAACGCTTCCTGGTACCTTCAAACTTCCGATGGTAGATGCTTTGGACTGGATACATTTCTCACACGTGATTATCCGAGACCAATCACAAATACGTCCCCCTTCATGCCTTATAGGTGATGTAGTTTTATACACTATGACGCCGTGTTGTAGACCATTCCTAAGCATAGTAGCCAAAATTTTCTTATCCGTTTGTTTTATTTAAAAAAATATGTGTAGTTGGTCGTCTGTTTTGATACTACTATATAACTATATACATGAACGTTTCTACCAGGCTCAAATGACAAGCTTAATTTTCTGACAAGCTAGATCTGAGTGTTGGGCAAAACTCGGTGATTTCATTTGCCTTGGAGTAAGTCGAGTCACTTTGCACAAAAAGAACTCTTCTATTAGCCTACATTGTTTCGTAAACGTTAATGAATGTCCTTTGGGCTAATGTATCCCACAGGCATTCATATTTTGCAAGGTGACCGTGAAGGCCTGCTGCTGTGTAGGCAATGTGAACATTACCAATTACGATCTCACAATTAGATGACTCTGTTAGATGACTAGTCTCTCAGGAGCTCTGATATAAAATAAAAAAAGATAAAAAGCAATAAAATTGGGAACTTCATCATAGTCAATAAAACATAATACAATGAATGAATCAATGCGTAAACAGCCCTGTGATACTGAATTAAAAATCGTGTTAAGTCTAGGCCTTCGTGACATCTTCATAAACATATAGGCTAGCCTATGTATAGGGATAGGCTATATAATTTTAGGACGTATATTTCCATAGGTTTATTTCCTGGAAAATTATAGGGTGCCATAGGATATACCATAACAAGATTATATTGGAGACAACATTTATTTTAAAGCTACTACTGGCTTCAGCGTCAGTGATTTGCTTTGATATCTAGATATCTCTATTTCATGGGAAAGTGTGATAGTTGAGACATAGGCCGACTGGTCATTTTTATAGATGTGGCCCATTCAAGGCCAGCAAATTTTTACTGATCTGCAAAACGGGATATTTGCTGGTTACCATTTTATAATTTCTTCTGTGCAAGAAATAAAATCCAATGTGGCTGCAAAAAGTGAAAACAAAAGGATATTTTCTGAATATTTTATGAATTTCCTGTGATTTGGCTCAGATTGACCCCTACTTTGCATTTTGCATTGCTCCTATATAAAATGTCCCCATGCCACAAAATATAATTAACATGTGTACCAAGTTTCATGCATTTACAAAAAAGCATAGCTGGACCAACAGGACTAAGGCGCTAGGTCTTATCAGGTTTCACATAAATATGTCTACATGGATTGTGAGACATGGACCCACACACTCCCTTATAGATTATTGCATCTGACCCTACTGGCAAGATTAATATACTGTAGGTAAATCTCATAACATAGTCACAAAAGATATTAAACCTGTTAAAATCTCTATGAAATCAAATCCAAACATCCTGCCGTCTGGTACAGTGATCACAGTTTTATTGCTCCCTGATGAGAGATGATGTTGGTTGTGCACACCAGATTGGGCTATAACTATGGAAAATAAAGGCACCAGTTAAGGTCAGACAATATTTTTCTCCCCACAAATTTAGATGACACGTTAGATGAGTGTTTGTACTATGTTATAAGTGTGTAAGATGGTAAAGGATGTAACATTTATCTCCAGGACCATTTGTGAAATAGCAGTGGAGTAGCTCTTGTTGGTTATTTCCTCAGTAGCCCTTGGAGGAAAGAAGTTGGAGTCCCTGCTGTGGGTAAAAGGTTTGCCACCTGAAGAGAACTGATTGTGGAGCTGACCCAAAAGATACAAGTAAAAAATACGAGTAAATACGAGGATGCCCACCGCTACAGTGACACATTATGCTAGTGATGTGCTCATGGCCTGCAGAGTTCCTGCAATTTGATAAAAAAAGACATTGTGATATGTTAAGCACCATATCTGACTTGGGACAAGAACATGTCAGCCTCACTACTGAAGATCACATATTATATGCCAAGTTAATAAGACATGATCTGGCCTGTCTGGGTATGGTCTATTAGGGAACCACTTCTCCTCATCAAAACATGCATGTCACAGTGAACCTAACTGCTAGATGTATCAGCCTTTGAAGGATTCAAAGAAATATGCCTCCGAATGAAAATGTTCAACATTGAACATTAAAATAATTTATGAGTTGTCACTGTTTCATGAACAGCACAATACATTTCAATGAATGTAGTATCTAACACGAACACTAGATGGGGCAAAGGCTCCACAAGAAGACCCTCACATTTCAAGAACATCATGTCCATATTACTTGCTGAGAGGTGAGTTGTCTGTTTAGGTAAACATTACGTTTAAGCAAATCAAGACAAAAATAAGGAGCTCTACAATTGCCTTTACGCACCTTTCATTTTTTATAGACCCCAGAGGCTTACTCATCTCAAGTCAAATGCTTCTGCAAGGCATAGTTGTAGAGAAGCATCATGAACAGGACAAATGTTGTTTGATGTTATTGTTTTGGCAAAAACCTACGCAAGTGGCACGGCATAGGTCCCTGATGTCTTCAGCGCAACAATCAAACAAGAGCATCATTCATATCGGCCTACGACAGTCAAAGGATGACAGGATAGCGGGTTGATTTTCACACCTGCGTCAGCTGACAGATCCGCCTACATACAGACCTCACCGGGGGAACAATAGGAACACCTTTCATGTGAGATCGCACCATCTCCTACCACGTTGTGCTTACGCGTTATCTCAGTACGCGTCTGTTATTTTGTGCCTCGACGTGGTGTGTTTTGATTAGATGTTCGCTCAGGTGAAAACTGAAGCGCCGTCTGGTTATTTTCTCATTTGCAACGATGCTCAGTTCCACAGGTGGGCAAGTGGCCAGGCCGCTGCCAGGTCGTCGAACAGCCTCATTCGTCTCTCTTGACTGTGCCTCAATCAATATGTGATTAGCTAACACAAACAGAGATCTCGTTTTAGCATTGGAGCCTTGCAGATAATCAGGAGACTCGTGAGTTCTAGCTCAGAGGTCAAGCTTCCCCCCTGTATCTCGTCTGGCACTCTGTCGGAACGGTACGGCCTAGTCTGCCACGCAATATTGACCAGCTCGTCTCCGTGGGTCTATCATTAGTTCGCCTGTGATATTCTTGGGGAGCAGCAGGCCGCGCATTGATTTCATGTAACATGCCTCGTTTAGTGCTGATGAGACTATTATGGTGATAGAATTCTGGAGAATGAGCTGCTTGTGTGGCACAGGCTCCCTTCCAAAAGTGGAGCCTTAGTAAGAGTCTGTCTGGTATTAGGGATATTTTATTCTTGAAAAATGTCTGTGTTGGTGACATCAAAACCACATTAATGATTGGACAGGGGATGTGGCAAAAAGTATTGTTCATGATTAAATCCCATCACAGCTCATACAAAGCCCTAAAAGATCAGCAAAGAAACAATTGCCATGAGTCATCTGTCAGATGTCTGTGTCACAGGCTTGAATATAGTTACTGACAGCTCCTTTAGAGTACTGAGGACAAAGCTAACTGACAAATAATTTCCTGTCCAAGTGCAATCCTCCAGGGATGACCGTTTTGTTGAAAAATCACATCAGCAATGTTCTAAGTGAATGTCTTATGGTGCACATTTTGGAAATAGTAACATCCAACAGAGATGAGCTAATTCAGAGCCAGGTGTTTCTCTGGAGAAAAAAAGAAAATGTATGCCAGATGTGTGTAGAATGATGAGATGTTATTTCATCTTGCCCCACGCCCACTACCCCCACATACACACACATGCTCACAAACACACACTGTCACACAAGTGAACATCTTGCATTGTAAGACTTGAGTGCAGCTGCAGGAGAGGAGGGCAGAGAAAGAGACGGAGAGAGAGAGAGAGGAGATGGAGAGAGAAAGAGAAAAAAGAGAAGTTAATGCTCACTATTGATCTTCCTGAATTGTCATTGCTTAATGTTTCATGAGCTTAGCGAGACAAATCCTTCTGGAGCAGCCCAATCTCTTCGCTTGTGCACCTTGGGTCCCAGCTATCAATTCCCCCCATTGTTTGTGGAGCCCCGATAAGGAAAAGCTGAGCTTCAATCTGACGATTACACTGATTTTTCAGTGCACTGGCAATGGACAGTGCAGCACCATATCTTTTCTCCTTGCTCATCTGTTGTGGCAGGAATTGGTTTCCCATGGACCCATTCTTCATGGGTAACTGTCTACCTGTTTAATCTTGGAGGTTCTTCCGTGCATGTGGAGTCAACAATGGTGTTTTTGTTCAGCTAGCAATTCCCCATTTTGGTTGTTATTTCACAGACTATACAATGTAAATTTGATTAGTTTCACTTCAAGGTCTTGCTCACTGAAATGCACTGGGTGCAGTTATATTCGGGTGCGTCATGGAGACACCAACAGTACGTCTTAGAATAGTGTCTTAGACTATTGTATGTTGTATTTTGTAAACTATTGTTTAAAAAGTTGGTTGTTCTGCTAACATCTTTCACATACATTTTTAATTCTATTACAACAATGTCAAAACCTCGAAATATCAGTGACTTTGATGCAATTCCTCAACCATTGATTTTACTTAAAATTTCTTCTTAGATATCATTAGATTTTGATTTATTTTTAATTTTGTATTCATATCTCACATTCCTCTGGGTCTCTCCATACCAGTTTAACTCTTGCATAACACATTCTCTGGATATCCTGATTCTCTAATATCATTGAATGCCAAATATCTCAAAGAGAGGTCTGTAAAATTACAAAACATTTCTGCATTCGAGTGTACTTACCCCTTAAAAGAAATGAATAAGGACATTTTGAGGACCCCTCTGTGTAACTGTTTAATCTGTGCATGTTTGTATGTACTCTTGGTCCATTCTTGATTCACAAATCTTTAACATAGGCCCTGAATGCACAGATGATGCATTGTTGCCTTATACCTGAAGGGTAAACAGCAATTTTCTAAAAGCTTATACCCTCTAGATGGGATTTAACATGCATTAAGACATGTCCCAGCTTCCTCCATCCCATGGACTATGCATAGTTAGGTAGGTAGGTAGGTAGGTAGGGCTGCAATCTGACTCTATTTGGCCCGCAGCCTACTGTCACCTGACCTTTTAACTCTTTGAGCTGAAGAGTGAAATCCTGTGGAGCTCCAGATCAGTATCGGCAGGTGATCAGGGAAATAAGATGTCCATAGTGAAAGCAGTAGTTAGTCTGATGAAGTAGTTAGTCTTAATCGGTCTTCATCAATCATAAAAAGCCTGGCCCATGATGGATAAGTGATTCTGATGGGTTCCTGTTTTTTTGGTGATTCATAAATGGGTTGTAATAAGCTTGTTGAGTTTTTCCACACAGAATTCTCAGACCATGACACGGTACTTTATTTTTCTTGGTTATAACTCTCACACTGGCCAATATGAACTGTGAAATATGAAAATTAGTTTCATGCCTATCTCTAATGCCTTTCTTTATTCAATTCTTTATTTATTCTTTATTTATCTTTTACTCAAAATATGACATACAAACCAGTCATTTGTAGGCAGCTGGTTTATCCACACTGCAGCATGTCAAGTGTTTCCTCTCTGAAGTGCTAATTGTGGTTTGTATAATCAAATCTGATACCAGCTTTTACTTGTCAAATCCTGTTGTCACCTTTTTATCTCAAAAGGAACATGTTGGAATGTAAACAAAACAAAAGTAAAAAAAAAAGATTTCTCAGTATGCTGTTCTTTAATGGATCTTGGAAACAGAAATGCTATATTGCAATTTTGTACATCAGGATGCCAAAAAACTTGGTGAGAACATTGGAGCGAGCTAGTGAGTGACTGTGGTTGGACATTAACAACATAAAGGAAAGAATCATCCTCAGTAAGTGTATGCCAACTGTTATCGGGACATCTAATACAAACTCATTACTAATTATTTTTGTATATGTCTTCTTGGCCTGACAACAAATAGCATTCCAAGAAAATGCTCAAGAAAAAGCAGGAATCAAGACAGCCTCAGCACAGACGGAGGTTAAGCAAGACACACATTTGGCTAATTAAATAGAGCCTGCGCATCTGAATGATCAAAGGTTTAATTTAAACTGTTTGTGAGGTCACTGTTCTAACTGGTCCAAAACTGGCTCTCCAGAGGATTTTGTGCGCTTGGCTGTTTCCACCCATGTGGTGGTGAAAGTGAAGGATACACAATGTATTTGGTGTATGCTCTCTGAAGATACGACTTCAAAATGTGTCTTTCATCTGCCTATGTTCTTACATGGGTGCTACCATGCCTCCTTTTTTTGGGTGAGCCAGTGAGGGTGTGTGTGTGTAATGTCTGTATGTATGAGTATCTATGCGTTGGAAGGGGATAGATCAATTCTAATACTAAGCTTGGAACTCCTTGTCAATGTTTTCAGGTTCACATTTTGGCTAAACAGGGCTGTCCTTAAATTACCATATTATGCTTTACATAAGAAAAACCTTTCTGTGAGAACATGGAATGCAACCTTTTCTAAATGGCACGTGACAAATCTGGCCTGACACAACCTGAATATTTTCAATAATTGGAGAGAAATGAGTAGTGATTGCGTAAATAGCAAGCGGTGCATAAAAACATGTGCTTCAAGTATCTTCAGTGCTTGATGTTGGCACTGTTGGAGGCAGAGGCAGAGTCGAACACAATAGAGGCAACCCTCTGGTGACTCATGCTCTCTCTTGCTCTCTCTCTATTGTTCACTTTCTCTCTTACCGAGGCGGAACTTTCAAGCCCATCTTGTTCAGTAAGGGTGTCAGCAAACAGACAGGGGCCTCACAACTATCGTTTTTTGTGAGGTAGACCATTCTTAATGACCAAGAAGCTGTCACCTTGACTAAGCAACATTTTTGGGGAGATTTGCAACAACAATTTCCTGTCAGAAAGCATGGCTTGTGTAAAAAAGAATGCTCTATCGATGTTCCATCATGCTGGTAGCCTTGAAAACATGCATTGCTGCAAGGCGCAAAATCCAGATCCCATTCCAAGGATTGTATATTTCAGTTTTTCTTTCTCTCTTTCTCTCTTTCTCCGATTTTCTCTCTGCATCCCCACACGACTACACTTCTATCTGTGATGGAATAATGAATGCATGATATGAAATCCCTTCAACCTTACTGTGTGATTTGAATTGAAAGATACTGATGGAATGAATATTAATGCAAAGTGGGTCGATTTGTTCTGAATATGCCATTTGAGTATTAGGAAAGCTGTGCTGAAGAAAGGAGGGTCCACCATCTGCCTTCTTAATGTATTCATTTCCTGAGCCTTGATAGGAGATGGATCTTTGTTTGGAGACCATCTTGGAAGAAGTTGAGAAAAAGTTAGCCACTATGCATGAGTCATATTATTTGAGACTTTTCTGTACGTTTAATTTTCCTGGCGTGGGGTGGCATTCGTCTGGGCAGCAGAAAGTGGGGCAACAAGGGCAGCCATTCGCCTTACAAATGCTAAAATCCAGCGGTATTCACTATGAATAATCCCTCCCTTTGATGTAATGTGCTCTTGAACTGTGATTCAGAAGTCACATTACAGGAGTTTAATGATGAAAAAACTGCCCCCCCCCATGCAGAAAATACATTGTTATGTTTTATACATTTTCCATTTGGCCCACTGCCAAGAGGCTCCTCAAGCAGCCGGGACCAATGAAATATTCATGTGGCTTGTTTTAACCCTGGCAACAAAACATTTCTACAGAGGATGGGTCTGACCTTTATTGGCTGGTTTCTCTGTGCCCTCCAGGCTCCCTGGTAAATAGGCACCACGGCACACAATCTACTCTAAGAGTGGGGATCATGCAACAGGAGGACCGGTTCAGTGGTTTCTATTGAGGGATTTATTTATATATTTATTTATTTATTTATCACTGACCGACTGTCCATTTCTGTGGCAGGGTGGAGGGGAAAAAAGCATCAGTTGTGTTGCCAAAAAAGTCTCACATGGAAATGGCACATACAAAAATGGCCCCTACAGAATAGAAAATATCTCCTAACATGAAAGGAGGTTTTGGGCTACCCTGTTAAGAAGGCTGGAATAGGGCTGGCTAATTATGCTGCATTCACTTCACAGTAACTGTAATTTTCTACCGAGTGCCATTTTGCAGAATGAACTAGGCAGGATTGAGCGCTGAACATTTGCGCCAGCAGCAGCATCCTCAAAATGTCCTCCAGAAACAACAGTAACTGTGGGGCTAGAGAATGTAAATGAATGTAAACAAACCAACAGAACTGACAGCAAGGTGCCAAACAGTGACATTTTAACTCTGCAACTCTTGACTTTGACTATATGGGCTTTATCGAGGAGTGAAACTGTGTTCGTCATTCTGTCCCCTACTTGTGCCATTGGTTATTTTTCCCCATCATTGTCACGCCTTTTTGCATGAAGGATCTGCCACAGTGCCACAATCGGATCTGACCTTCGGGGTAATTAGCCTAATAAAAGCTTTAGATATGCTGTCAATATGATTAGCATAATGTGTGGAGGCAGCCTTGTCGCTGAACGCAGTCAGTGTCCGTCCGGCTTAAAGCGTGCTACCCAGACGTCTCTCTGGGTCCCTGCACCCTGGGTTCAAACCTGTCATCAACGCAGAGGGACAGGGCAAGCCAAGGGACCACAGCTGTGCCTCTTTACTGCCTTGCTTTCCCATTCTCTTCTCTCTCTTCCCTTATCTGTTCTCCACTTTTTTCTCCTACCTCTTTCCTTTTTCACTTTCATCTTGCAGTCCAGCCCCAGAGACGGTTGCTCTCCTCCTCTTTTTGAAAGAATGAGTTCGATCTGGTGCTCTCTTATTTGACCAAAGCAAAATAAACAAATCTCTTTCTCTTTACCCCATCTCTCTCTCTCTCTCTGTCTGTCTCTCTCAAGGACATTGCATACCAGCAGTTTCTCTTTCCTGGGACTGCAGGACTGCTGAAGACAGTCTATCTATTTTCCATGTGAAATTGATGAGTGGTTAATGAGTTAAGTCAGCATTTCTTGACTAAATAGCTCAGAGTGTTAGCACAATGTGGTCAGGTTCTGTGACAGCCTAACCAGCATCGCAGAGGCGCCAGAATTATAGGAGACACACTCATCAGGATTAAAAATATGGAGGTAAGAAAGAAAAAAAGAAAAAAGAATAAAGAAAATTCCATTGCAGCCCCTGAAAGAGGATTTGTCAGCTGAGAGGGATCTGGGGATTTATAACAACAGATATGAAAGCAAAATCAAAAAGTACCTTGCAATGTTTTCACATGTGAACAGAACATTTCACCAGGGGCTCTTACAAGAGAGAGAAAAAAGATTGTTTCTTTTAACCTCTTTAGCACAGAGTGTCATGAAATTACCTGTGCACTTTACTGCACAAGTACTCTCTCTTGTTCCCCTTGTGCTCCCATTCAACCTTTTTTTCACACATCTCCCATGAGAAAGCACTCAACCTCCATTTGACCTCCTCAGACTACAAATGACTGAGAAAAAGTGTGTTGGCACCTTTTTTCCCCTTCATCCCTTGCTCACTTTCTTTTTTTTTTTGTTAGCTTGGTTGGCTAACTGCTCTTTTCTTCCCTTTAAAAAGAGGACCAGGAACAGTGTAAATGGCCCTGAAATCACAGGAGAGAGAAAGGCCAAAGAAATGATGGAGTAAGGCCTACAAACGACAAACTTTTGATGAAATACTGTAAATGAGTTGGAGTGGGAAGTTATAAGATGGGGTGGAGAGAAGTGGGGGATGGGGAAGCTGAGTGAGGAAACTAGAGAAAAGAAGAAGAAGAAAAAGTAGAAGAAAAAAGATTCTCAATACTGGGTCTTTTATTTCAGAGGTCCTGTTGCTTTGCTATTCCCTGCCTCATTAGCTTTGATGGGTCCCCCTGCTGTCCGGATAACTGATTGGCGAGGAGGTTTGTGGGGCATCATGATAAAGGAGCCAGACGGACTGAGACAGAGCGATGCCCGCTGTACCCAGCCAAACGTGGGCCACAGAAATATGACATGTCAGTGCCCGTCAGAAAGTGGCAGGAAATGGATGCATAGATCCCTCCTCTCTGCACCAGTGATTTGAATCAACATTATAGCGGTTCACATCATCTGTGAGAGAGAGAGATGCTTCACGGGCAGTACAGGTGCTTGATGAAAAGAGTTGTCCTTTTCCTGTGGCAGCAGCAGCAACAACAACAACAACACACACACTCCACCTTCCTTTGTCTCTCTCTGCTTTATACACACAATGACTCAATGGATGAATTTGTAAAAGCATTAGACCCGGCAGGAGTCTGCCCTGGCAATGATTTTTAATGGTGCCCACACTCTGCACGTGTTTTCCCCATGCTGTGCTCCAAGTGCAGAAATTAACAGCGAGTGGAAACAGGTGAGGGCCTCCCTCAGAGCAGGGGAGAGAGATAGAGAGATAGGGAGACAGAGAGAGAAAGAGAGGGAGACAGAGAGAGAGCATCTAGCTGAGAAAAGCAAGTGTGAAAGGTGAAGAGAAAGACAGGAAAAGGGACAGAGAGAAAAGAATGTGTGAAAGAAGTGCATGGAACAAATGGCAGGCCAGAGAAAGTGCAAGAGCGAATTTCTCAGTGACTTCACAAGTAATGGGGTTTGATGTGAATTTATGGAGAAACAGTAGCTTGGGGGGTTATTAGCTGCCTCATGTAAAAGCTTATTTATCAAAGAGATTGCTTAACATCTCCTTCCTTTCTCTCTGTACAAGCAGCAATGAGAAGATAAAGTGGAGTAGCCAGAGTGATAACAAGGCAAGGAACAGCAGGCAAAGGTCTCTCAGGCCTCCTGAAAGCAGAGCGGGGACTTACGGTTATTGAAACTATTTGGACCAGTAAATTATACCATCTCTAAAATTCTTACTGAATGCTTCGTCAGCTGCTGTTATCATGAACATTTGCGCTTAATTTCTGAGAAAACCAAAGAAAAGGTGCATGCAAATATCTGGACTTTAATCGTCTTTTTTATTGTTCATATTTCCACATTGTAACAATAACTTACCCAATGTAAGGGACAATGAGAGATCATCATTGGTTTATGCAAGCTCAACTCTCGCCAGCAACATTCTCATTTGGCATTTCTACTACTAATGACTTGCGCATAACTACTAAAACCCCTTTGATTCCCCTTGTTGACCATCAGGTTAGCCATTGAATAAAGGTCTCTCCTGAGCATTTGAAAATGTGATTTTGCTTGATTCATCCAGCTCTTATGTTTTTTTTCTCTTGTTTTTGCTGAGAGAGGCAGGTGGTTTGTGACGTACATTTTATTACAAAAGATTCATGAAGCTCCCTTTACCTAGAGATCAGTTTAACTGAAACACACACACACGTAACCACAAACACACAGACACAGACAGACAGACACACACACACACAGACAGACATATACAGCTAATATGCAAAACTCTCTGGACTTTACATTATATAGCATGGTCACTAACCCATGGACAAACTCTGCAGAAGAAAAATGGTATACAACAGAAGTCCATTAGAGAACACAGTAGCCCTAACAGACAGATAGGTGGTGGGTAGTCTCTCTCTCTCTCTCCCTCTCTAAGAGAGCTTGAGTAAATAAGAGTGTTTACTTCCAGAGCTAGGAGCTCTCCTGCACAGTTTGTCACAGTTTTCTTGCACAGATCAATACTTGGGTACTTACTCTCTCTCTCTGTCTCTCACACACACACTCACACACACGCTCTTTGTGATACGGTACTGTACAGTTAAAACAGGCCATCAAAGTTCCCTGGTGAGAGGCTCTGCTTCGCCTACTGTGTGTCTAAATGTTACCTGTTGCCAGTGCCAACATCTCACACTGGCAAATTGGTGCTAGTGTGCCGAGACTAGACATAGGTGATATGTTATGCTCCTGGCTGGTTGTCCTAAAGCCATTAGCTAAAGCTTATGGGTTTCCTTTTTTTATCCTCATGAAATCAGTATTGGGACTGAATTTGGTACATTTCAGAAATTGATATTAGTATTGCAAATTGGGAATATATTTATACATTTATATATTTATGTTGAGTCATTCCAGTCATGACTTACAGTTTCTACCATTCATTACTGGGAATGTAAAATTTGTAATGTAAATATCTGACATAATATTATTATGTTGTATGTTAAGTATATTCCCCGGGTTGTCCCGTGAAGCATCACCTTCTGCTGGACATTCACAGAAGCAATAAAAAAAATAATAATAAAAAAAATAAGTGTCAGAGGGATAGTCAGAAGCAAGGATTCAGGAACTCTACACTCCACTCTAGAATCTTTGGTCAGAAGTGTTGCTCAAGAGCCAATGATCATTTAGAAAGAGCTAAATAAAGACAAATACATTTGTTACAGAGTAAACAATACAGTGTATTCCATCATATTGTTTCCTCTCTTACACATTTTCCTGCTACTTTCAAGTTTTGGAGATCTTTCTGGGTGGTCCTTGGACAGTGTTACCTTTTCTGTAAGTGCCAAAACAAACCTTAGCTCGTAATGCTAACGAGTCGATGCTATCTTTTGGGCACGACCCTGTTTATTCAGCAAAACAGTAACGCTATCACGGCGTCATCCAATCCATCAACAAAGTCAAAAAGCAACACTGAAGTGACGGTGGTGGCGTAAGGGGAGTGGTGCCAATGAGGGGTGCGTTCCCGCATGAATGTTAAAGAACCTTCCCTTACTACCAATCAAAAAGACAATTCGCGGGCTGTGGTTGCTGGCCAATCGACTAAGAACGTGAATGCACACATTTCCTTACCACCACTTGTGGACCGTAGGTAGCCCAGCGATTTCAAAATAGCCTGTTGATTCACTTTAGGTCTGCACACTGTCAGGAGTCAAATTACTTCCTTTTTGCTCTACGAAGTGCAAGTGTATCTTGAAGCCATTAAAATTAAGCAAAATTATAGTCTCCAAATGTTTTTTTGCTCATATACCCAATACATGTCTGAAATATTATTTTAAAAAGAATATAGGCCTATATAGGCCAAAACCTGAATTCCAAATAACTGTATATCATATTCAGAACAGAACTGTCTATCATAGAGATGGCCCTTATAATTAACATGAACATGCAAGCATATATTCAAGAAATTAAAAAAAGATAAAATCTGCTGTGATGTTCAGAGCTGTCACATTCAACAGAAATGGATTTGACAATTTAAATAGATATTTAAAGGAGTGAGTTTTTTTTCCACACGAGTTTTCTTTTGCCCCATCAGTTCTGTCTACATTGTACCAAATGCTGTTGCTTACCTGCCAACAGCACTCGACAGCCTTAAAAAATGGGATATGGGTTGACTGACTGGATTTTTTCTTCAGAGTGCAGGAAAATCTCACATCAGTCTGAACTTTGGCTCATCAATTACAAAAACTGGTACCTGTCTGGTTAATGGAGTTAGCCCAGTTTTACTTGATAAATCTTGATAGGTAGAACATTTTCCCCTGGTACCTTCATTTTGTAACTTAAAAAAATGTTACTTTGTGTTGAGTGAGAGATGCAGATTATTAGTCTGTGACTTCTAGCCTTCTGTTGGTTAGTGCTATTTAATTTACAGGACACAGGTTTAATTAATTTGATGTTTTCTAGTAATGAATGTCAAAATTATAATAAAAAATATGTAAACACAAAATATCCTTTATTTAATTATTTTTTTAAACCTAAAGACTACACAGGGTCACTGTTGTAGGTCTAAAAGGTATCTACATTTGCATGTCATTTACAGCTTACTTTTGTTGTCAATGTCTTATGTACACGGTCCAGGAGAAGCATTAGAAACACAGTGCTGAGAACAAAAAATTAAAAAGGGACAAAAACAAATAATAATAAAACAAATTCAAATACTTAAAATTAAACCAAACCTATAAACAATTAAACAAACAAAAAAAACATTACAGCCTCACAAAGCAATATTTCTCAGTGCAATATTTTTCCACAATGCAGTTTTTCCTTCATTCAAAAAGTATGTTCTCATTGTTTTTTTTTTTGTTTTTCTTTCTTTTTTTAAATACAGCATGGATGCCTGACAAGAGTATATCACTGTATTCGACAACAGCAAAACAAAAACCTAAAAAAAAATTGTACAGATTTAGACACTTAAGTTGTTCTTTCCCCAAAGCCCAGCCACCCCACCCCATTCCCCAACCAGGCAACTTGATGAGAATAGGAACAAAATGTCAGTCCACAAACCATTGCATGAAGAGGTGTCAGTAAGAGTACACCATTCTGACATTTTATCTCCATTCAGAGCTTTAGGTAGGTACACTTTCAGTGAGCACAAAACAAAACAAAAAAACATTTTTGGTGACATACATGGTTATACATCACCTTTGCTCTTGTCGGAAACTTATTTACTTTCAGCAATTTCACACCACAACAAAATTTTCAGGTGTCACCATTTCAGTCCAGGATTACTGTAGTGTTTGTGTACATAGGGATAGGTGTGTATGAGGGTCAGTGATCTTCTGGTTCATAAAAAGGCTTGTTAGATCACTCCATGGTCAGGATAGTCAGAGTTCACATCAGGCATTTATTCAGTTTTTAAGATGCATTACTATTTTTTCCCCCCAAAGAAAACCTTTTACACATATCTGCCCTTGGTATAGTGATAGGGCAGCTTATTTCTAAACCACTGTTTTTTTTATTCAGTTTTGTCAGACATTTATGTCACTTTAAATATCCAATGAGTTTAAGTTTTTGACCAGAAAGTAACCTTGTTTTTCAAACAACAAAAAATGAATACTGCAATCTGTAAAGAGCCAAGGACATTTAGAAAGGATTAAAAACAGCGGTCCTGTAAAAATCTAAATGAGGCCTTCAGCTAATTTCACCTTTCCAAACATCTTTATAATTTATTCCATGTACTGCAACACCCTTAAGCATTGTTCAAGTACAACAAGTAGCAATGAGAGGGACAACAGTTCACATTTCGGAGTTCACATTGTTATACTGGTACTGTATATAGCTATATATAAAATAATTGATAGCAATTTAAAACCATTTGAGTAAAATACCTTCCATTCTTTAATACAGAAAACATTACTCAACGATGTTTTTCCTCATAGGTTTGGCTCGTATCTTTTTCTCCTCTTGATTAACTCTTCCGTGCTCATATGCACAGCTTATGCAGAGTCTGTTTTTTCTGAATATCCAGTTTAAATTTACATTAAAAGGTGACAAACTTTTAAAAAACTGAAACAGAAACCGAAGAAAACAAATGTTGTAAATCAAAGCTTGGGGTCTTCCTTGTGTACAGCCTGCTACACAATGTAGGCCACAGAGATCAAATTGAAATGATGAATTAAGAAAATCTAGGCATGTTATCAAACGGAAGTTAACCTGAACTGAAGGCAGGTCAGAGCCAAAGCCCTTATAGAGTCTTACAAGGGGGCTGAGACCACATGATGAATACAAAGTTTTTTTTTTCCTAAAAAAATGAAATACAAGCCACCACTATCACTTGGACTAGAGTCCTTGTAGAGCCTTGACCATGGGGGTATGGACAACAGACATCAAAGTTCTTGCATGTTTTTCCTCTTCTTTTCTGTTAAAACGGGAACAGTTTGTCAAGGGGATTTTTTTTCAAGTATAAAATAATGTCAAAAAGGAACCAAAGTGAAAAAAAAAAACAAACAAACAACAAAACGGTTTGACAGAGAAATGTCTCTCCTTGGCCGAGGTGCAGAAAGAAGGCAGAAACAGAAGGCAGTGAGTGTTTTTTTTTTTTGGCAAGGGTCCATCTGCTTGTCAGGCTGAAGCCGCAGACCCAGCCAACACCAGCAGCACCACTGCTCTTCCACTCCTTGAAGCAGGATCGTCAAACGGGGACGAAGCGAGTACAAGTCGACAACACCTCCAGCGCTGGGTCGACTCAATGTCCTGTAGCAGCCGCACTTGAAGGGCAAAGACTGGTAAAGAACTCCCGGATGGAATAAAAAATAACAAAAGGGCACTGCTGTATCAGAGAAACAAACTCTTGATTCAATCATAAGTTAGTTTGTTTAAAAATAAGAATCAAAACACTTACGACACATGAAAATGAAAACATGAAGTGGTCATTATGTCAAATGTAACAAACATCTGTCTTTGGCAAGAAGTCCTTAAACAATGCTGTCCGTGTGTGTGTGTCGTTTTCAGTCTGCTTCCCTCTCAGAAGGAGGGTCAACGGGGTTGCGCTCACCCAGCTCATGTCACCTGCCCATCTCACTCTGTCGCATGAAATAGATGTTGCTGGGGCTGTCGGCCAGCTCTGGGTACTGGTCTGCTGAGGCCACATAGTAACCATCGTAGCCTGGCACGCGGCCGCTGTTGAGCAGCTGTTGCCTCTCGCTGGCTGTCCAAGCCCGAGAGCCGTCCTCGCCGTCGCGCAGTCTCTGGCGCTCGCGTACCCAGGCACCGGCTACGGCCCGCTGTCGGGCCAGCTCCAGCACACGGGCTCTCTCCTCGTCGCCACTGCTGCCGTAGCGGACGCAGAGCTGCAGCGGGCCGTGCTGCAGTGTCACATCAGTCAGGCGGCGTGTGCGCCCACCCAACACTGCGTTCATCTGAGACACCGTCACATTGGTGCCGGACTCCAGCGTGCGTCGGCCCGCCGTCATGCCCAGCAGTGACAGGTCGCCCTCGGCGGCACCGGGCTTGATGAAGTGGTGTGTGTCGGCGCCGTCCACCGTGTAGTGCAGCTCCTGCAGGTAGAGGGCACCATCAAGCACCGCTGCAAGCCGGCGACCATCCTCGCTGGCCAGGCTGATGATGTCGGCGTGAACACGGCCATTGCGGATGGCCAGCTTGAAGCCACGGCCGAACATAGAGGGGCCTGAGGCAAAGGCGGGATCGCCTTTGGCCGGCATACAGCCGGCGCTGCTCGCCCTGTAGATTTGGCCGAAACGTTCCAGGCGCACAAAGGACTTCAGCTGTCGCTGGACCTCGCACTGCACACCCAGCAATGACTGCAACACAAACACACACACACACACAAAACACACTCAGTTACCCACAAATGTATGCTTCACATCAGCTCACGGGTACAAATTAAAGCTGAAAAGCGGCAAAGGTGAAAGAAAATATCTACAACAAAAAAAAAAAATTAAACAAACTAGAAACTAAACTAGCTAAACAAACTAAAACAAACTAGAAATGGTGTTATGGCAGTATCAGAAGTGTGACGCAAAACGTAAAAAATAACCCAAACGGAATATCTGTTTGTGGATCTACTGCAGTAGACCTCCTAAGGCTCGGTCTCTCCTCGAGACTTCACTGTTTGCCATTTCCTGGGAATAAGCTGTGCTTCCTGATGGATTCAGCAGAATGGGAAAAAGAGGCACAGCAGGGAGACTGTCTCTTGTTTCGCTCACATTCTCTCCAAAGTGAGAATCATACTGGTTCATTAACACTTCAAACATTTCAAACATTTTCTCTCCCCTTGGCTGGAGCATAAGCCACTCTTTTTC